>OY720680.1:113626619-114167240 GCA_963170755.1 Amphimallon solstitiale
CACAGAAGGTGGTGCAATAAAAGCATTAGAGCCGTTCAAAGTTATATTCTTATAATTTGAAATAAACTATACGGTAAATTGTTAATCTCAAACCCTCACTTTCTTTAGCATGACAGTTCTTTGTTAATTAAAAATTAAGTAGCGTTTGTAAATTAGAATTATTGTTTTAAAAATTTTAAGTGTTACTGCAGTTCATTTTCAATTAATTTTTTTAATAACGTCTTTCTAATCACATTTTCAAATAGTAAATCTTTGTAATAATATATATAATCATTGTTGCGTCTGGTAGTGATCGTGTGGCTTCTGAACTACTTGACCGATTGAGGTCATATAGGTCATAGGTGGAGACGATGGTTTTAGCTATACTAGAATCCAATAGATGGTGATGTAGTCAAGTTGTTAACAAGTTCTATATTTATAGACCAACATAACTCATACTCACAATACCTATATTTGGTTTAGTGCTAAAAAAGAAAATCACAAAATATGGAAACGATAGATCGCCCAGTGGTCGAGTTATTAATACATTTTACTATTGGTCCCCTTGCCTATACTCCAATAACAACTTTAACCAAATCATGCTGATCGCGCCACCTGCCGGAAACGGCTAGTGTAAAAGTAGACTTTCTAAATTATTTTAGACAATATTTGGATGCTCTGGTGTATCCTCTTAGGAATAACATTTATAAAAAAATTAATAAGGAGTTATGCTCCACATATATCTCCTTTCGTTTTAAAATAAAAATAATATATTTTTCTTACGTTAATTTTAGAATTGCTTTCTTAGAAGGTAATTACTGTTTTTATTTATTTATTTACTTTAACTTTGTTATAGATAATAACATGATTATTCAATAATTTCTCTATATTTATGATTCCATATGTAAACTTTTATAATTAATAATTTATTGGTTCTTAGCTTCATATCAATTCTTTCATGTGACCATACCTTTCGTTTATTTATTTGAACAATTCCATACATTTTCTGTCTTAACCACGAAATATATCCGAGCACATATATCACATTTATGGCTTTAAAGGGGAGATAACTTTTACGACAATACCGACATTAATTTTAAAAGCTCTGTATTTATCAGTACAGTAATCCTGGATAAAATATTTCGCGCTAATTTCGTCAAAACAAACCAGATGTGTGTATTTTAAAGGAAAACTATTTTTACATATGATTAACTGACGCTTTAAGAACAAGAGATAAAGATTAAGGAAATAAACTATTATAGTTTTGTGATTGCCATGTGGCACTAATTGCAGCTATCGTATACTGTCATGAGATGCTTAGATAGCAACGTATGCGACTCAGATTTTTATGTGCATAGAAATTTCTATTGCAATGTTGGCGCATAAAACATATTATTCTTAAGGTTTGGTCATTTTGCCTAACAATTGCGTGAATATTATCCTTTTGTGTATAATTTGAGTAATTATGTTTTTATTCAGTATGATTATAATTATAGAAGTGTGTTCAAAGATAGTTAAAGTTAACAGACATCAAAGACACAAAAACAGATAACTGCAGCTGATAATATAATTGCGAATTTTAAAACTAGATTTGAAACTGGAATACTTTCCCAAAGGGTAAAAGCAAATTACGGAGAAGACCTGCTAACTCTGCACGAGATGACAAGAATTACTATGAATTAGGAAAGTGGATTGTAAGATACAAAAGAAAATATTATAGCATTGTGTCGATTTGTGCTACTAAGAAATAACCCCTTATTTGTATAAAATTTGTATAAAAGAAACGCTTATCTTGACCAATGAAATACCGACAATGGACAGCAGATGACTGAGGTGACTTTCAGATGAAAGTCATTTTGAAGTGAAGGGTGGTCAGCAACGCAAGTTCTAGTCATCTAGTCAACTAGTCAAGGTATCGAACGTAATGCAAAATGTTAAAAACCCTGTTAGGACAATGTTTTGGGGCTCTCTGAGCTACACAAGTGCTCACCAATTAGTGCTAGAGTTTTTCAGCAGTACTCTGCATCTTGTCACACAGGAAAGGGGACGAACGATTTTTTGGCTTAAAGGGCATTACTTGTCTCAAATGCCAGACTTTTTAGGTAGAATTGTTCCTTTTTATAGAAAGAGCCCTTCCACATAAAACCCATCGCTACACAGATGATCACAAAGTACTACCAACTGTTCAGAACGGCTTCCGAAAGGAGCACTACACGACCACCCAACTGTGCAGAACAACAGAAAAAATTTTCTTGAAGAGTTAAACAAAAACAAAGTCATAGCAATACTTGTCTTCGATATATCGAAGCCTTCTGACAGCGTCTGGCATGAATGCCTCATTCAAAATATAATACACAACAATTTTTCTATTCAAATAATAAGAACTATTAACTCATTCCTCTCATGTAGATCATGCTAAGTATACTTAGAAGAGATAGAAAGAAAACAATCACAGCTGGAGTACCTCAACAGTCAGCATTATCTCCAATACTATATGCAATACACACCGCCGATCTGCTACCCCCAGACAATTTAGCAACTTAAACCGATGACACTGCAATCTTTGCCACTTTGTTTAGCTCAAGAAAAGCCATAGAACTTGCCCAATACTCTCTTGACAACCTGATCACCTGGCTGCTCAAATAGAAAATAGCTGTAAACGAGCAAGCAAAATAAGAAAAAGACCGACCCCTCTCTTCTAGGGTATCAAATACCATAGAGCTACAAAGTAAAATAACTAAGAGCCACTCTATATAAAAAACCTATATATCAACATAAGAATCAACAAAGCTAAAGCCACGAGAAATAGAGTATGGCCCCTAGTATGCAGAGTACACATTCCCCACGAACAAACCACTTCTATAAAGCAAATACTACGCCTCATCTACGCAGCTCTATTCACGTAGCAAAATCCAATATCCATAAAGAACAAATATTCCACATTACGACCATGAAAAAATACAATCATGACTAACGCATAAATCCACAGAGTGCAAAATACCAATAATAGTCACTACATCAAAGATCTTTTTCCAGAATTTTACTATAAGATGAGAGACCACTCAAAATAAGTCTGGAATAGCCTTATAAGAATCCAAAGCTGAATAACCACGGCCGTAACGCCGCCATCCATGCCTAACCCAAATCAGAAAATTACAATATTAAGAGTTAAAGGTAGCTTAACTCATACGTACAATTACAGGATAAAAAAGATGTCTTAGCATTCTTCAACCTACAGCCACTCGACAAACATCTGCGTACATTCCTAAATACGTCGCTTGCAATACTGGACAGAACATCAGCGTCTACATGTAACTTGACGCGAAAACTCAGATTCTACTCTTATTTAACACTTTTAGACCGGTTAAATATATTTAGATAACCATTTAATATTAAAGTAATTAAATATTTTTACAAATACAAAAAATTGTTTCTGTCATCATTCCAAATTTTCCATTGTTTTCTCTTTTTTTTTTTTAGTTATATTCTTATGACATGATTACTATTTTTAAAAATATCCTAATTTGATTTTCATATTCTATCAAAAGAGAAGGTAGACAATTTTTTTAATCAATTTTTGAAATACTCATGTACTATAATCGCTATATCATTGTTTACATAGTCTTAAATTATTCATTTGTACCATTTTTTTATAGTAATTTGTATTTAATGTAAATAAATTCTTTTATAACAATTCTGATAAACATATATCCTTTCAATTTCTTGGAAAAAAGAATTGCTAAACTAAGTTTCAAATTTGACCCGAGTCAAAAAAAAACCAACTATATGTACCGTTTTTTTTTATTCAAAAAGCTAATGTTAGGTAGACACAAACGTAATTAAGTATTATATATAAAATAGAATGCGATAAAATGACTTGGTGCAATTTTTATTGGAAAGAAAGCTGTAATAAGATGTATACTGGGTAGGATACATATATACGTCTACATACTGTAAAATATTAGAACTGCAAGCAGTGTTACATTGAAGGTGATTACGAGCATGGCTATTTATTCACAACTCGAGCAGTATGTGGCTTGGCATTGTCTTGTTGAAATATACGACGTCCCAGGAAAGGAGGCGTCCTAAAAGGCGACATATTCCGGTTAGAAATATGTATATATGCTAATATGCTGACATTTCTTGAAATAGCACCCTATGAGGTGTTACAATGTATGGCGTCCCCTAGGCAAATGCGTTTTTATACACAAAAACGTTATGGTTATTTATATGAGGTAATTTCGAATACGTTTTCTCGTACGATAATAAACATGATAGAGATTCTTGGAATTTATCTAAAGACTTTTTTTTAATAATTAATAAAGCATAATAGTATTGCAAAATAAGTTTACGTAGATACATAAATATTAATTCAGAAATATGACATTTATTATTATTTATTTATTAAATATACCTGTATCGAAATAGTTCAAAACTAATCCCATTAGCTTTTCGACGTGTCGCATTGACACAGTCGTTTCGTTACTAGTTTAATTTATGTTATTTACTTTGCTTGAGAATTTAAATAGTTCTAGCCCGGTGTGCGACTAAGTTTGATGCGAGTAAACTTATTTTCCTTCTTTTTCTAATAAAATTGAAAATTTAGGAGAAAGATCTGATGTTTATCAACACGGAAACTACAAGTGTTGATTTGACAATAACCTTAAAGCAAATGTTATTGAATAAAATAATAAATGTAGCATTACTCGCTTTTGAGAATTAAAATTATTTTCAAATATTTTACATTTAAGTTATTTTAAAAACTTCGAATACAGACAAACTTTGACGGCGTACATTTCCCACGCAGAATATGCTTCTCTTTTGTAAAAGTGAGTGGAGCAATAAAACGTTTCTTTTTCATCTGTTTTGAACAGATAGTTCATACAAACATCAGTTTTAGATATCTCTTTACGTTTTTCTACGTTTAATATATCTTCTTATTTTTACCGCGCTATTCTCCTATAGGTTAAAAAGTTAACCATTAAGTCTTTTGTCTCATAGAATGTTTTAAAAGAGCTCGGCTTCTTTACGACTTCTCTTAGTGCACTCATTTTTCTCAAAACTCTTATTCTGCTCATTTGTCGCATTGCACTCACATCTCTCATTACCTCGTGCTCACTGCCATGCTCCGTAGTTATGCGATTTCTCAGTAAACCCTCTATCGGCTCATTCCCGATGTATAGTGAATCTGACCGGATTCACACGCACCTAAGTATAACTCATATCGTTCGATACCTTTTACATTTGCCTTAAATCATTAGTTGTCAACCGACTTGTAAATAATCCCTGTTTATTAACAGTGCCTTTGTATAATAATCTTACCTACCGTCAATTACACTGGTCAACAAAAAGAAAAATTTTTTAATCATCAGAAAGCAAATAGACATTTTCTAGATCAGTTTATCAAGCTGATTACAGATCTGTACACCTTTTTTTACATCACGTACAGTTTTCGAGTTACAGGTGATGTTAGGTTTCAGGAACACACTGTGGTACATTACTATAGTGAATGCTGTTTTGGCATCTATGATTGTTCAGAAATGCTTTCGATATGATTTTCTGCTATACATTGCGTTGGAACTGTCACGGTATAGCATCCAACAGTAGTCAGCCATCATACTCTCATTCCAGAAACCTTGATAACATGTCTCAATTACCTGAATGTCTTGATGAAAACGCTCACCTTGTTCGTCATTGACCATACCAAGGTCTTCTGGAAAGAAATCTAGATGAGAGTGCAAGAAGTGGATTTTCAATGACATACGACAGCCTGTTTCATGGTATGCCTTCAGAAGATTCTCAACACCAGTTCTATATGTACTCGCTTTATGGTTACCAAGGAAGTTTTCACATAGCCACGTGAATGCTTTCCAAGCTTTAAGCTCTGACTGTGTCAAAGATTGGTCAAACCGTTCATCGTGTAACAAGGACCTAATATCGAGGCCGATAAATATTCCTTCCCTCAGTTTAGCAGAGCTGAGATGTTGAAATCTGTGAACCAAATATTAATATCCTTGTGAGTTCACTTTAGCCATCGCCTTCACAAAGTTCTTCATCAAACCGAGCTTGATATGTAGAGGCGGAAGTAATATCTTTTGTGTATTGACTAAAGGCGTAAACTTCACACTACTGGTCCCTGGTTCGTATTTTGACCTCACCGGCCAGTCCCTTTTGACATAATGCTGATAGGTTTGTCGGCTGTCCCATAGGCATAAGAAACAGCAGTATTTAGTGAAGCCTTCTTGCATTCCCATCAACATGCCTATCACATTTAAATCACCACAAATATCCCACTGGTGTGTCTGGTACTCAGTACATTCAAGCAGTTTCTTCATATTGTCATATGTTTCCTTTAAGTGAACTGAATGAGCAATTGGTATACTTGGTTTGGAATTTCCATTATGCAGTAACACTGCCTTCAGGCTTCGTTTAGAAGAGTCAATAAAGAGACGCCACTCTGAAGCAATATGGACTTGTGATAAGCTGTTAAAGAGACCATCAATGTTATGACAGTAGCACAGGTCACCGTCAGAAGTAAAATATGGCACCAGGTGCTCATTTCGTTTTCTGTAATGAGATGCAAGAAGCTCTGCCTTGCCTTTTGATAGATTCAAGTCACGCACAAGATCGTTCAATTCATCTTGTGTAAATGTCTGCGGTCCAGTTTCGTCAAGCACAGTATAGTCTTCATCATGTGGTTCGGGACTGTTACGCACGTGTTGAAGGGGCTCTGGAATAAGATCATCTTCTGCCGAAGCAAGGCCATCAGATGGTGGAACAGGAATAGGCAATGACTGATCATGGGGAACTGGCCTGATTGCAGAATTCATGCTTGGATATACTATTTTATGCTTATATTTAGTCGAGAGCCCAACAGTGTTCACAAGACAGAAATAGCAATCACTATGATGATTTTGCGGTTCTCTCCACACCATTGGTATGGCAAATGGCATCGCTGACTTTTTCCTGTTTAGCCAATCAGGTAATCCGTTGGAACAACTGGAACAGATGATGTGTGGAGCCCAAGATTTGTCCTGATTTCCCAGTGCACAGTTGAAATACAATTTGTAGATATTCTTAAGGTTCTCAGTTATTTTACGAGATTGTGATTTAGGTGTGAACGAACCACACACGTAACAGAACATATCTGGATGGTTTTTGCACTTTCTAGGCATGATTTGTCACAATATCAGTTACTGTTGCCTTGTTATTCCAGATCTGAAACGAAAAAAAAGCATTTATTACACTCATAATTATGAGTTAGCCTTATTCTATTATCATAACATAAGGCTAATTCCACAATGTTGCCAACTTTAAATTTGCTTCATCATAAAAACTTTACGTGATAGAGAAAAACTAAAGACAGATTTTAAATCAACACACAAAATACTATAAAACCCACATCATGTTATCTACGATGAAAATTTCGTGTTGACCTGTGTTATTACAGCTCATTCTGTATACGTTACTTTTCTTTCTAATTGGTAAGTTATTTTATTAAATAAAAACTTTGAGGAAAACTCTGCTTTTTTTATTACTATCTCTGACAGCACAGTATCCTATACCTTTGATTCTGACATTACCTAAATAATATTTCTCTTCGTTCACTTTATAAAGAATTGTAACAATTTCACAACCAACCTACATAGTCGTTTGTATAATTATTTGGAAGTGATTTATCGCCATTTTATATGCAGGACTAATTTAGCTGACTTTACTCCCTTTTAGTGTTACTGCTAATCACAATTTTTTGTATAATTTTTTTATTCAAAAAATTTTCCAAATCAAATTCCACTTCTTTATTTAATAGATATTTGTCTAAAGTTAGTTGACACGATATTGATAATATTTGATTCTTTCGCTGATATAAACTTTAAAGTCTCTTAACATGCAATTTTCTTTTCCCGGACGAGGCTCTGTAAAATAATATATAACTTTTAGTAATTATAATAAATGCACAATTTAATAATAATACCTTTAAATTAGCTGTAATGTAGATAGGTATATGAAACATGTTATAGTAGAACACAATTTATATTTATTCAATATAAAAAGTGATTTATGTCAATGTATATTAAATACCTCTATATGGTTGATCTATTATATTTTCCATTATGTGCATTCGCAATTATAATAATAGGGTCAATTATTTTATACTACCGTACTCGTATAAAGTGGTTTCCATCTATTAATAATTACGAATTCTGAATATTGAGTACATCTACCGGTAAATAACAAAGCCATTCAATCCAGATATAATACAATTTTTTGTTGCTAAATTTGTAAAATATTGATTCATGGAAGCTTATGATTTAATTCAGTGAGGGGATCAATTGCAAGCCAAGCTTTCGAGCTTGTTGAAGCCATAGAAACCCTCATTTTGTGATTTGTGTTTGTAAATTACTCGGTGGCAACGCACTCATAAAGCTAGAACTACACATTAATTATTATATATTGTTATGTATAAACATTTTACAGTACATACAAACTTTACATATATGAATGCAACATGCTTTTTCTGTTCTTTATTATTAGTTTATGAGCAAGTAAATTTTTAATTTTACTTAATATTGCACATTAGATGTTTAGTTAATATCAGCCTGTTTCATATACCAAATAATAATTTAAATTACTACTTTAGAATTGCTTTTTACAAAAACAACCGTAGTCTCAATTTGCTTTATTTGAGAAATCAAAGAAGACGTTATTTCGTTCTTATACTTTTTTTATAATACAATAATTCAATTGCAATTAAATTTAGAATCTTCCGTCAAAAAATTATTAAAATTTTTATATGACGGACTATGGTTGTTTTTGGAGGAAACCTTAAAAGATTAAAAACCTATATACTATATACTAACCTTTCGAGGGCATTTGACATGATTCTGTGTAGATTGGGTTCGTTTGGCTTTGTTCCTTCGGCTGTTGGCCTCATTAGATCTCACCTCTGTGAGAGAGGATGCTATGTGTGCTATAATGGATTTTCTTCCAGTGAGTTTATACTTACTTCCGGTGTTCCACAGGGTACAAATCTAGGTGTCCTGTTGCTCATATTATTTATAAATGATCTTCTCCTATAGATAGATTGTCTTGTACTTGGTTATGCTGATGATATTAAGATCTATTCTACGATTACCAATGCTGCTGATGCAGCAAACCTTCAGATAAATTTAAATGTATTGTCTTCATGGTGTAAACGTTCTGGGCTAAATGTTGATGAATGTTGTACAGTCACTTACACACGGTCTTCCACTTCATATAATTCTTCCTATTACATTGGCGACAAAATATTAACAAATAAAACTGAATTCAAAGATCTTTGAGTTACTTTCGATCCCAGTCTCAGCTCCAAGTCTCGTGTAATGAACGTTTCTACATCGGCATTCAGATCATTTTATTTTGTCATGCGTGTTCCTAAATACTTCACATATGTAGCATTGCTGAAATTTTTATACTGTGCTTATGTATTGACTAACCATGAATATGCCTCTTTAATATGGTTTCCAATCTATGCAAATGATTGCTTGGCATTGGATCGTGTTCACCGTAGGTTCCTCAAGTTTCTCTCGTATATGACAAATGGTGTTTATCCAGAGAGAGGTGCAGCATAGGAGGACCTGTTAGTACATCATGATATGGTATCCTTAAGTGTTAGAAGAAATGTTACTTGCGACAGACCTTTATATGGGCTGTTGGATAGCAGAATTGACTGCTCCAAAATCCTAAACCAAATGTCATTTCTGCTATCGCGGATTAACTTCAGGCATAATTGCACCTTTGTAGCACCATTTGCGAGAACCAACATCATGAAACGTGCTCCAGTTTACACGCTCTGTCGCTTGGCGAACAAAAATGGAGACTTACTGGCATGAAGACACTGCCTGTAGATTGTGGATCGCCATAGAATTTTCATTTTCTTTTACTGATGACATGTTTACACCTGTAGTATTGTTTGTAGCCCTCTTTTGGGCTTTGCCTGCTGGGTAATAAAGATTATTATTATTATTATTATTATTATACGCAAATGGTGGCCACACCTCATTTTCTTCAAATAAAGTAATAATAATGAAAATTATACATTTTGAATATTTTTTGAATATATATAAAATAGAATGTATTCGGAAATTCTGTTGGATCAACATTTTTACGTTTTAAGAATATTATAAAGAAGAAATTGATTAAAATTAAAAATGTCTGTTATGAAATTTTAAATATGTCATAAGAATACATAAAATCATTGACATATACAACTTATTTTACAGTAGAAGATATTTGTGGTTTAAGTTCAAGAAAAGAAGTATGTGGAAAACTAAATCAAAAAGGTTGTTTATAAGAAGCAGAAGAAAATATAACACTTTCATATTTAATGCATACGTTAACATGTTAGATGTCTGTTCAAATGAGAATAATGACACTGAAACAGTTGTAACGCAAAATCTTAGAACAATGCAAACTAAATAAGCCGCAAAATACGCATTTTGCCAAATTTGGAAATTTTTCGAAACTCGGCAATTTTGATCAAGTCACCAGTTGCCATCGAAATGTTTTGAAGTATGCTGATGACGAATTTTACAATTAAATTAATATATTTATTAATAAGTTACTTTTCATGCTAATGACTTTTGAAGAAACCACCACCAAATCTCAAAATTATTCAAAATCACGACATTAGCAACTATGATTTTTTTTAGAAAGTAGACATTTGCAATGTAATAGTTGAGACGTTCTGATTTGCGTAATGTTCTTTCGCAAACGTTGATATCGGTAATTGCTTTGGAAAACTTCTTACTAATGTTCCAAATATTGCTGAAAATGTGTTTGTTATTTACATTGGCATATTTAATACATATTTTCATCTACAGATTATAATTATCATTAATTGGAGAAAATTCCACCAATGTCTCTCACAAATCCTCAACTTCTCAAATTATACAAACGCAGTCTTTTAAATGTAAATATTCATAATATAATTTTTGTTTGTTCCTGTTTTGCATACAATACTTCATTTTTTGTTGAAATCTTGAATTTCGGCAAAAATGATAATTCTTGTGAAGCCAACAATAATTGTCAGTGAAAAGTGTGTGTTAATATCTTGAATGTTACTGTTACTATTTCTGTAATGCCTTTGTTGCTTGAAATCAACTTTAAAGAAACCATCAACAATGGTTTAAAATTGTTAAAAATTAGGACGTAGATAATTGCACTAATGTTAGTCTTATGAAAACTAATCATTTTCAGGGGTTATCACCACCCAGTTTCTAGAAACTAAAGAAATAGTAGATGTTTAAGTTTCTATCTATCAAAGTACAAAACTAAAGGTTTGAGCAATACATTAAGATAGTAAGAAGTTGTAGTAAATGCTTCTAAATTTATACTTTGGATGAGTTAATTCGGTGGTTGTACAACAACTGTTTCGTTTGTTTAGGAAAATGGAGAGAAACAATGTTCTAGAAGACTTTTGAGACTGAACTTTACAAATTGTTATTATCAATATCATTTGATATTAAATCTTAGATATGCATTATATGTACAATTGTTGTACGCTTTGATTTTTCTCGCAGTTATGCATACATTCCAATTACATTTAATGATATTTTTCGAAGAAGGAAGTAAATGTCTATATATCGTCCAAATAAACGTAGCAATTCTTCGATGCGTAATGAATAATGAACTTTACAAAACCAGATGGACTGTTTACAAACTTAGAAACTTATATAACGTATATATATATATATATGGTAAATTAAGTAAATACATGGTATTGTTGCCGTGACATGTTGTAATACATTCTGAAAATGATTTCGGTTTGTCACGAATCTAGGCCACTATCGATGGGAAGTTGCGTATTTGATATTTTTCTTTCGAATTATTGACGGAAAGGATTTGTATCCATCCATATTATACCCAAATTTATTATACAATCCTTGAAATATAGTGTAAATAAAATGTAAAACTTTCTTCTCAGCATGACATATCTGCTATAGTTTATGAAAGTTATAAAAAATTATCTAATACTACAAAAAGATTAATTGATAGAAATATTTAAAACAATTCTTCTACTCCCATCTTTAAAATGTCGTTTATCGTATTTGATTCCATGACGCTAAGACATCTTTTAAATACACCGTGAAAGAAAGTGACTTTGTGTGCTTCAATTCCAGGGTGAACCTAGCAACGCGGTCTTTATTCACAGGTTAAAGTTAGCTGTAATGTTTTTAACTGCAAAAATCAATCAAGTTGGTTGACACATGTCATCAATCTGTTAAAGTAATTCGACGTGGCCTGATAACAGGCAAGTCATTTTTTATTAGCTTGATTATTTGCTGTCGTAGAAAAAGTATAACATGAAACTCGTTTTATAAACTTGTTTGTCATTCGTTTTACTAAACACTCGCTCCTCTACGGTTTGCTCGTGATTAATAATACTCGTTACTAAAATGAAGTTTATAAAACTTGATACAAGTATACTGTTTAAATACTTGTGTTTTTATATATATGTTAAAGAAAGCATTTACTTTTACTATAAATATTCTAGAGTTTCGAGTTCTAGAGGCACTACAGTTCAAATAGGATTTTAGAATTTAATTTTTATTTTGTTACACACTAATCTGAAAGTCTTAGTTATCGAAAGTAATTGCAGTATGTTTTCCCATGAGCATAATAATAACAATAATAATACTTGGGTATAAAGTATTTCTGATTACGGAGGTTTGCATACCGGCGATTGTTGACTCCAATCCTGTTGGACTTTACCAACATTTTAGAACCATATTTTAGATAGAATTCAATAGTCAATATACTGAACTTTCTTATTAAACTTGCACTATTTCCATGCACTATTCACACAACATTATCTTACAGTAAATGCGGATAAACCACAAGTAGTCCTTTTTCCGTTCTGCGAAGACGTGTTGTCAATATGTCAAAATTTTAATACTGAAAGTGATAATACTAAGATAACAGTTGTGGATAGAGTTAGCTGGGACTGGTTATGGACAACACATAGTTACAGATAGAGATAGAGGTCTGTGGCTATATTCGCAATGCTTACATAATTTGAAGAAATTTTATCCTTACAGATTCAACGAAACCATCAATTAAAGCAGCTAATATACTGTAACGTTTTCGGGTTCGAAATAAACAAGTCGTGCAATTTATTTATTTAAAACAGTCTGTATATTCACACACGTAAAACTAATTACAATATAAAAATGTAAAACTAATGTATCACACTTAAACTACTATGATTTAAGTTAACACAGGTATTTATTTCTATTACTAATATTTATGTCCGTATATTTATGTAACACTACCGTATTTATATCACTTCTATTTATATAACACCGCACCACTATATTTATTTTGTACTACTTATATTTATGTTTAGTCTTCGACTACCACTCAAGGAACTATTTATTTATGTTTATTTATTTATCTGCCTGTTCCGCACGAGACTAATGAATGAATCTCTTATTCCGGTATTACCCATCCGTCGGTACAACTGCCTCTATATACGCATACGAAACATCTGGAAGCATTCCCGAAAACTCCATCTTTCTCTCGATGTTTGTAGAACATTCGACAGACATTCTGTCTCTTCGCAGTACATATAAATGCATGATTTATTGCTTTACGACTTGTTTACCAGTCGCGCTGAATATTTGCCTTTCTTTTTTTTTGTAGACTGGTTTCGTTACAATACTTTAGTTCTCTCTCTACTTTTGCATACTGTATTCCAGTATATCACTTGACTTTAAACATGTTAACGCAAAATTGTAATACAAAAAGTAGAAAAAGCCTGCTTGAGGTTCATATATGGGAATACGAAATTTTGGTCACATCTCGCACAAACTAAGCTGTGCACGATGGTTAAATATGCATAATAGGAAGAAGCTTCAGTACATGACTTTGCATAACAAAATTGTTACATTAAAAGCACAACCATGTTTATATGAAAAGATCGCATTCAGATGTTCATAACCTCACCATGAGGTTAGAGGTAGAACTTCTCCGCCACCAAATATTTGTAGATTTGGTAAATTTAGTGAATCTTAAATTTATTAATTTTTTTTTTGTGTATTTTTGAAAACCATTAGAATATCAAGTTAGAATATTCACTTTCTTCGTGCAATACATTTTGCAGCGATCGTGCATCATCGAAGTTTTCCTTAGAGATTCGTTATCATATTACAACCTTTCGGTTCAGTATCCAAAATTAAGTTGTAAAGCAGTATCAGTTGAACTTTGCGATTGCAACTATTAACTGTTAACTTTAACTTCAAATTATATATCACTGTATCTACGTTGATTATATACTTGTAGACCTACTTTTACTTTCTTATACGTAGTATAAGGAAGTAGGTATTGTGATGATGAAAATTTTCGACCTCGAGATTTTTGCAGATGTCCACGTTTTGAAGTCCCCTGATACCGAAAAAGTGGTTTTTAAAAAATCTCTCTCTCTCTCTCTCTCTCTCTCTCTCTCTCTCTCTCTCTCTCTCTCTCTCTCTCTCTCTCTCTCTCTCTCTCTCTCTCTCTCTCTCTCTCTCTCTCTCTCTCTCTCTCTCTCTCTCTCTCTCTCTCTCTCTCTCTCTCTCTCTCTCTCTCTCTCTCTCTCTCTCTCTCTCTCTCTCTCTCTCTCTCTCTCTCTCTCTATGTGTGTGTCTATGTGTGTCTATGTGTGTGTGTGTGACCACGATAGCGGTCAAACCGCTGTAGGTATCAATTCCAAATTTTGTATTTACGTGTATAATCTCCCTCTTGAGATCTGATTAGTTTTTCAGTAAAATCGGTAGACCGGAAGTAGCAGTTTACTTCAGCGAAAAAATCGAATTTTGCCAATATTTCGTCAACTACTAAATTTAAACAAATTTATAAAGAATTCATATATACTTAGAATTAAAATTGAGAATAATTTTATTTAAAAAGTTTTTCGAAATTCCTACCGGAAATAGGTCTTTTACTCTTATCGAAAATCAGTTTTTTGCGAATATTTCGCAAATCATGCTTTTTAGACAAGTACGTTACGGGTATAAAAGTATTTAAAACATAATTTTCAATATCTTTTGTATAAAAAAAATTTCAAAATTCAGACCGGAAGTGCCGAATAGTGATTTTTTGCAAATATGTCGTAAGTTATGCATTCTATATATATTTATCATGAGTACAAAAGTATTTAAAACTGGATTTGCAATATTTTTTGTATATATGAAATTTTAAAATTCGGACCGGAAGTAGCACTTTTACTCTTAGCGAGGAGCATTTTTTTGATAATATCTTGCAAAGTATGCATTCTATAGAGATTTATTAAGAGAATAGAAGTACTTAGAATAGGGTTTTGAATAATTTTTGTAAAAAAAATTCTTAAATTTCTATAATTTGAAACGCTTATACGTATAAGAAAGTCGTGTGGTGGCCATACCTCATTTTTTGTGTTGCAATAAAGATATTATTATTTTTATTAGTGTTAAGAAAAACAGTGTTGATGTGTATACGCTCCCCTCATCTTGTGACATAGGTTCAGCCGGAACTAATCTTCCATTTAAACGAATGTTTGAATGAAGATACTTTGTATTGCTGCTGCAACAGGCGTATTCAAATAGTATAAGAACAGAAAAACCTGGATGTATGGGTTGATAACAATTTTTTGTAGAAGGCTCACATCTTTATATTAGCAAAAAACTGCGTTATTTGATTGGTAAGTTCTTTTGGTTGAAAGAGTTTTTGTCAGCACCTATTTTAAAGATAATATACGGTACGTTTTTTGAATTCATCTTATCATAGGGTAAGCTATACAATTATTGCCGCCTTAAGGGGTTTTCGATTATCAGTGATGTTGTTTTATAGAAACTAATAGCGTAAAATTAATTTTGTCATTATTACTGTTTCGATATTAATGTAAAGTTTCTCTTTTATATATTAGAGATTTAATAAACCAACATTAATTCAGCTATATACTTAAACAAATATACCGAAACACTACATCACAGTAATTTTGGCCTCACCATTTGCAGTTATTGGTCCCCAAAAGAGAAGGACAGATTTATGGGTACTTCATGCGTTAAGAGGGTATAGGTACTATAGTCCTAATTGTTTGTTAATCATTTCATGTTATTGTTATTAATATAGGTACTTTCCTATATAGGTTGGTAACCCTTATATAATGTACTAAGGAATATTTAGTTATGTTTAAACGCACATTGGATGGAAAAAGATGAAATACACTACTTAATTCTAACTTCAACAATGTTTTATTTCTTTTTTAAACATGGCATACAGGTAAAATATGTTAGAATTTGACTTGTGGATATTATGTTTAACAATACATTTAACATGATAGGATCGTATGCATCTGCTGCATTTAATGCCGAAATTCTCTTCAGTTATATTAAATGTACTCATAAAGCACATGCCATTAAAACGTTTTTTAGGAGATGGCATAGAGATTTCTGTCACGTCCTTATATAATACCTTAGATACATTCATAATCTTCAGATTTGAGGTCAGCAGTATATTGGAAATAACTTTGATTTTGGGGCTTTCTTGAAATTCTTTCACCGCATCTTCTGTTGGCGCTTTTGTCCCTAAATCTGTCAATTTCTTCCTGCGTTTTGAATTATTTGTTTTCTTCATTTCTTTTTCTGATTCTTTCAATAACTTTTTTGTCTCTCTCTAACGTTTTCTATTTTCCTTATGTTTTAATTGCTCATCTTTTTCTTGATCCTTTTATCTTTCAATTCTTTCCACGTGCTTGATGTAATAACAAATGGTACACGCTCTATTTTACGGACTCCCTTTCGTTCCGGTGTTTTAGCACTACAAATGGGTAAAAGATGTTTTCAACATATTCGTAAATGATTTGTCTCTTCATCCAACCTGATTCTGAAGCAGCTAAGCCCTAATCCTTAGGGACGGAAGCTCCAATATTTTTAGGAATTCTCTTGTATGGGTACACAATTAACGGTGAAGTTGTTTGACCTTTAGGACCAAATGAAAACATGACATTATTGCAATTTTTGCTGAAACATTATCCACTTCGTATACATTTCGTGACCCTCGTGGCGCCAAAACCCTCGTATTTTGCCGACATAGCATAAAACTCATTTCATCGCAATTGAATACCCTACTTTGATTTTCTAGAATGTTGTCGTATCCCTTTTCTTTTAGATAATCTAAGATATCTTTAAACCACTTTCTGATATTCATCTCGCTTACTCGCGCGGAAGTAGAAGTTACAGCTTCTGGTTTCCTGGTTGCAATATTTGGTTGACGACAAGAAAGTCCTATATCAACCATCTATCGGAAAATTATTTTGAAACGGATTATCGGGAGGAGAGCTATCAAGGAAACCTTTTACAGATGCTTGAATGTCTTCTTTACGGCTAGGAAAGCCTTTCCGTTGACATTCATGTATCCATTCTACCAATACATCCTCTTCATCTGATGTCAAGATAGTTGAGGGTCCGTGTCTGGTTTTATTAAAGTTCATGCCTAGCCTAAATTGTAATGTGGCAAGGGGAATTTTAAAAAGACTTGCTGCACTCGCTTTGGCATTCCTCCTTTTACCGCGGAAATAGCTTCCTGAAGATTCTCTTCGGTGTATTTTTTGTAATACTTTTAATTTCTTTCAGGTTTTGGCATTGTTCTTTAAGAAATAATAGAAAGTTCTTGATATTTTGATCAATGAAAGTACGTAATTACAGTTATTGGCCCCTTAAAGATACAATCATTGGCCGGGGCCAACAAGTGTATTTATACATACAATTATGAAAATGATTAAAAAATAAGATTATTTGCGAGGTTTTATACCCCTACTTAATAATAAAGCAAAAACAAAATTAAAAACATGCTTCCTAATTATTGGCCGAGAGGGGAAATAATTATAAAACAGCTTAAATTGATTGTATAGTTGTTGGCCCCCTACTTTTTTTATTTCATTATCATATTTGCGATTCCGCAATCAATTTAAAGTATCTATGCAGTATTTACAGTAAGTACATTTGAGGAAAATCACTTAAATTGTACGGATCAGATAAATAAAATTAGAAGTTTCTTACCGAAAAACGACTTTAACGCTCTAGGTCGTTGGAGCACATGTGCACTACAACTTTGTTGGCGCATAATTTGTCACGGATGTAACTGTAAAAACCAAAATTTTACCATCATTAATGCTAAATGAAACAGACATACCATCACAACTAAAGAAAAATATCTAATATTTGTCGTTTCCTTATTTTTGGTAATAAAATGGGCAAGTGGCCAATAACACCACAGGGGCCGACAATTGTACCGTTTAGCCTATGATATATCTGTATGGTAACAGGCATATTAATATGCGAGTTGGCATTAATATAGTTATTCAAGGGTTACTTGCTCATTATTTTCTCGAAAGTTAACAGTAATTGAATTATTCTCCCTATAATAAAATTTTTTAAAAATGAAATCTTTGCTAATTATGATTGCCATTTAAAAAAAATAGGTTCATTTACTCCAAGAAACGATTTTTGTATTAATTATACGGGAAATTTTCAATTGACAATAAATGTTAGATCTTAAACTACTGTCAAGTATTCCTCAAATTTCACAACACCTTTGCCAATTTAACCGATTTTGTATCTTCAATGTTAAGGAAGTTATCCATACAGAGAGATAGAAAATGAGTATAATTGAAAGCAGAAATTAATAACGAATGGCTAATCATATCGGAAGTTCTAGAGAAGTCTAAAAAGGTAAGAATGGCGCGAAATAAGTCATATGTAATTGAAGGTAACACTTTTCCACAAACAGATCCACTTTTAAAACCGAACTGATTTTCATGTAATACATCATTCTCTGATAAATGCGCACGTAACAGAGACAAAATAACTTTTTCGAATATTGGGAAGCAAAGAGACACACCCCAACTGATTCAAATCCAAGGCTGCGCTCACCTTAGCAAATGGAATAAAGACCCTGTCTACAACAAGAAGGATAAATGTTCTCAGTAAGACAAAAGTGAAAGATGTCTGTTATGAAAGGTAATAGGAAGTGGAAAGCAATAGCGAATCATATCTATATTTACACCATAATGATTAAACGCAGAAGACCCAATCTAAGAAATAACATTATCCTCAGATAGCTAGCGAAAAAAGCTTAATGAAGTAAATGGATGCACACCAGTCTATGAGATATTTCAAGCCTTAGTTTTTAACAATAGATATAGTAATAAAATGCTGCTGTATTGTAGATGGAGGGTTATCTCAGAAAACCCATAGTTTCAGCATTCCCCAAACATATGCATTCCATGATGTAACTCCGGAAAGTGAGATGGAAAAGAAAAATCGGTGGACCGTGAAATTATATTGTATCCAAACGTCTCCCGCAGAAAGGTTCTTGTAGCATGTGCTGTTTGGCACGTTGTCCCATCTTGCTGAAAAAAACTGGCTACCGAAGGATAACTTTCTTGATTTGAAAAACATTCGAAGGACATCTATAAACAGTGCGAGAATTTGAGTAATATAGCGCTCTTGATTAACAGTTACTAGGCGTCCGTTTTCCTCATTGAAGTAAGGCCCTATAACTCTCGTCCAGAAACTGCGCTCCAGTTGGTCACTTTTTCACTATGCAACGGCATTTATTGCACTTTTTCTGGTAGTTGGAAACCTAAAAATCTATTGCTACGCCTATTTACATGACCCGACAAATAAAATGACAATCGTTACTGTACCAGATGTTATTGATAAAACTCAATTTATCATATTGCAGAGCAAGGATTCTGAACATAATTCAAGTCTTGAAGCATAATCACTAATTCTCAATTGTTGGGCAATAAATTGTTTCAATATCTTCTGAACAGTCCTCCTGTTCATATTCAATTTTGCAGCAGATCTCCGTTGACTACGACGTGGTGGGTGTATAACACTCATTCATGATTTTTGTTGGTGTCTATTGAGTTTCTTCTTCCAGCTCTACCTTTCCATTGGTGTAACACACTTCTAGTTCTAAATTTTGTTATAATATTGAGTACAATAGCATTACTTGGTGGCAGTTTATTGAAATGTTCCGAAACTTGATCGCAGACGTATTTAATACCTTGACCGTTTTGTCTACCTAAACCGTATGAGCGAACAAATAACAATATCAATTGTTAGAGGTTTAACCACTTGAAGGCCTACCGTTTCAATAATGTAAATTAATAGCCATATTATATTATTTTCAGTACATTGAAACATAATCCAATTTTAGCACAGCATATTCCAAATTATAAAAAAAACATTTGGGAAGAATATAAAGCACGAAAGCACGGTAAGTAACAATATGTTTTTGACAATATAGACTAAAGCAGAAAGCTTGTCCTCGTCTTTCATTTAAAATAAAATATACTTTCCCTTCAATATTATATTTAATGACAGGCGTAGGCGCTGTGACGAGGGAAAATTGATACGTTTTTTTTTGAAAGCATAAAATTTTTAATTACATATGGTAAACAATGTCTGCAAATAGAAAATATAATTTCAACTTTCCAAATCATTTTTATTGCATCCTATTCCAGCTTTTATGACTCTCATTTCCTGACACAAGTCTTTTTTTTTAATAAACAGAAATTTGAAGGTAATTTACTAATGGAATAAAAGAAAGTAATTTAGTAATTCTATCTTAGGTTTTAATAAAGTCTTCTGCATCACAAAAGCCTTAATCTTAACTTCCGCGAATTCTTATTTCTTAATCGAAATCGGAAATTAGAATCTCTAAATCCTAAGAAAGTAACAACTTCTACATCCACATTTTCCGTATTGTAATTAATTCAATTTTGGACCCATCAGTAGACGTTTTTCATCTTGAAATTCGAACAACAAAGGTTTCTCGCAAAAACCGCGATATAAAGTCGTACAAAATGTACCGTGGGAGTAATTTACTTTATTGGTAAAGTAATCGACCGGTCCAGGAAATGTGTTTGGGCATTAAGAGGTGGTGCGAAATGGAAAATGAAATTAATGTGTGAAGACCCTTAGTTTTATTGCGTGCTGGGTACCTCGAACTGTTGGGAGTTTTGTTTGATGAAGATTTGTTTATACCTAGGACTACGGCATAAAATTTATGTGATTTTAATAACCTTAATTAGGGTCACTTCATGGAATTATATCGTGCAATTTATTGCTTTGTCATAAAGAGGAATCCTAGAATATAACATTAGGAATAATAAACACACATACCGTTCTAAAAATCAACCTTATCATCTTACAGTTTGTCCAATAATGTTATTATAATTACATTTTTAATATACCGTTTGACTGAAATAAAAGTAGATATAGGGAAATACAAACACGCACACATATGCATGCAAACATGAAATGGAGGGGTACGATAGTAGGGGAGTACAGATGAGTTCATATCGGGACACCGGGGTACCCAGGCTTTAGTGCAAAACGTTTAAAGTTAGTATGTAGACGTTTGCTTTAAGGAATTGCTACGCTCTTTACGGCTTTTGTATAATATTTTGGTAACTGATGTATAATGTATTAACATTGAACTGAAACAAAACTCTATAAAATTTGTAACTAAAATAAAATTCTTATAAAAAATTAAATAAAATTCTCACATTTAAAACGAAACAAAATATTAAATGAACTATACAAAATTTAATGTTGAAGATGTTCAAATGTCTGTCCCTCTTGCATCAAGCAGTACCCTAAACGATTATAAAACCCATTTCGTACATTCGATAGCATTTCAGGAGTAATCATTTGTATGGCGTTGTATGTACGTTCACGCTCTAAAGTTACGGAACGAATGTGTTGTCCCCGCTCTCGATCTCCCCACTATCTCCCCACACCACCGGTCTTATACATAGGTACATGTTTATGTGTGTGTATTTGAAGATGCATATTAACTTTTAACTACGACAATCTGTATACTTGCAACACATATGTTTTTGAAATTAGAGATCAGATGGTTTATAACTTTTCACTCTTTCTTTACTAATCCGCTTTGGTTTCATAATTTAAAATAAATTCACTGTAAAAAAATGAGGTGTGGCCACCACACGACTTTCTTATACATATGAGCGTTTCAAACTATACAATTTAAGAATTTTTTTACACATAAATTATTCAATTACTTCTATTCTCTTAATAAATCGCTATAGAATACATACTTTGCTAGATATTCGACGAAAAGTGGCACTCCCTATGAGTAAAAGTGTTACTTTCGGTCCGAATTTTGAAATTTCATATATACAAAAAATATTGCAAATCTAGCACTAAATACTTTTGTACTCTTGATAAATATATAGAATGCATAACTTACCACATATTTGCCAAAAGTCGCTATTCGATAAGATTCAAAGTGGTACTTCCGGTCTGAATTTTGAATTTTTTTTTACACAAAAGTTATTGAAAATTATGTTCTAAATACTTTTATATTCGTAACGTAGCTGTCTAAAAAACATGATTTGCGAAATATTCGCAAAAAACTGATTTTCGATAGGAGTAAAAGACCTACTTCCGGTAGGAATTTCGAAAAACTTTGAAATAAAATTGTCCTCTAAGTACATATGAATTCTTGATAAATTTGTTTAAACTTAGTAGTTGACGAAATATAGGCAAAATTCGATTTTTTCACTGAAGTAAACTGCTACTTCCGGTCTACGGATTTTACTGAAAAACTAATAAGATCCCAAGAGGGAGATTATACACGTAAATACAAAATTTGGAATTGATATTTACAGCGGTTTGACCGCTATCGTGGTCACACACAGACACACAGACACACACAGAGACATTTTTTAAAACCACTTTTTCGGTATCAGGGGACTTCAAAACGTGGACATATGCAAAAATCGCGAAGTCGAAAATTTCCAACATTACAATACTTCGATAAATCGGTATGTCGATTACAATATACGGGGTTAACCAAAAATAAGGAATAGCCAAGATAGATGAAAATTGACATATAAACAAATATTCGGTTGTGGAAACCACTTAATTAAGTTAAAAATACATATTAAAAAGGAAAATGATTTTTAAAACGTAACAAAAGTTAAGATGGGACAACAGTTGAAAACACTTTTATGCCCGATCTCACCGACATATCTTAAACTGTGAAAAATTTAAGTACTGCTTAAATATAAGTGTTACTTATTTTCCTATTTAGTTGCACCGTTTGATTTAAGTCACGACTTAAACTTATACGTACTGAAAACATGCATATCGAGCGGCAAAAGATTTTTACCATAGAAGGTAGCAATGACAATAGTGTGTTCAGTCTCCGCTCTATAGAAAACGTATACTAGTAAAAGTTGGGTTACTATACACGTTTGCTGCACATGTTTGTCAAATATACAAATTCTACAAGTGGAACTACAACTAAAATTAGAGGAATTGAAGAAAATAAATCTAAATTGGGTGGACAATTTTGTTAACTCTAATAAAATGTAATTTTGAAAAATATGTGTACGTATTTAAATATGTATATTTAATTATGTAAATAAATAAATGTAGAATTTTTTTTCGTTTGAATTTGCATTGAAGCTTATTTTAAATAAAAAGACAGGATAATAATTTATTAAAACTGCTAATGCATATTATATTTTTTTTACAGCTGAGAAATATAATTTATCAATACTAATCTAACTTGAAAACCGTTGTTATTATTATTAAAAGCATTAATGCCTAAAGGATATTGCCATTTTGTATGAGTTGCTCTAACATTTCATTATTGTCATCATTTGGATTTGTATGTATTCTAATCGGGGTAATAAATCTTCGCAGACGAAAATAATTAAAAAATTGTAAGTCAGGCAGACTATTAAAATGATCGTTTCTAATATTAATTTGCCGTGGAATTCCATTAACCACTAAATCTAACACAATTATATCTATAATATCATTATTCATTTGCATTAAATTGAAATATTCCCGTTCCATCTTTTTAATGAAAATATAACCACAATGTTCTTATGTAGACACGTTGTAAACAAAAACTTATAGGTTAAGTAAGCTTTAAGCTCTGGATATCGCCGGCTTAAATATAAGATTCCATTTTATATTTAAGTACTCCTTAAACGTACCGTGCAACAGAATAAGTAGAACTTAGTACTTTAAGTGTTGCTTAAAATTTAAGATAGGTCGGTGAGATCGGCCATTAGTCAACATACGGACCAATACATATTAATGATTTCTTTATAGAAAAAGTAAATAGATGCCATATGACATAAACCATTGCAATAATATAAATAGGTTTAACAGACAACTGTCATTGTATATTTTAGAGAAATGGATATAAATAATCTAAGTGTATGTAAATAGTGTATTGTTAAAGTTAAAGATATATTATTATTATCATTATTAAGTATAAGAATGTCATATAACAAACACATAAACTTATATTAAAATATATTTAAGTTAGATGTATTTAAATCTGACTTTCTATTAAGTTCTGCAAAGATTTGTTTGTTTTTTCCAAATTTACAAGAAATTGGTGCTAGTCAAAGTTTGGTATCAAATAGCGTTTATAGACTAAAAAGCACAGTCTGGATAAAATACTTTCGTCGTATATTGCTTACATGTACATTGCTTTCACAAGTATTCTTGTTTGCATCGTCGAATTGCATACTTGTTTTGGCTACCACTACATACGGAATACGAGATGACAAAGGGTTGACCAGAACACCGGCGTGTTTGCTAATGTCCGAGTGGACATGTTTCGTTGACACGATTACAATACGATAGCCCTCCAATCCCATTCGCTGCTGAAAATTATATCGCCTGACTTAATTAATCTCTTGTGCATCTACTATGTTACGTTCAAGAATCACCTCAAATAAGTGTAATGCAATATATGGATATATACGATCACTTAAGTATAATATGTGTATTATTTATGATTAAATTCATAGTGGAAATTCAGATTTTTTTGATTCTTTTTATTGTCGAACTTGCAGTATAGAAACATTACCATTATATACAAAAATTGCTTCGAAAAATGACAATTGCTAACTTTAAATCTATATTCTGAGGTTCTAACCAGTAAATAATTATACTTTATTGTGTACCTAACAGTAAAAAATTAGCCATGGGAACATTGTAATTTACAATCGATGTGCGGGTTATAAACAATATACAATACATTACACATAAATAATTCATTTAAGTTTGAGCTCAAAAAAAAATCATTGTAATACTTGTTTCCATTACGGCATATTTGATGTAGTGGCTTCCTCAGCATGATATTTATCCTGCACGTGGAAGTAAAAAACGTAACTTGACTTCTGGTAGAAAGCCGTGGCACGTTGAAATGAATCAAACCCAACAAATAAGGACAGTCAATCCTGTTATGCACTAAATCATGTAAAAAGTTGGCACTAGCAATCTCACGACGTGTGTCCAGGAGAACAAAATTATGCTCCTCCAACAAAACTGTATGGTCAGTATTTCTACAGGGATAAACTTCACTGGCCTTATAGCTCAAGAACTTTAAAAATCGTCCTTGGATGCTCTCCAATATCAATTTATAGCAGATATAAATTGGATGTCAAACAACAGCAGCGTATTCTAGCTCACTACACACGAGCGAAGAATAAAGTTCAATAGTGGCTGCATTAGCAAAATGCCTACTATTTACAACAATAAAACCAAGTGTACCAGAGGCAGAAGTGCATACATTAGTGGTATATTTGGCGAAGGATAAATGTCTATCAAATAGCACTCCCAAATCCTTTACCTCCTGCAAATTGATTTATTAAAGCAAGGGCGTATCAGTAGATGTCTTATCATCCAATAAGTTCAGAGCGTTTCCTGAACGAAATTAGTACCATTTCATCAGATGGCCGAGCAGCCAATTCCATCTTGATAAGTTTTATGAAGGTCAGCCGGTCGCGTACCGATCAAGTTTCAATAAACGGAAATTCTAACCGAGAAACTGTCGTTACTCGAACTTAGACATCAATCAGAACCTCCGTTCTGCGGTGGCCGTGTCCACGGCGACTAACACGTGCCATAGACGGACAACAGACGTAATAGTAAGACAAAGACAGATAAATCCAGCAAGACACAGATTACAAGATTAATGTTACTACGACAGAATGCCGGAAGATTAATGATTCTACGCTTCGGGATATCTTGACACCGCTAGCGCACGTAAAACAAACGCAGGCCGATAAAAAATCTATACAATGACTTGTGCTTTCTCTTCTTCCACCAAGTTATTCCTGTATGTTCCCCCCAAATGCTATAATCGAAGTCAATGAGTTCCATCCTCTTAGAATACTTCATAGCATGACATTATTGATATTAAGTGTCAGATCATTGTGCTGACAGCATTCATAGAGAGTGTCCAAATCACACTTTAGACGCAGAGCATCCAAGACAGTATCAATACGACGATAGATTTTCAAGTCGTCAGCGTATACCAACCCATCACAAGAAAACGATTCCAAGAGGTCGTCAATAAACAGTATAAAAAGCGGAGGGCTCAAATTAGACCCCTGTGGAAAGCCTGACGTGGCAGCAAATTCAGGAGATTTGAATCTATTGTAGTACACATAATTGATTCAAGTTTCCTCAGCAGAATATCGTGTCTAATAGTGTCATGCGCGCGAAAAATCTGTATATTTGAGAGCGAGAATCAAAAGCGGCACTAATATCTTGGATGATACAAAGCAGATTACTCGTCGTTGCGCGACCAGTCACGAACCCATGCTGTATAGGAGATATTCTTCTGTGATGGTATGCATATATGAATTTGTATGGTATTTGTTTAAAAATCTTGGAGAAGTTGGAGAGAATTGCAATCGGACGATAATTTCTCAGGTCACTCCGAACACCTTTCTTCAAAACAGGGCTAATTGTAGCTCTCGTCCATCTAGTCGGATAAATATTTTTGCGCAGCGACAGGTTTAAAATAATTTATAGTGGGCATATAAACACAATACGGCAATCCTTAATTAGATAGGAAGGTATCTGGTCGTCACCACCAGTCGGGGTTGATTTGAGGCGATTGGCACTCCACAAAATATTCTCCTCGCTGAGAGATGTTATGGTTAGATAATCAGCATCTTTTAGCTGATTTTTGAAGTCAGAACCAGTTGAATTTGAGTCTTTCCGGTAAACCTGGGAAAATGCCTACTTTACTTGTATTACAAAATTCGACTTAGAATGGTGTTAATTTTTTGTTTTGTATCTTATACCTTATTAGCGTTCTATAATTTTTATTGCATTTCCTGCGAGTGACGCTATACATTTATCACGAATTCTTTCGAGCGAAGTCAGGTCACGCCTTGAATTAATCTTTTGTTTACTGTTGGAATTACGTATAATTATTTTCTGCGGGATGTGGAATTTTCATCTGATTTATTTCTATTTAATTACCTCGTGTAATTAAGTGGTTTCCTTCATTTTTAGTTAACTTGGGCTATTTTCTCTTCAATTTGCAGCGGTAGCGCCATCTCGTGTGTGTACCATTGGTTATGCTATTAGCAAGCATTAAGATTGTTCTTCCGTTTAATGTTGTTATATTCCTTACGTCGATGCATAATTATCTGCGATTATTTCTATTTAATTATTTCTTTGTTTGGTTCTTATTAATCTGCCCCTTATCTTTTAAATATTTTATGTAACAATTCACCTTCAACTCGCTAGATGTCGCCTTGACACCTTGTAATCCGGCCTCGTGTTCTTGTCAATTCATTCCTCCGATATCGATCGAACCATTTAGTTGATTTAAAAAAGCGATCCAATTACTTCTATCAGTGTTCACTGTAATTAATGGACTGTTTTGTCTATTTACCATACCATTCACACAAATAAGTGATAAATATGATTTTAGTAGTTAAATAGTTTTCTGCTGCGATGGTGCAGGATTTTCTTGTTGCTTGAAGTACATCACTGGATCGGTAAGCATACTAAGTTTCTTAATTTCTCTTTCTCCTGACTAATGCCTTGTTTCGTATATTTCCCCATTTAGCTTTTTATTCGTACCGTACTGTCGATTGCATTTATGTGTGAACACGTTTTGGAATTCCGGAAGTATCGCCGCCATCACGCTAGCCTTTCTTCCGCTAAGCACGTGGGCGTTTAAATATATATTGGAATTTTTGAAGCATCCACCGCCTTTGTGAGCAAATCTACATCATTTTGGACCCGGAATTAATATATCTTTATTGTGAATGCCTTATTGAAAACCGATGCGTCGTGTGAATCAAATGCACTGTCAAGATATGTATATATAATTATTCTTATTTGGAAACCTCTTTATCCGTTTAGCTTTAAGTGATTTCATTAGAATACGTTGCGCTCTTACCTGTAATTTCATTTTCATTAACGTTTTGAGTAGATATTTAAGATTCAATAAGTTTTGTATCCGATGCCAACCGGATCGGCTTGATTGAAGCTATCCAATTTAATTGCTAGTTAATTTCCGTCAGGTCAGTAGCCTATTTTGCAGTTTTTAATTAATTTTTGTTCTGATAAGTGTTATAGCTAGTTAATTATTTGTTTTTTTAAATACACATCTACACCATGTAATGACTGTAGGGGCTTGAATGTAAAGCTAGATCTCGTTCCCCGCCTTTAATTTCTTTTGTAACACAAATAATTATTCAGGTTTTGAATGTATACAGGTTTTTTTTTTTTGAAAGAAATCATTTTTAAATGCATGACATTATTCTAGTTACCGTTAGCGCCATATGTGCCTCCCTTTCTGCCAGGACAATCCTAAGGAGAAGCGAGCGTAACAATGCGCGTGTATAATCTGATCATACGTTTTCAGGGTTTGATTTCGCTGTCATCTCATAGACTAGCTTTGTTTGAAGGATCATTAAAACATTAATTTTTGATTGAAATTTTGTATTTATATGGTTTGTATTGATGGTAACTTTTATATGAAACTAAATGTACAAACTCGCATCATAAAGGTGGTCACGATATTCTGTCTAGTTTCTTGCGCCGTTATATTCTGTAATCTACTAGTTGTGTAATTTAATGTAACAACACAGGCCTGTAGAATTTGAGTCATGAAAATGTGTTTACTATGTAATGACTGACTTTATCTTGTTTGCTGAGCTGATTTCAAATATGGCATCCATTTTTCTCAATCACGTAAGCAGTTTTCACAAAATGGGCTTAAATATATTGAGAAAAAAAGAGTATTTTACATATTTTGGCGAAAAGTAGTTCTTTTCAGTCCATTTATTAAATGTTTAACATTTTCCCTGAAAGCTCCTTTTGGAACTTTGCCTCTTATAAGCAGCATGCGGATCTTCTTTGTGCAGAATCCAACAGTAATCCGCATCATATTGGCATTCCATCTACCTTTGTACCTAAGCTCCATCTCCTTGATATCTTGGTAAAATCTCTCTCCGTGTTCTTCATTAACTGCACCAAGGTTTTCAGGAGGGTTCTCCAAATGCACTACGAATTTAAGAAATGAAACTTCCATCTTATCCAACAACCCAAGTCTTTCAATTTTGTTAACATGTTTTTAACGATACATTTAAAGTTTGGGTTCCTAAAGTTCCACCGGAAATTTTTGACGACTTAAGAGCTTTCCAAGCCTTTTCCTCACTTAATTCTATTTCACATATGGACTTACGAAAACACCTTCCTTTACTTTGCCTTCCAACATTCCTGAAAACTTGTGGCCAATGCATTTATAGCACTCTCGTTGTTTCGATAAAGCCCTAACAAGTAGTTTCATCATGCCAAACTATGTGCCAAGTGGAGGGAATTTAATTTTACTGGGATCAATTGAACTTCCCTTCACTACATTTCTGTTTTTAGGTTTTAATACTGGGCGGCCACTCTTTTTTGGTCCAGTGATTGCTGTTTTCCCGACTATCCCATTCACACAAGAAGCAAGGGTATTTGGAAAGCATTTTCATCGTATATTTTCCATTCCATATTTTTATATTTCAATTTGGTGAGAGTCAATGCTAAATATAAATAACAAGTATGGAAAATTTTCTGGAATTCTAACCACTGCTAAATGAAGGCGATTCTTTGAGTACATCTCGATGAACAAAAGCCATTTTTAAGTAAAGTTTGTCCTAACAAAATCCTTTATTTTATTCATACCAAAGACTATTCTAAAAATCTCCAGTGTTGCCAGAAACGACGACTTATGACACTAAATGGCTCATCTGCTCCTTTAGTAGATTTTGTAATGCAATGGTTTGGTGGTTATGGAAATCAATATTTCTAATTTGTGAAAAGTGGTACGTGATGGAATTTATTGACAATTTTTCCTGAAATCAGCATCTAAAATTTTATGAGAATCAGTGATTGCTTTCTAAACACTTTTTTGGATGCACACCTGTGTAATTTAAAGGTGCTTATTTTCTGAGAAATAAATCCGATGTACTGAACTATCGACCCATTATATTATTACCAATCAAAATTAAGATTAATATTATCAATGGTTGTTTCATAACCAGAGACGGAAACCGAATGATAAATCGAAATATCATTACCATACACAGCGTTGAAGAGCCGTATGAATTCTCAAAATTGCCCTCTTTCTAGAGACAATGAAGCAGCTTTCCACTAAGCACAAGTTTCTTATATGCAAGAAATATGAAAGTACGGAAGGGCAAAGAAACTTAACAATATCTATTATTATAAAATCCCAACCAGAAATATACGAGTAGCTTTTGATTTCTGAAATTATATTAACTAATTTAATATTGTTGAATGGGTTTCAAATTAAATTAGGTATTTAATTCCGGATCTATATAGTTGTTAGGATTACCCTTCAGAAAGTGCTGCGACATTCTGCCACTTGGGGGAACGTATCTTAAATTTTTCTTTGTTAGATTCAACTGCCCAATTTCAGCTTTTTCCATTTATGTTTAAGCATTACTTACCTGGTAAATATAAAGTTAAAGTAGACCTACCTTTCAAGTTGAATGGATTTTGTGGCTTAATTTCTCAAGCTGTTGTAGTAATCCCAATCACTATAATTTCTTATTCTTGTTTTCAGTGTGTATTGCGTGAACATTTATATTTTTCGTTACGAGAGGAAAATTTCAGGAACCAGCAATACAGTTGGTACCAGACCAATGATTGTTGCAATTTAGGCTAACAAGTGACAGAACCCAGAAGTGTCAGATAGTTTTATTTACGGTGATATTTAGAAGTAGTGATACAGTAACAAAATCAATTGAACAAGAGAACACTTTCGTGCGATGATTTATTATTACTTTCGAAGTGGTTTAAGTCAACAAGAACGTGTCCAGCGAATGAATTCTGCTTTTGGTAGTGAAGCACTAACTAAAACTACACTATATCGATGGTTTCAAAAATTTAAACTTGAACGTAATAGTCTCAGCGATGAATTGCGTGATGATCGACTTTCAACGGCTGATGTTGCGGCAAACGTCGATGCCGTTCGTGAAATGATTAAGTTGGATCAACATGTAACGTATACTGAAATTCGTGCATCCTTAGGCATTGCCATGACTGCAATACAATCAATTATGCATGATCATTTAAATGTACGGAAAGTGTGTGTCCGGTGGATTCCACCTAATCTGTCAGTAGACCAAAAAGAAACTGGTGTGAAGTGGTGCATAGAAACACTGAAACACTTCCACTCAGGTTCATCAAAACTCGTTTTTAACATCGTCTGTGGCGATGAAATATGGATCTACTCATATTAACCTGAAAGAAAAAGCTAATCTACTGTATCGGTAATTCAAAGTGAAGCAAAACCGACGAAAGTTATTCGAGCGCGTAGTGTTTCTGAATGAATGTTTGCTTGTTTTGTATCTAAGACTGGTCACGTGGTCACGGTTCCTTTGAAAAATCGTAGAACTGTAAATGCAGAACGGTATACTACCATGTGTTTGCCGAAATTTATTGCAGTGTTGTCAGAAAGCAATCCGAACTTTCGCATCTTACTTCATCAATACAATGCGAGTTCGCACACCGCAAAACTAAACCTCGACTTTTTGACTGCCAACAACGTTGAATTACTCTGCCATTGTCCCTACAGCCCCGACCTATCCCCCAATGACTTCTTTGCGTTCTCCAAAATTAGAGATAAAATGCGTGGACAAAGATTTTCAACCTGAAGCGGCAATTACGACGTATGGAACACACATTTCAAGCATACCAGATTCTGAGTGGCATAAATTCTTTACTAATTGGTTTATACGAGTGGAAAAGTGTATAGAACTTAAGGGTGATTATTTTGAAAAACAACGGTACTTCAATCTGTATCGTTTTATTTTCTTTATGTTTTTCCCGAAATTTTTAATGTTCCCCTCGTATTAAAAGTCTTCAGTCATGTTTATTTTCGTTTTCAGCAGCACAGTATTATTTAGTATTTTACATGGTCATTATTTAATGATTTATGTTTGTAATTTTTGTTCTGCAATTGAAAATTGTTCCGTAGAACAAAAAAGTTTATTTTTACTGGTATTATTATTAGATAATTCACTGTGCCCGAATAAGGAACTTTTTTCTTTCAACATTGATGGGACCAGGGTAGAAAATATAATTCGAGTACGCTGAATCTAAAGGCCTTGGCCGTTTTGCAAAATTGACTCTAGTTTTCGAGATATTTACGTTTAAATATTGAACAAAAAAACCCGATTTGTCCGTACATTTCTATCATTTATTCATCAGGTATTGTTTCAGTTCGATAAAATTTCTTTTCTTCCATCAAATCACATTGAATGAGAACTATTTCATCTATTTGATAACAGATGGCATTAGTATTGCGATATTAGCTTATTATTGTATTCGATTGACATATTTTGTTATTTCTTGTGAAAATTCCGGTGTTTACAAATTTGGGTGCGCGATCTGATCGGTCCGTCAAATTAATCGTTTGAAATATCAGAAATGATGTCTGTAAGAAATTTAACCACTTCTGTTATGTTTGCGGCAGATTCACTATTATGCCAAGTAAGCGTCGTATTAGTTCGCAAATCGCTGAAGTGTATCGTCAATACTATGGTAAAGATATTATTCGTGATGTGGAATGGGCCCCGTCTGTTATGTGTACGGGATACTTGTCAGGTTTGAACGAATACAATAAAGGAAAACTTAATAGTATGGCATTTGGCGTTCCAATGATTTGGTTGAATCCACAAATATATGATCCTGGACAATGTTATGCGTGCTTGAATTATAGTAATGGATTAAACCGAAGGAAAGAGCGTCGATTGAAATATAAAGCAGCAAAATTTGTTCAGCTGCCATTGCCGCATGCAGAAAACATTTCCATTTGGAAAAGACCGAGTCCAACGCAGGAATATTTTCCACAATCATTCGCAACCATGGGAGAATCATCTGGAGTAATATATCAACCATCGAATGTTAATACAGGATGCAATCACATTGAAATTTCGCAAGATCGTTTTGATATCATCGTACGCCGTCTCAAGCTTTCGCAGCGACAGTCGATCGTCTTAGCAGCATAAACTTCAGATTTCTTTCAAAACAACTGAGAATAATTCATTCGCTTATTGCACGAATATCCGCGGTTTGGCTTTGACAATGCACAATGAAGAATATAAACCCGAAGACTGGAGATTGTTCATCGATTCTTCGAAAAGCAGTCTGAAGGCAATTCTTCTTCACGTTACCAACTCAAAAAATTCCATTCCGATCGCACTCAGCACTAACACCAAAGACACGTATTCGTCATTGAAGAGATTCTTGGAAGATGTCAAATACAATGACCATCAGTGGAAAATTTGTGCTGACCTTAAAGTGATAGCTCTTTTGAGAGGAATGCAAAGAGGATACACAAAAAATATGTGCTCTATATGCTTATGGGACACTCGTTTTGCTGGTGATCAGTACATCGAACGGAACTGGTCTCTACGAGAAGAATTTCGTCTGCGACATCGCAACATTGTTGAGATTTCACTCGTGCCAATCGAAAAAGTTTTGCCACCACCGCTGCATATCAAGCTTGGTATTCTCAAGAATTTCTTAAAGCGTTAAATCCGGAAGGAATGCATTCAATGAATTGAATTAAGTCGTATTTGTCCACGGTTAAGCGACATGAAAATAAAATAAGGTTTGTGTTAAAATCTATTCTAGTCTAAGTTTTGATCAATTTGAATTTCATTCAGTATGATGTTTTTATTACAGGAATACTCAACGGACCTGATATTCGACGTTTGATGAAAAATACACAATTTCAAAATGCACCCAGTGACTCAGAACTCATGGCATGGGATTGCGTTAAAGTGGTCATTGAGAATGTTCTCGGGATTCATCGATCCGATAACTGGCGCTTTAACATTCAAAACATGCTGATTGCTTTTCAACTTATCAATGTTAAAATGTCATTAAAAATTCATTTTTTACACCCACATATGGACAAATTCGCTAAACAATCACCGGCCGAATCAGTTGAGCACAGCGAGCGTTTCCACCAAGTGACGGCAAGACTTGAACATTGGTATAGGGGGAAAAATTAGATGCTCTGTTAGGGGATATTTGTTGGAATTTGCAAGAAGTACCACGAATAGAAGAAGTTTAAAGAAAATATGTATTTTTATGTGGATAATAGACGACTTTTGAGAATAAAATATACTTTTTCTATATTTTCTGAACTTTCTGTGACCTTAAATACCCAATAAGTTGAATAAGTGAAAAATATTCCCTGAAACAAAGAAATGTTGTCGAACTGAAACAATACCTGCTGAATAAATGTTGAAATGTACAGAAAAAACGTGTTTTTTTTTTGCAATTTTTAAGCGTGAATATCTCGAAAACCAGAGTCAATTTTGCAAAACGGCCGACGCCATTGGATTCAGCGTACTGGAATTATGTTTTCTACCTAGGTCCCATCAATGTTGAAATTTTAATAGTAGTAATTACTATTATTAAAATACTGTTTCGATTGAGATATCAAACAGCATCCGAATATGGCGCTTTTCGTAATGGATTCGCTAGTTTTGAAGATATCGTAAATGAATACGTGATGTTTCACTGACCACAAGTCCATTGTAACTGAAATAGCAAACCCTAAGAGGTTGAATAAAATGTGTTTTATTTTCTTTACATTAATTTTTTTAATAATACAATTTTTTTTATACACACACAACATTACAGTTCTTCAAATAATCTAAAAGTACAAAATCTATTTAGAGTTTAGTTGTTCGGACACAATTCAATTTCATTCACAAATAAAATTAACTTAGATGTAAAGCACATGGATGTTTCTCTGGATATACCTAACTCCTACATACTATTAATTTCTTGATAGAGGTGCCGGAAATCGTTATGAAATAACATTCTCACTTAATAAATAATATAACTTTAATATGCTATATCTACATTCTACGAACCCTATCAACAATAGCTTCATAACGTTGTTGTTTTCGGTCTATTATATATATTTATATAACTTTGTACTGGATACATTCTAGTTGACTGATTCTCTTGTGAACTCTGAAATTATTTCAACAATTTAAGCTTTTGATATTTAGTCCCTTCAGATTACCCTTCTATTAAATTAAGGATACACTTTCATATGTATGTGTATAAATTCTGTAGGTGTATTTACATAAAAGCGTATGTGTCAGAGAAAGATGTCAGCCGTAATATTTGAATTATTTTATATCATAATTTCACTTGACAGTTCAACGATATATATATATTTAATGACAAGTATATTTTGAGGAAATAATTCCTTTGTTTTTGAAATAAAAGTTTGTCATAAACTCTATACAGCTATTATTGTAATTGTCCATGACATAGGCTCATTTATATACCAGAAAGATTATGACAGTAAACATTAGTATAATGGTATATAATTCCTGGACTTCGCTATATTGTTACCTTCTTGTTTTGAAATAATCTATTCGCATCTAACGATGCAAGGACGAATAGTGATCGTATGGGAAAGGTCGGACTGTAGTAATTACTATTAGCTTAATGCTTATTGAAGTTATAACCATTCCACTATATGAACGAATGTCTAAAGTCTAAAAGTATAAGAAACATAAATCTAAATTGAAAACTTCGACTGTCATAGTCGACTATCACACTGGGCTGAAACCGTGGTAAAGTTTCCTCTTCTGCTAATACCATTACATCCACTACCCTAAGGTTTTAGATTTGTTAATGGATTTGCAACTACTCTGATAACCCTAGAATAAATATAGTTAAATTTACGACAGATGTTATATGAGTGAATATTATCTACCTAGCCATGACGACATCAACTCACAATCGCAAACTTTTGCTGTTTTTTGCTATAATTAACAAAAATTAAAAAAAATTATTTAGGACATAAAAGCCTAAACAAATTCATAACCACATAAGGCAATGGACCCAAGATAATTTATAAGAAGAAGGTTAATGTGTATGGGGGAGACGCGCCGCCATGTTTTACTGATACAATTTTAGTTGATATAATTTTGATCAGATAGGGAATAAATTGAAAAAGACCCAAGGTTTCAAAGAGATGTTAAAGCAAGAACCAGCAAAACAATTAAGAAAGATACGTTTCTGATCTTGGCAATGGAAGAATAAATTTCAATGACAGACACTAAATTATAAATATCGGAAGCTACAATATTAAAAATTTTGCATAAAAGTGTAGAGGTGAATAAGGATTCTGAAATTGGTTACTCCTGAACAAAAAAAAAAAAAAACTTTGTGATTTGACTGACGACAAAAGGATTTCTTCTCTAAAAGTACGACAGGTGATAAAAACTATAGAAAATGTTTCTGAAATACACATAGCCAAGACAAGACACAGACAAAACAAATATAAGACTATTTATCCGAGTCTTCACTTGCGTCTTCCCTATAGGTGCATTTTGCTTTCGTCGTCATACTCGTATTCCTTAAGTTCAAGTTTGTGTTCGTCTGTAAGGTCAAGCAATAGTAGTCAAGCAATAGTAGTACCATGTTCTGGTTTGATAGGAAATCAGAAGAGAGTATGAGATCAATAAGAGACTGTAGAATAAGTCTTCGTTGATCTTAACGGGGTTGATTTCTTTCGTATGTCTGTCCCGGTACTTTCCTAAGCCCGGTATTGCGGGAAAAACGATTATCTCGTAAAATTCTCGAGCACACTAGTTGCAATTTCATTCATATCTGTTTGAAAATGTTCACTGAGATAGTCCAAAACACGAATTTTCTTCACAAAAAAACTTGACCAGAAATTTCCATCATTTTCTGATGTAGATCCAGATGTGTAATTTCCATAGTGGCAAAACGCCGAAAATACACCAAAAACGCTTACTAAACACTAATTAAAAGTGATATACACTAATTGCAGAAATAATTATGCGAAATTAAACAGTTTTCTGAGAACACCAAGAAAATAATAAACTATACTTAGAACTGCACTTCATAACTTCTAATAAAAGACTAGACACGTACGGCGTCATCGCACATTTATATACATTAGGTCCTGTTCCGTATCTCTCCGCAGGTAAAACCATAACATTTTTAATTACCTACACTATATCTCTTATTTTATGAAAAACTCACGGACTAGCAAGTACTAGAAATAAACTTCATCCCTGGCTAAAAATTCATTTATACATAACAACTTAAGTTTCAAGTACTAAAATATACTCAATAGAAATATTGTTAATTTTGCAGTTTTTAATAATTATTATTTCTGGTTCTGACAAAGATAAAACGACAAATCTTGGTGAAAAGTTGTATGATGACGCGTTCAAACAAATACATAAGTTAGAACATTATCAAAAATATTAAACTCTTTTAATTAAGATCACTTTTTTGTCGGTTTTGACCACTGTGCGACGAAGTTCTTGGAATATATAACGTGTCTTAGTGATTGAATACATGAAGAAAGACCCTGTGATAAAAGCAGAGGTCTATAAGAAAAAAATAGAAAGTTGAAAACTCCACAATAGCAAAGAAAACCCAATAACTGTGTTTAAAATATTATGTCGCTTAATGACAATTGCAGAGTTCAAAGTTGACCAATTTCGAGAAGTAACTGGCAAGTTGATCATCTACCATAGCGACCAATGTTTGTACCAAGTCGCACTTTTTCTTTTGATAATTATCTGAGAGAAGCGGTGGAGTCATTTTTTGAGAACTTACCAAAAGTATTATTGTATAATACCAACTTCCTCACCGATGTTCTAAAACTTCAGGAGCTTAAAGCAGACCTAATTATAAATAAGTAACATGTGTAGTGTTATGTTTGTACATCTGTTGTACTTTGTATTTCTATTTAATAATATTGTATTTAAGTTGTGTTAATGAATAAAGAAAGGTAGTAAAACATTCGTGATTATAAAAACTACTATTTTGACTCTGAACATTGGGCGCCAGTATCGTAGTCTTTGCCTCTTTTTTATGTTGTTTTATTTTAGTGTAGGTATTATTTAAAAATTCGGCGTTTTGAAATCCCTTGGTAATGAAATGCGATATTTCTTCTCTCTCAATTTCTCTCCCTGCCGTCTCTCTGTGTTTTTGGACTTCTGATATATAGAAGGTTACTTCTTATATATATGTATATACCGATAATGAGAGCATCCTATGGGCACTCGTAAGTGTATGTACGCTAGTCGAAAGTAGTCGGACATAAGAGTGAAGAGTAAGGAACCAAATAATGTGTAACAGCTGATACAGCATCTACGTATAATTATTTTCCTCTACATGAATACACAAATCTATAACACTTTTTGACTATCTGATGATCAGTAGATGACATAACGCGTATACAAATGATGTATTTACTACTGTTACAATGCATGTTACTATCAAACATTAATATACAAGTCGGCGTTCTTTCTTATACGTTTAAATCTATACAGTAAATAAAAAGTAATTTAAACTGTTCAATGTTAGTTTTTTAATTGGCCAAAATTATAATACTTACAGACAACTATCATAGCATTTTTGCAAGTTTCGATAAACTTATATTATTGCTTTAAGTTCTATTTAAAAATTTATAAATATACTGACTACTAGGTACTAATAATTTTCTTTTGTTGCAGGTATGGCCACATCAAATTCAAATCGAAATACTTACTACAGTTAAATCGTAAGTTTATGGAATGTTTTTCTATTTGTATGCGCAATGTAGTTAATAGTTTTCGTACACAAATCATACATTTGTATGCAAGAAAGTTCTTCTCATATTACTAATAAAACGAAAATAATGGAGTGATTTATCTTTTAATTGAAAGCTATATTTACCAGTCTGGGTACTTTGAAATGAGTAAAAGACGTTTGCTTTTATAGAAAACACACTACTAATGTGACTACAGTAGTAATTACTAATGAGCGTGGAAATACTTATACTAAAGCAACAAAAGATCCGTATAAATAAAATAGTTACCATGGGTGGTTGCTTTACACGCATGTTCGGTCGACCTTCTAAACAATCTAAAAAGCACAAGCCCCTATGTTAAAATGTACGAAGTTTGTATTTCTATACTGTACTGTACACGTAAATATACAATTACATAGGTATATTGTAGTATAATAAATGAAGGTAAAATTTTGATATAACGTATAATTTCTTTAAAGGTATTTAAATATTGTACTTATAATATTTGCAAGAATATTGTGGTGCATTTTTCACTGATAAATGTAAATCATCCGTGATTGATTTGCGATTATGTGCCAGTACTTTATGATATTCATATACATTCAAAAGTAGTAGCTATGCAATTACTATAAGAAATCCATTTACGTCTATTTTAGATTAATAGAAGGAAATATGTTTCTAAACTAAAAGTTCTTTTAGTATTGATTGCATAATACTACCCTTCTTACCTGAATAGTCTGAAACTTCTTGAGCTAAAGTAGACTTAATTTAATAAATAATAAGTGTAGCGTTATGTTTTTATGTTTGTTATACATTTGTATTTGTACTTAATAATTTTTTATACGTTGATTTAACTCGTAAAGTTAGCAAAATATTCGTGATTATAAAAACTACAACCTGGGCTTCTCACGTTGGGTGCCAATTTGTTACTCTTTATTTAAAATTTTATTTGTACTTCATTAAATTTGACACCCAACGCGAGACACCAAAATTGTAGTTTTATTTCTTTAAAGCCAATAGATGAAACGCAGATAAAATTCAAAAAGGGTACCAAATTCCAGATTATTTGACACACAAGTAAAATATTTAGTTTTCGCCAATTATATAATTTTACATATTTAAGAGGACTAGTTTTTATATTCCCGGATTAGACATGAAAAAAAAGTTTCGAACAGCAATAAAAATTTAATTTTTCAATATATCCCCCTTGCTTTTGGGTGCAAGTATTACATCGTTTTAATAACATCTCTAATCCATCATAAAAAATTCCTTTAGTTTGTTTGCAGAATACCTTTTAACAGCCGCTATAAGTTCGTCATCGTTCATAAATTTTGTCTTTCTCCTTTCTTTTAGAAAACAAAAAAAAGTCGCACGGAGCGAGATTTGGACTATAAGGTGGATGGTCAGTTTCTGTGTGGCTTCACAGAAATAAACTGTGAAACCACATTTGGCAACGGCAACATTTGCAAGTCTTGATTTGTGGACTGGTGCTTTATCCTGAAGCAATAGGACATCTTGCGTCAGTTTTCGGCTTCCTTTCGTTTTAATAGAATCTATTAATCGACGTATTAATCTTGCGTAATACTCTCCTGTTACCGTACTACCCTTATATAGATAATCAATCATTAGTCTTGACAATCCCCAAAAACTGTTGTCATTATTTTTTCTGCAGAAGGGGTGACTTTAAACTTTAAACTGGGAGGGCTAGAACCCTTAACATGCTACTGCATTGATTTTTGTTTGACTAAGGGTAAAAATGATGGACCCAGGTCTCATCCGCGGTGACAAGTCGATTAATAATTAAACCTGGTTAGTCTCCACAAAGCGTCAAAAATTGTTCACACGTCTCCATCCGCACACGCATTTGGAATGGAGAAAGCATTCGCGGAACCCATCTGGCACTACCTTTTGTCATTCCAAGGTATTCATATAAAATTCTAAAAACCGTGCTTTCTGAAACTCCTAATGAAGCTACTAATTGTCGTTTCTTTAATCTTGCATCCTCCAGTACCAAAACACTTGGTTTTTTCAATAACATCGACGATGATCACGTCAACAAGCCGACCTGGACGGGGATCATCATCCAATGATTCTCGGCCATGTTTAAATAATTTTAACAATTCGCAAATAGAGGACAATAATTGTTGTAAATTTTCATTGTTTTGTCAAGAATTTTATAACTGCTCGATATTCAAGTTTGTACATTTTGATACGTGACAACACAAACTGACAGATATTAAAATTAATACTCCTGCAATTGATTTGTAAATTGTCAAAGTCGTTAGCAAGGCATTTATGATAACAAAACACTATAATGAAGAATTATATTAAAATTGAAAAATGTCTAGTACGAGCATATAAAAACCACCACTCGTATATATTAATTAAACTTATTGTGTGACTGTGATGTGTTTTAAGTATTCTCCCATCTAATCCTTTTATTTCATCCACTATGCGCTATCCTTTGTTCTTTTATATAATTTGAACCTTCAACAAGGTATACTCCAAATTTGTTCGTTATTACCTTCATTTACAGATTATTCTTCTATTGTTCTACTATATAATATTTTTCAGCTTTTTGTGATGTGAATTTCGTTACTAGTATATAATATTTAATTATATAGGTTTTTAAATTTAAATACAAATTTATTCATATAATTTAAAGTCTGCTGTAAAAGTGATTCCCAAATTATATACTATTCACTCTAAGATATCAGTTGTCTATGATACTCTTACTATAGACAATTCTGCAAGCCCCCTACTTGCTATCCTACGGCATTTCACATACAACATGCATCACATAATATTGTCACAGAGTTGTGTTTACATGTTTTTATGTTTATTTTATGATTAACTTGTAATGAAGTCCCTCCATTAATGTATTGAAATAAAAGTTCATATCTAATTTAACTCTAATTATTAATTATATATAAATGTCATTTTATACAAATCTTTAATAATCCGTTATGCTGAAGGAGCTTTCCTTGTGTATATTTAGGCGTATTTTTAATAGTTCATTTAATAATTGCATAGAAATATATTATATGTATATGTTTTTAAAACGGCAAAATACCAGCCGTCTACGTCACGATTGTGTACACGCGATCATAGTTTTATGCATTCTGTGTAAAATTTAATGTTTGAACCCGTTTTTCTGCGCCTACGTAGCATGGCCAGAAGATATATAAAGCCGCAGTTAATATGTTCAGATAGGGTATTCCCTCCGTTACCTCTTTCTTGATGATACCCTTGGTGTCTTGATCATTTCCCTCTAAGATTCAGTCTCTAAAGTCGTGAACAAGCATCCGATACCTTCTCCTTGGGCCAGACTCTGACGACGTGACAATCTCCTGTTCAGACTTGGAAGTCGTGGAGCTAATCTCACGTAAACCGTTATTAATATATGTATATGTTCGTTCTATTTCAGGACCCCGAAATAAACGACAAATTCCGTATGTAAGATATTCAAATTACTGTAGAAACCGCAAGCCGCGCATCAATATCGTTTTGCCTTCAAGTTTTAAAAATTACAAATCGGTGCATTTATTGTTCATTTTATCCATAAATCCACCTGATTTAATAGAATTCAATTAATGCAATTTTATTTACCGGTGTTGTATTTGTATTTTGTCTCATGTATATATGTATATATGTTAATTACCGAATTTGACAAATAAATATTTTAAATAACAATTCCGCATGGGTTCTCAATGTTTATTCCCTTATACCTGATCCGTAGAATTCTTCGTACTTACTTAAGGCATTAAAAATAATGAAAGTTAATAAGATACTCACCCCGTTTTCTCCACTGTAATTAGCCGAAAGTATTTTATTTACAATTAATGAGGAGAATTGTCACTAATATTGATCAACCTTGCTGTCAAAACAAAATTAAATCTGGCGTCACCACAACTACGCACGCCATCTACTGCATGAACGGTAAACCGGAGTGCCGTCATATTGGGACGTACACGTTTCAGTGATAGGCAGCCAAAGTTAAGTATTCTTCTTTTGAAAATTGTGGGGTTCACAATTAAAATTAATTAGCGCCCCTACTCATTAGTCATTGTAAATATATTTTCTTTATGGCTGGGCACGTCATAAACTAGCTGGACCGGAAGACTTTGTTCTGTTTTTTCCGATAGGTGGCACGATTATATACATATATAATATAACACAGCCCCAGCGCCACGAATCGGGTCCAGATTTTGTGATTTTTGTGAGTCATTTTGAGACATTCATTTCGAATTGGTTATTAATTTGATTACAGTGCCACCTATCGTATCCTAGCATTGCTATGAACCATCGTCTCGACAAAACAAATATATTGTGTGAATATGACCCGATTTTTTTCCCTGAGAACTTTTCCAGAACCATAACGAACAAAACAAAAAAAAATTACTTTAATTAATATATCCATTTGAAAAAAGCGCTTCCAGTTTTTCTCGCATTTTCCAATTCCGGATAACATTTCCAATTTTTGTTTCCCTAAAAACCTTATTCGGGCTATCAGGTACTTTTTTTTTTAAATTAGCCAAATCGGTCCAGCCGTTTTCATGTGATGCGCTTACCAAGAAACAGCATTTAATTTTTATTTCTTTAGATTATAAAGCATGAATGTGATACTAATTTCACTCTTTAACCCAACTTGTGTACAACACTATTAAAACTTGCAAGGCAATTCCTGGAAATTTTCTTCATTCGTTTGTTACATATTAACAAATTAACTTAACTTTGCTTCTCATTAAATACTGATTCTGTGTTGGAGGATGAGTCAATAATTTTAAGAAATTACCTCTATTATCAAACGGATGATTCACCTTTTTACATTTTAGAGTTAAATATAAACTTATTTGGAAAAGAAATTTAGGAAACGATCGGAACGCGATCGTCAGATCTTCATTTATAGAAAAAGTAAAATATGTGGTGTGTGCAATAACAGTGTTCCTTAGAAATGCCACAAATTAAATACTAATATCTATGCATTTATTTTCTGTTGTGCGCTGCCCGTTTAAGCGTCTTAAGCATATTTAAGTTTGTTAATATCACTGCAGTCATGTAATGCGTAATTTGCAAATGTACCATCTTTAGTAATATTGTTATTCCACCTCAACGCCAGTGAGAACAAAATATGTTGATTTTACTTCCTCGAAAGCAAAGAATAACTGTTGAGAAGCGATCTCCGAATGAACAAATGGAAATTCAAACCACCTGGGAGTGTTTGAACATGCACTTCAGTTGTTTGTACGTTCTCACCATGGTGACATTATCTCATTTAAAGGTGTTAGTGCATCTCTAAAATTGAAATATAGACTTTAGTTGTATAAAAGTGTGATAAACTTGAACGGTAACTTATTCAGTAAAAATTAATTCTTCTGAATTCTCTTCTAATTATTAATTTCCTGATAATGGTTCCGAATCAAATTAATTTTTGTTTCGACGAAAACGGACATTAAGCAAATAATCTATGTTAATGTTTACATTGTATAGAAATTAAAACTTTTCTAAAACTATAGCTCATTATTTAGAAGCCTATAGCTTTTACGACTTTTGTTAGTGAAAATAAGCCTACTTCATATTTGGAAAATCAGAGAACAGCAATCTAGAGTATTTATAAAAGTTTCTGTACATTAAATAAGAAAACAGACGATAAAATCAAACATATACATACTGCTGTGACTCTTACAAATTGAGGTACATGTAAAATAAATTTAAATTATTCAATTAATGTGTAAGTAAGAATCAAGCACGCATCCTAGTGCTAGGCCTTATGCTAGACTAAGATACAACAAATTTTCTGCTGAATAGTAGGTTAAGAAAAATTTTTTACATACAACTAGCTCAGTTTTAAAATAATAATTCTCTCAGGGGCAGAAAATATGAATAGATTCTCCAATCGATTTCGAATGCTCTTTAATTATCTCCAGGTCAGGTAAAGAAAATAAAATGCAAAATAAATCTTATCACCTAATTTATTAAAATAAATATCAACGAATTCAAAATTTCAAATTATACAGATATATATATATTTACAGACAAAGAATCAATATCTCAAACATCATCCAAATCTATACATCATAATCAACAAAACATTATAAGAAATAAAGTAAATGAAAGTATAACGTCGTGAAAAACTTATGTTTTAAAAATGTGAACGTGATTATTATGATTTATATTTGCCATGGATACATGTAAACAATCAACATCTTTAAATAAAATAACATTTTATTACACATGATGAATTGTACTGGAATATAAATAACCAAAATTTTACACGATTTACCATTTGCGAACAAAATATAAACATTAAGGAAATGGCTTTGCCCTAATTAGTCCTGTCCGGCGCCTTTTCTCGCTCCCAACACAGTACCATCAGATAGCAAATTCACACAGATGGGTACCCCAAAGTTCCACCCTACGAGTATGTCTTTTAACTCGTCGGACACAACCCGAACATACACCACAATGTGCTCACTCCTTAAGGTATATATATAAATTTTAAATTAAATAAATAAAGACTTTGCGTATTCAATTAATTAACTCAGCCCTGATTAGTTCTGCCTGGTGCCTTTTCTCGCTCCCAAACACAGTACCACCAAGACTAATTCGTGTCTTTGAGATTCACCAGGACTCCATGCTATGAATTAAATAACGACGTAATTCATTTCACACATCCCTGATGTATTACCCAACACGTTAACATTGAACACACAAGTACTACAAAAATATACTTGATATACATACAAGAAAAATATATACATTAAAAATAAACTTTACCTTCTTGTGAAATTCCAATATAAAAACACCACTACAAACAAAAAAAAATTTGGTACACCACTATACACACATTTATAACAAATATTATCAAATCACCTTAACTCTTCGTACATAACTTCAAATTCATCCATGATAAAAACCAAACGCTGTTCACTTACGTATTCTATATATACATAAAACAAAATTATTAATTTCAAATCCGTTTGTATGATAAATAAAGTTGTAAAGAAAAGAATTATACTAAAATAAAATCATTATGCTATCCGACTTAGTCATTACAATCACTAGAATGTTTTATCATAATGTATGGCGTAGTACCCCTACATGCAAAACAAAACACCCTAGAAAAAGAAAATAAAATGAAATTAAATAAATTCAAAGTCCTAATTTGAAAATAAAATTATCCCGTACATAAATAATTATTTTAAAATATTTACAAATCTCAATGTAAAACGTGCTGCATGACAATTACGAAAAATATCACAAGTTTGAATCTTGTTGAAAATTTTTATAAGTATCGAAAAATCTCAAAAATATTCTAAGTTCAGATTCAAGAACAGTCTTTTTAAAAGAGGAGGGAGTGGTTTATCACCTACTTCCAAGGTTTCTAAGGCAGCGGTTTTCACCAGTTGTCCATCAAATTCTGTCCGCCAGCCCTTTTATGCATAATTTTCTTTACAAAAACGTACGGTAACTCTCGGCAGATACCGATGCCACTTCCAAAACTGCATATCGATGGTGCTGCTCTTATCGGTCACTCGACGTACTTTACATTTGACAAATGTAAATAAACATAAATCCTGTTAGTGACATGTTTGCATTTATTACTTCGTACAAAATTTAAATTGATATTAATGTGAGCAATAGTGAAATACAGATGTAATGCACAGGATGTTATCTATTAAACATTGACTTGGTAAGTGTGTAATACTATTTATATCTTTTAAATACAATTAAAAGTTCATTGCCACATTCTTATTATTTCGTAAATTTCTTGATTGTTGTTTACTTCATTCTTAAACCATCTTTTCGTATTGTTGGGAAGTTTTATTCGTATTTTCTTAGTCTTGCGCATATTCGGAAATAAAGGGAAAATGTTCATAATCGTCGGTATACGTTTGTTGAATTTATCACGAACCCCTTTAACCTCTTCATTTTCTAACGATGATGTATTGTTGACAGGTGGATTATCATATGCGTTCACCCAGCTTATTGTTCCTGGTGATTGACATCTCAAACTAAAGTATAAATACTGTATCAGTTATTTAATCATTATACAGATTATATGAGGACAATCAAGAAACACACATATACACGAGTACAGACATAGATATCTATACAGTACAAAGTCAAATTAAGTGAAACATTACTTAAGCTCTCAATTATTTATTTCGCTCCCTTCTTCGGCCTCGACGGAGGCCTCTCAACGTCGCCGCACAGGCCGGATCACGCCATCCGCGGCCATCCTGCATGCGGTCTCGTTCGACACACGAACGACGGACCCATCTAACATCATCACCCGCTGCCTCCGTCGAGCCTTGCGACTAGGTACCCCGAGCGTCAAACTATCCTTGCCTAGAATAGAGAGAGCTCGACGCACCGAGGCACAGAAGTCAGGAGGATCCCTCATCTCCGGGAATACATCCATCTCTCTCTCTGGTCTACAACAAATTCCATTCCCTATATAACCTGGTTACCATTTACATGTACTCCAAGTTATTTCTTAACATTGATTGCTTACTCATGTAAAATTTATTTATTTTGTCACATATTACATCCATGATTTATTTATCAGATCACGTTTACATCACCTATTCTATTATTAGTTATAAGAAATTTGTAAATTTAAATTAATAAATGCCAATATATATATAAATATAAATATAAATAAATATAAATAAAGAAAAATTCTTACCTTTATTAAACACTTATGTACATAATAGGGACGCACACAAAAAGAAATTCTTACTTAACTAAATATAATATTGCAAGTGATCTAGAAACCATTTATTTACAAATTGTTATTAATTCAAGATCACTGCAATACGTACTTGTGAATATCTTTTAAAATGTCATTTAGCACAGTTTGAATAATAATAATTTTGGATCATATAGAATAATAAAAACATTTTTAAATCCTAATGCAGACTTTCTTTATAATATTATATTATTGAAAGAATATTTTAGGTAATCTAAGTCAACTGTTTTTATAGATACATTTATGCTTTTATAGAGATAAAATTCAATATAAAGCTAGTAGAGGAGGTAAATTATTCGCATGCCAGTGGTTGACGACGATAATGCCACGGTTTTCTGAATCATCTGCCCATTGGTTATTGCTCATAGAATATTGTTTAATGAACTTTTGTTCACGTTTAGGTTAAATTTTAATAATATATAGAAGAAATTCGCACATCTAAAATTTAAAAAACACAAACAAATGTTAGTCATGTTCAATGAAGAAAAACTATTCATAATTAAGCATTGAAATTTCGATTGTCATATTAATCTAAAATATGTTACTAACAGTAAATTAATCTTATTTGTATTTTATAATACTGCTTAGTCATTTGCATAAAAAAAAAACTCAGCTTACTCGAAGTTCGATCTCTGTAGAACAATGGTTTGATGTGTTTATCAGGCAAAGGTTAATTATAAATTTCCGGCACTTGCGAAGCGATATTTTACATATTATTATTATACAGTGATGTGCAAATGTATGGAACCAAGTAAATATCTCTGGAGTTTCTAGAGATGTAGAAATTAAATTTGGTGTGTATATATTACACTATATTTTGTATTTAGTTCGAATGTTTTTATCGCAATTCAACTTCCAGTTTAAGCGGAAGTAATGTCAGCTTGAAATTTTTAAATAGAACACCCTGTATATTATTTTAGTTTTGAATAGAACACTTTATTGCAAGTACAAAAATAATGGGTTCGATATGTTTTATTTCATGGCCAACCGTGATATTAACAAAAGAGTGATTTTTGTTACAATGCTAAGATCTAGTATTTTGCGAGTGTAAATCACAAATGTAACAATAACATTAAATACCAAAACTGAAATTGAGTACAACAGTACTTAAATTACTGAAAAGGGCGCTAAACATAGTAAAATAAAACATGACTACGACAAAGCGTTAGGATACCGTTAGTGTATTAAATGTTCAAACTGAGCACCATTTACCTCTTGACAGTAGGCCAGTCTATTTTTAAATGCCATTGTAACATTGGCCTTTGTTTCTGGTGGAATTCTTTGAATCTCTTGAGTTATTCTCTCAGCTAATTCTTGCAAATTATCTGGTCGATTAAAATAAACTTTGGACTTCAAAAAACCCCATAGATAATAGTCCAGTGGATTAAGGTCTGGTGATCGAAGAGGCCATTCTATAGCACCTCTTCTTCCAATCCACCTATTAGGAAATGTCCTGTTTAAACGATCTCGAACAATGCGAGCGTAATGAGGTGGTGCCCCATCTTGCTGAAACCAGATATTATTTGGCAGTTGTCCATTTTCCTCCAGCGCCGGAATTATTTGTGCATCCAAAAGTTCTAAATACATGTTCCCGTTCAAATTTCCTTCTAAAAAGAAAGGCCCAATAATTCTGTTATTGTAAATACCGGCCCAAACGTTCAGTTTTTGAGAGTGTTGCGTATGAGCTTCTTGTACCCAGTAAGGATTATTTTGGGACCAGTAACGGCAGTTGTGTCGATTAACTGTACCGTTCAAACAAAAAGTTGCTTCATCAGAAAACACTACATTTTGTACAAAATTATCGTCACGGTTACAAATATCCATAACTGATTCACAAAATTCTAGCCGTCTGTTGAAGTCGTCGTCGGAAAGTTCTTGAACAAGGCGAATTTTGTACGGGTAATATCTTTCTCGTTTTAATATCCTCCCTACTGAACGACGGCTAATTTCGTGCATATTGGCCAGTTCAGTAGTAGACAAATTATGATTTTCCTCTAAAGATATAGCAATATTTTGAGCTACTTCTTCATTTGTAGCAGTATTTATACGTCCACTTTTTCTTAAATTTCCGACGGTGCCATTTGTATTGTACCTTTGCAAAGTCTTTGTAACTATCGAACGTGTTATTTGCCTATTCGGATGAATATTGTTAAAAAGGTCACAAACTTCTTGATGCGTTCTTCTTCTGTCGCCAAATCCAATCATCATTAGTATTTCAATTCTTTCTCTTTCGCTTAAATGAGCCATTTTTGCGTTAAAACTAAAATACTACTTATTTTGACAATAACTGTCACTGCTACAATTATTACATGGACTACCAGATATTATTACATTTTCATTCAAAAATATTTTTTTTTTGTTAATATCACGGTTGGCCATGAAATAAAACATATCGAACCCATTATTTTTGTACTTGCAATAAAGTGTTCTATTCAAAACTAAAATAATATACAGGGTGTTCTATTTAAAAATTTCAAGCTGACATTACTTCCGGTTAAACTGGAAGTTGAATTGCGATAAAAACATTCGAACTAAATACAAAATATAGTGTAATATATACACACCAAATTTAATTTCTACATCTCTAGAAACTCCAGAGATATTTACTTGGTTCCATACATTTGCCCATCACTGTATATCTCCAATGAATAATCACTTTAACTTATAATCATAATATATCTTATTTGAGCTGTAAATTAAAATTAAATTATAATATACAAGCCTGTTTCATAGTTTTACTGTATACTTATAAAATATACCTATGACTAATATATATTTTACTACCACATTTTATTTATTTTATTAATCAACTTCTCTTCTTCAATTTGAGAGTTGTAATAAATGCACATTGGAAAATTTGAATGTAAGTAGCTACATGCACACAATAGCCCTGGAGGTGTATCTTAATTTCCATCCAAAATGTAAACCCGCCTCCAGTAAATCACTCAAAACGTACATATACGAATAAATTCGTATAAGGATAAATTAATGCATATCGCACTAAGATGCCATTGCGAACAATGTACAGACACGTGTTTCGATCTTATATAGATCTTGTCAACACACGATTATTTAGCAATTATTTAGCACATAATGGATTGATAACGTTCTCATGGTCATTTATATCTATATACTAATTTCAGGGTACGACTTCTACCTCGAAATTTGGTTTAAGTGCAAGCGTATTTTTGACATACCAGACTGGCACGTCTATAATCTGCATAACCTACCCGATGACTCAACTGTTCTGTTGCATTGAGCATAGGGTAAACTCTTTGGTTCATACCGATCCACACCTGCTGTTTCTTCTTTCGTCGGACCACTTTATGTAAACAATTTGCTTTATGCAATTTTTCAATCAAGCCTGCGCTCCTTGATTACCTGAAAAACACAACCGTTTTATATCACGCTTTCGTTGATATTTTATCATAGCGATGCAGATATGTGTTTCTACATTTTCATTTTTCATGACAATTATACAAATAAATACGTCTGATTTATAGCTTTTAGCAACAGCATCAGTTTCATCTGTTACCTCTCGATTTTTACCGTTGGTCGGCCACGGCGTAAGCTCTCGAGATTAACAAAATTTTTGAGATGTCAAACACAATCTTATTGCTTTAATAATAATAAAATACGAAAATGAAAATTCACCTTTACATTTGATATCTAATGTTACTTGACAGCTCTCTGACAGAAAGCATTTTCCAAAACACCCTTTGACAACTAAAATTGTATCTGGAGATCGTGTCGAACAGCGTCGTTCTATGTTTGTGAGGGGTCAATGGTAACAAGTCGGTACATACAGTCAAGCAGATCCTCTCTCTGCGAAACCTACAGAAAACAATTTCGAAAAGTGCAATTTCGAAATTAATCTTTTCTAATTCACATCAGCTACAGTATTTGTCTGCAAAACTCTTCCAAAGAAAGTAAAGAATTCATTATCTATATTAATAATACCTTTTTGTAAGATATCTGTTTTTAGATATGTACATAGTCAAATTACATATTGCTGTGGCAACATAATTATTTGAATATGATAATTGTAGTATTGCCATACATTAGGCCTTGCCAAATAAATTATGTTGTGTGCTGTTTCAGCAACATAAATAATTAAAATGATGATAATTTTTATTATCCTGATGTGTATTTTATTTATCTTAACAGCACGTACTTTATAAGTATTCATGAATTCTTCAGTGTATCTGAATTTCTTCCCTCTCGTTTAATCTCTTGTTTTTATTTAAGATTAGGATAAGGTTATAGCTTATTTAAAATGAAAAACCAGAAATCATATAACACATAATTGTCGAATTTATTTAATATTTATTACATAAAAATAAATATAGCATCGCTATACTGTATTCACTATATTTATTTCAAAAGAAACATAATTATAAGAAAATGTTTGTACCTTGTTCTAGGTTGTAACATTTCTTTATGATACGAATATATTTTCTTATACTTTATTAAATAGAACTCTAAAAATATTTTCCTGTTTATCAACAAATAAATCCAATTAACTTTTGTACATTGTTTATTTTTTTTTATGGTCAATGTTTGAAGAAAAGCTTGAATCTGATTACTATCTATAACCATTCGCACGCGTTATAGCTAGCATTTCAGAGTCCGCTACCCAGAAACATTTTCCTTTTTTCAAAAAAATCTAATCTCAAATCATTAATTCATAATCAAAATTTTATTGTAACTATTAATGATGCCAAATACTGTGCCAGAAAATATACATTTGCACGCTATATCCTCTTAACACTCAACACCATTAATTATTTCATCTCTTTTAAACTTGAAAATAAAGAATGCTTATTACTATCTCAGGAAAATATTTATTATCCCTGTTGCATAACGTTATACTGAATATACGTTCGCACGATATATTTCAATACTCGTATAGCCACATTGATAAGTCTTTGCCTCTAACTTACTTTGAATCATTGAAAAACTTTTCAAATTCGGTCATTTGCATCTCCATTATTTTTACAAAATTGCACAAAAACAATTAAACAAAGAAAATAAAATAAGTGAAACTTGAATGAAAATAAAATTAACACGCTAATACAAAAGAAATCAATATGAATCGTGGTGTATCTAACCCTACGGTTTATATAACCAGCTAAACTGTGTATAATAAATGAATGTTAATGAATGTATGTTAACGAATGAAAGTCAATGAATGCTTGTTAATCAATGAATCGTGTCGATTCTTGTCTTCAATTTATATTTCCGGGAAAGACATGTGACCGTTTTCAACGCCATCTTCAGAAACTACCATTTAAGTTGTCACCCTGCATCTTCAGAGCTCCCGGCTTTCAAGTTGCCGTAATGTTTTGAACACACACACACACGCACTTGTTGTCTTTTTGACAGTTCTTCACCGCAAAAGGTCAACATCCCAAGAATTGTCTGTTTACAACTTAAAAACCTCCTATAAATTGTACAGCGTTTCTCCAACGTAGGTATACTTGTTTTAATATAACTCTTCTTTATATTTGTCTATAAATTTATTACCTTCTTTACTATTTTTCACATATTTCCTCTTTCCATTGGCTAGTACATTTCTTATTTTTGTTCTTTTCCAAGCTTTCGGCAATATTGGAAAAACATTGCAAACAACAGGTATCCTTTTAATAAGATTACTTGCACCACCATGGTCCACTTGGTTTGCCCCTTCGTAGCCTCCTTCTATCCAAGACTTCTCCAACGGTGATATGTCTATCTGTAATAAACTACAAACCAAGTTTACATTATATTTTCTTTTTATTTTGTAGGTTATCGAAAACCGTACAAGAACCTCTCTACTGTTTATGAAACATGATATTACATATACAAATTCCTGAATGTATTCTATTATTACCAGCTGTCGTTTATAAAAAAAAAACACTACTACTGATGTCTCAGAATATTTTTATTTATATCCTTTTTTTTTATTTACTTATCTAGTCATAAGTTAAGGTAAATATTTATTCTTTTTGTATGATTTATTTACATAATTATTCAATTATTTTTCTCTCGTGCATATTGAATTCTATTTTCTTCATACATTTTTACTGCGTTAAGATGACTAGTTCGTATTACACTACCATCCATAAGCATAACCCTCTCTCGGTTATTTGCTTTCATTTCTTTTTTATTTTTAAACAACGGTGCATTATTTAAAATGTTCAGTGCAATTCTCACACATTTTATAAAGTCAGGTTGTTTTTCATTATACACAAACCATACATCTTGTTTCTCTTTTCTATAAAAGAAATATATATACATCTTAAATTCTATCTCGTCTTTTATTTTAGTACTTATTTAAATTGTAAATATAAATTCAATTTTTATGTGTGCATAAAAGGGTATGCAACCCAATATACTCATGTTAAAATTCCTTTAACTACAATAAACTTATTATTATTGTTTCTTTTATATTTTATACACTTAAATTAAGTCTTAATACTATTACTATTATCTTATTAATATGCAAGATACCACGGCAATATGAATTGCAAAAATGTAACAGTGCACGTATGGGTATAAAAAAAAGTAAAAACCAATAAGTAAACGTGGTAAAAATATGAAAAATACAGATAAAAGGAAATGCATTGCAAACTAGCCAAACACAATACAACGCTGCGGAATAAGAAAAATTAATTGAAATTTAGAATCTTGAACTGTATAGAACGTATGTTTTTTAAACCTTGTGCTAGACTCCAGACACCGAGTGGCAATTCTTCAAACAGTGCTGTTCTTTGTTCTTTGGAAGGACGATAAAATTTGTTCTGCATGTACCAGTGGAATCATGACAAATAAATGATTTAGAATTTTATTTTATAAACACAATATGTAAATAAATGCTTAAACTTTAGAGTTAGGTACTTCGAGTTACGTTTACATCTATACTGTATCTAAAACATTTGAAATAGCGCGGTTTAGCAGCTGGCATGGCAACGCTAACTAAATTACCTTTAATACACACTATATAAACAATGTTGTCCAACAGCTCTATGTTTTTTTTAATTTCTTAATTAGTTTATTCAGTTTCCTTCTCATTGTATATAAGAGTATTTGGTTTTTGTTGTCAAGCAGTTGTTTTTGTTTTCTTCTGTTATAAAGGCAAGAGCTTGAACGCTGCAAGAGCACTTTCGTCTTAAAGGGTGCGCAAAGTTGTTTAGCTTCAATCACTCAGGAGCAGCAAGTTTGTCGATATTTAAAAAAAACATGTTGTTAAAGCGTAGTGCGATTGCTGTGACTGATGATATTTTTAAATAATGTTGTTAAAGTTGATTATTTTAAAAATAAGGTCAACAAATAACACCATAACAGTCAATTTGACATTTCCTTTTTGCAATAACTATGAAGTTGCTCTTTCATTGACCGTCCTTAATTACCAAACATCGTTAATACGGGCTGCGTTAAAAGTTTAGAAGCACTAGCCAACATAAAAAGCCTGACAGATTAAATTCTATATTATGATTCTATTCTATCCCTGGTTAACCTGTACCTTTGTGACTGGCAATAGCCGCGTTGTCAAAGAGGCACCTTTATGGATAATTTCAAAAAGGTGTATGTGGAAACGAAGAGGCGATTAAAGCTCGAAGAGACTGACTAACAATTAGTTCTATATTATAAACAGAACTAGACTGTTAATATAAATTCATCTCGTTTGCTTTTAAAACGTCCCTATACGAACCTCTTGATCCCATGTCCATAGGCAAACGGATAAATCTTTCTGTCGCATAAATAAGCGTTCCACCTGTATTGCAGTTTATCACTTCGTAATTCAAGCAGATTTGCCCGGCAAAGAGTGGACCTAAATTTAAGAATTTGTATAAAAGGACTTTGAAAATAAATGTAGCACGATTTAGTAAAGTTGATGTCTAGATAATTTGTACTCAACCATATTGAGAATGCACGCACAACAAGAAAGGTAGACTGTTGTAATAATTCTGGCCTATCTGCACAGATGAAAATAGATCTGTCATCAGCAAATAATACAGCAAAGTTCACCTTAGTCAAGCAGCATGAAAAATCGTTGATAAATAGTAAGAATAGTAATGGCCTCAACATAGACCTATGAGGCATCCCTACTTCCGCATGGTATTCATCAGTTCTACAGCTGACCACAGATCATATTACCCTTTAAAAAGAAAATCTTTACACTTTGATACATATTTTTACTACATACTTATTTTATTAGAAAGTTTGCGGTTTTAGAATTATTTAACATTTCAACTAATTACTAGGGCGCGGACACAAACGGTTAATGACTCATCGCCCATTGGCGTATTTTTAAAGAGGTTTTAATTTTATTTATATAATTAGTTAACAAGTGGCTGGTGATCTACAAAATACAAAATACCTTATTATTTGTTCATTTTCTTTTCTGTAAGACTTGTTCTCCTTGAATTAAGTACATCCTTGTAGATAGAAAACGTCCTTTCTACATCGCAACTAGTTATAGGTGCGTACTGGAAATATTCTTTTATTTCAGCGTATTTAGCATACACAATTGCCGCAATGTTATTAAATCTGGATTTCTATTAAAAACTGCGTCTAACTTTTGCCGAAGGCCACATCCTATGTCAGTGGCGGCTCCGGGCGTGAGCAACCACACAGACAAGACCGACTCGCCCATTATCGGCGATGTACTCCCAGTTGTCGAGCATATCACCGACAACAAACGAACCAGTCCCGTCCACGCAACTGCACCGCCAAAAGGCGCTCACCAGCCGCCACTGTCCTATGTCATTTGGAATACTTCTAAAATCACTAATAATCATCTTTTAATTTGAGAATTCGATTTTCAAAATATGTGATTAGTTTAGGCAAATTTCCAAAGAGTTCCTGAATGAATAACAACTGATTTTTACTTTCTGATACGTAGTATAAGGAAGTATTGTGATGATGAAAATTTTCGACCTCGAGATTTTTGCAGATGTCCACGTTTTGATGTCCCCTGATACCGAAAAAGTGGTTTTTAAAAAATGTCTCTCTCTCTCTCTCTCTCTCTCTCTCTCTCTCTCTCTCTCTCTCTCTCTCTCTCTCTCTCTCTCTCTCTCTCTCTCTCTCTCTCTCTCTCTCTCTCTCTCTCTCTCTCTCTCTCTCTCTCTGTGTGTGTGTGTGTGACCACGATAGCGCTCAAACCGCTATAGGTATCAATTCCAAGTTTTATATTTACAAATATAATCTCCCTCTTGAGATCTGATTAGATTTTCAGTAAAATCGGCAGACCGGAAGTAGTAGTTTACTTCAGTGAAAAAATCGAATTTCGCCAATTAGTCGTCAACTACTAAGTTTAAGCAAATTTATAAAGAATTCATATGTACTTAAAATTAAGTTTGAGACAAATTGTCTTAAAAAAGTTTTTCGAAATTCCAACCGGAAGTAGGTCTTTTACTCTTATCGAAAATCAGTTTTTTGCGAATATCTCGCAAGTCATGCTTTTTAGAGAAGTATGTTCCGAGTATAAAAATATTTAGAACATAATTTTCAATATCTTTTGTATAAAAAAAATTTCAAAATTCAGACCGGAAGTACCACTTTTACTCTTATCGAATAGCGATTTTTTGCAAATATTTCGTAAATTATGCATTCTATATATATTTATCAAGAGTACAAAAGTATTTAGAACTGGATTTTCAATATTTTTTGTATATGTGAAATTTCAAAATTCGGACCGGAAGTAGCACTTTTACTCTTAGCGAGTAGCACTTTCTTGATAATATCTTGCAAAGTATGCATTCTATAGCGATTTATTAAGAGAATGAAAGTACTTAGAATAGGATTTTGAATAAGTTTTGTATAAAAAAATCTTAAAATTGTATAGTTTCAAACGCTCGTACGTATAAGAAAGTCGTGTGGTGGCCACACCTCATTTTTTAAATTTGGGATTTGTGTTAGTTCCTTGCACTCAGAAATACTTCGAGCATCGTCATTTAAACATGTAACGAAATTTTGTAATCTATCGAAATTCTCTGCATAAAAACTATTTCTGTGTATGTTTTAGCAAAGCTGAGTGACGAACGTGCGATATTTTGGCATTCTGTAACGATATATTACAGACTATAATAAATTCCGGAATCACTGACAATTCATTTTCATATCAGAAAAAGTAACATAAACAACGTTCTAGATCTAAGGGAGAAGTCGATTCAATAAACTGGTATTAAACAGACTATTACTTATTACAAAAATTACGAAATACGTAATTAACAGTCAAAACAATGAAAAAACGAAACGTAAGTATAAATGAAAATTTTATTTCTCTTGCGAAATATAAGGTAAATATAATAAATTTTAAAAACCTCTCACGCTCCTATCTACGCCGATGAAAAACGAATTTTTCCCATAAATTCCTTATTTTATGGGCATTTTTTGCTTTCATTTTCGGGCACTTCTCGGGCGTAAACAGATGCTGCAGTTCACCATATGAATTAGTGCTATTCAGTAAGCGTGTGTTGTTTATATTATTTCTTTGCTCCGTTGTAATTTCGTAGTAGTTTAAACCGGTCATGTCCGCGTTCTACTAATTACTATTCAATCAAAACGAAATGCAAAAGTTACTACAATTTTAAAGGTATCTTATCCTACGCTACGTCGACCGAGAATTTTAGACCGGTAGTTTTTTTCCAGCTGCGCTTTATTGAGAGAATTTAATAATTGAATTGCAACTTTTAAGTTTTGATTAGACGGCCATTTATAAATGTGATAATCAACAACTAAATAAATATGTCATTTTTACACGTTGATAATTTGTATCCTTTGTCGTATTCGAAATGGCTTTCAATGCTATGTTGACATCGAATGCTATCGTACATGTGGAAACATTTCCCATACAAATAGCAGTTGTAATCTTGGGCTACCGAAACCAAATTTACTGTCGCTTGTTTGTGTTAATAATGTGGATCAATATCGTTATTTCTAGAGCACGAAGTGTTGTTGGTCTTTGTATCGCCATCAGCGGCAACTACCAGCGACGCCGCAATACCAACACATACATTTACAAATACACACACACATAGAGAGGGACGCAAACATAATATATACATTCACAAAAGGCAGCGGACGTTGATCGATACACTCTAAATGTAGACAATACCGCGAAGACACATAGGAAAGCGGTAACCCCCGAAGGAAAAGTGGAAATGCCTGCTCGTATTTAGAAGAACTTGCCTATGCTCTTATTGATACAAAGAAAATGCTCCAGTGGGTTTTCTTTTTATTATTAATTTTCACGTGAAAAACGCTGTGAGTTTTTTCCTTTTTTGGATCGAGAAGTCAACTACACGACGGACTCATCACGAACTTCAATTTATTTAAAACACGTACTAAATGAGGTCTCAGCGCCCTGAATAATGGACTGACACAGACTTCAAGAAATTCCCTCGTGATAAATACTAATTGTCTCACGCGTATATGAGGTTATACGATATTAGAAAATTATGTTAAACGTTGTGATAAAAAGAAGTGTAAAAGTGTGATGTAACTTTAATGAAAGTAATTGTATTTTACTTAATGATTAAAAATTTTCTGATCTTGAAGAATTAAATTGTAATAAAGCTGCGAGATTCTTAACAATAACTGTAGGAGGTTCAGAAAGAAATATTCAATTATACGTGTACATTAAAGTTTTATATACAGGGTCCCCCAAAAATAATAAGAGTTTATTTACTGGAGCACTTTAATGGGCACTACACAATTATAAGCCCCTGCAGTCAACTTTTTTTTTGTCAAATTAAAGTACGTAGTTTTATTGACTCCGTGCCATCGCTTCTTTTGGAGAGGTCATTTCCTTTTATAACGGGTGTACTGGCATACCTAATAAATATTTCTTTTGAGAATGGTATATTTCCATCAAAATTAAAACATGTTTACGGTATACCCGATGTTCAAGAAGGGTGATCCTAATAATATGAACAATTATCGTCCCATAAGTATACTATCCGTTTTCTCCAAGGTGTATGAATTTGTTGTAAATAAACGACTAATGAATTATTTTCTTTATTTTAAACTCATACCCGAAAATCATCATGGTTTTTTCCCCAGGTAAATCAACAGATACTGCTATGTTTAACTTCTTAAGCAGTATTTACACTTCGATCGACCACAATCTTCCATATCTAGGTATGCTAATAGACTTGTCTAAAGCGTTTGATTCAGTTAATCATTTAATATTATTGCATAAGCTTAGTAGATATGGTGTAAATGGTGTCTGTTTGAAGTGGTTCAAGTCATATTTGTCGGGAAGGAGACAGAAAGTGAGCATCGACGGGAATTTCTCTGGTAGCACTCATGTACGTATGGGTGTTCCACAGGGCTCTGTCGTCCGGCCAACGTTATTTTTAATTTTTATCAATGACTTTCCTAACTGTCTAACTGGTATTGCTAAGGTGATGTTAAATGCCGATGACATAAGTTTAGTTGTTGCATCGAACATGTTTACGATGTTATTAGTGCTGCTGGTGTGGTCATGTCTAAAGTAAATAAGTGGGTTAAGTTTAATAGGATCGTCGTGAATATCGAAAAAACTCAGTGTATGCTTTTTAATAACAAAAAAAAATTGACATCTCAAGGTTTGTCATGGCTGACTCAGAGATTGATTTCGTGAGCAGTTGTAGGTTGCTCGGTGTCATTGTCGATGAGGGTTTAAAGTGGTCGGAACACATAGACCTGTTATGTACTAAACTCGCCAAATCGTGCTACGCTCTCTTTCAGTTGGGCAAGTCTTGCAATTTATCTACACTAAAAAGTTTTTATTACTCTGATTTCTATTCCAGGATGCGTTACGGAATAGTGCAATGGGGCATGAGTAGCGACGTTTCTCGCATTTTTATTTTACAAAAGAGGGCTGTCAGGACTATTTTTAATCTCCGACAGGGCGACTCGTGTAGGAATGTGTTCAGGGTCAATGGGATTTTTACATTTTATGATGTATATATTTTTGAGGTTCTGAGTTATGTATACAGAAATCGCAGCAGCTTTGATTTTAGTCTGTCGCATGGCTATGAGACCCGCCACTATGATCGTGTTTTGCCTCCTGTAGGTACATAGAACGACTTCCTTTCAGAAGACCTTGGATTTTGTGGGCTATAAATTATTTAATGCTTTGCAAAATGAAATAAGAACATGTCCCGCATTACGACTTTTAAAAAAAAATTGAGAGACTCCTTCAAATTTGTTGTTACAGTGTTCAAGATTTTATAAATTATTTTAAATAACTTTATATTGTATTGCATGTGACGTATTTCTTTTACTTTTGTTGTACTGTGCTACATAGAATGTCTGAAGTAATAAGAAATAAAATGAATTATTATTATTATTATTGTTATTATTATTAAGTGATTCTGATAGAGCTTTTTCTAAACACGACAAAATGTCACAAGTATATTCTTACATCAAAAATTTCCGAGAAATATTCTAATTGTTTAGATGTGTTAAACAAAAATTATTCCGACCATTTAAAGAAAATTGCTTTCATAAACTGCTGTTACTATGACAACAAGGTATATGCTATGTGCAAGCAAACGTAACCGCAAGATCATCCCTTTCAGATCTTTCAATGAAAAGATAAAAACGCAAAAACGAGATAAATTATTTACGCAGAAAATCAAAGAAAATACAATTAAATGTAAAAAATACCTAAATAATTAATATTAATTTATCTTCTGTTATCAAACTGCGTCCCATTTTCTTGTGAACATTGTCCACATTTTTTCTCAACCCCATATGTCACATTAGCCAACATATCGACAGGAATGATAAGACAAGCATCAACAATTTTTCTCCACAATTCTTCTTTATTTTCTTAGGGACTCGCATATACTTACTATATGTTGAGGACGTTCTCAAAGAAAAGTATCCCCTGGGGTAACATCTGGTGACTGAGCCGGCCAATACATGGGACCATGGGTTCCGCCCCAAGAATATCCAAACGTTGTTGTTAGAAGAGCCCTTATAATTGAACTGTGAGGAGTAACACCATTCTGTTAAAACATTATTCACTCAAATTCATTAAGCGGAAACTTATCAAGAAAATGTTGCTTGTCCCAGTTTGTTACATTTGAATTGTAAATTCCGTTGTATTGTAAGGTACGGATTTTCCACAGCCCAATACCGGTGATTGTGTAATTTAATGTTTTATTAATTTTAACAATTTTAATTTTATTTTTGTGACACAATTTTAACAGTGAAATTTATATATTACTCAATTTTAAGATGTTTAAAATTTTATGTCTCCGTTCACTAACTGGACTACTTATTTGACGCAAGTTCTTTCCTCTGAGGATGTTACAAATTGTAACGAAATATTAGGAATAAAGAACAAATGAGCACTTAATTTGTCTATAAATTGACCGCATTCCCCAATACTTATTTCTCTTCCTATATATATATAAATAAAATTAATTCTTGGTTGTTTATAATAAAATATATAACTTTCCCTTGGTGTTAGCGACATTAAATAACTCAATAATACACAGTTTTAAACGTTTCGACAATTTGTTATTGTCTTCATCAGTAAAACTGTAAAGAAACATACAAATTTTAATTAAATACGGAAACGTATCACATCTAAGCCTTTGAAACTTACCTTTAAATTTACTATTATTATATATAATGCTCATATAGAGAGACAGACGTACACACGTGTACGTCTCTGCCGCAAAGTTATTATCGTTATTATAATATTATTATATTGCACTTAATACAATACAAATTATAGTACAATGGTAAATAATACGAGATCAAAAGGATCCAGTGAAACAATTGAGACGGACAGTGACAAATTATCACAAATAATAACAAAGATCAATGAATTGCATAAAACAGTAAAAATTGTATCCGATACGGTTATAAAGCAAAACTGTATAATAGAAAAGCAGAATGATAAAATAGAGTTATTGGAAAAAACAATACGTATAACGGGTAAAAGTAAAAATATGCAGTGTCAGAATTGTAAACAGTTATTAAAACTAAACCGTGCACCTGAAAATATCAATTCCGATCGAACAGCTGATGTCGGCGACCTTGTGAAGGACGTGGCAGGCGGACAAGAGAAAGATACAGGGACCTCCAAAACAAAAGAAGTAAGGATGGACGATGGTAGGGTTAATGAGAAATGGAACGTGAAAACAAGAAGAAATAATACGGATGTAATAAAAGGTCCTGCAAATATAAAAGGAGAAAGTTTTTCGGCAGCTGAGAAGAGAGCATGGCTGTACGTTGGTAATGCCCAATGTGAAACTAAGGCAGAGAATGTGAAAAACTTCTTGGAAAAACAGTTAAATGACACTTCATTCGTTGTAGAAGAAATCTCTAAACATGTAAGTAATAACAGTAAGACTAAATCATTTAGAATAGGATTTAAATTTAGTTTACTGGATGCTATTAAAAAACCAGAACTTTGGCCGAAAGATATAGTTGTTAGAAAATACAATTTTTTTCGACGAACAGGAAAATTCGAGAGCTAGTATAACTCTCATGAATTTAAATGTCCAATCTTTGACAAACAAAGTTCATTTGATTAGCAAGGTATTGAAAGATAATAATATAGTTGTGGCCTGCATTTCTGAACACTGGCTACAGAATAGTGTAGTAAATAGAGTAATTTTTGATGACTATAACATTGGTAATGTTTACTGCAGGGTGAATCACATTCATGGAGGTGTTATGATTCTTATAAAGAAAGGGATGGATTTTACAGCTAGAGGTGATATTCAGCAGTTTTCAACTGAGGTGGATATGGAAGTAGCAGCAATTGAAGCCATGCATAGTATATACATTGCAGATATATATAGATCACCTACTGGTAGCATGAATAATTTTATGATACAAATGTATAATATGTTAAGTCACATTGGGACTGACATACTTAGTAAGCGGGTGTTTATTGCTGGTGATTTCAATATTGATTTTAATGAGAAGTCAGGGCAAGTTGATGATGTACTGAATTTGTTTAGCTGTTTTAACGTTTGTAAAACTACGACAAATGGCTCAAGAATAAGCACTACAAATAGATGTATTGACAACATATTAACTAATATAAATGAATCTATGTATAGAGTTAATACAATAAACTTGCACCTAACAGATCATATGGCGCAACTCTTGATATATAATGCTGACATTGGAAATAAAAATAAGAGTGAAACGAAGTTGTACTGCGTGTTATTCGTCTGCCTGCCGAATAACACGCAGTACAACTCGAAGAACAGCAGCAGCAGCAACATCGTTTTGAAAATGTGTGTGTGCGTGTGTGTATAATAGAATAGTATTATTATATTGTGTACAATCAAAAACAAATAATGTGTAAAACTAAAAAAATTTGTATCAAAAAAAATACATTTGTCCTAAAAAAATTATTCAATTATTTAGTATATGAATTACAAATTATAAATAGTGACGTATTAAGTAATGATAATTTTATCATATATAATTGAAATACAGATTTTCATTTTTTTAAATATTTTATCAAATCAAATATGAACATAATATTAGAAAAAATAAAATATTCATTTACAAAAACGTCGAAAATAGAAAAAGGTAGTTGTAAATTTAAAGCTACTATGTAGATAGAACTTAAAACATAAACAAAGTTATTAATATTATAGCATTAATTTAGTACCACCCGTATCATAAAAGGGAAATATGTACATACCACAGTTATGTTTTGAAACACATACCTCGGTATATCTGTGCCATTTCAAAAAAACAAGACAGAGCACGATCAGCTCTGTCCTAACCACACGGTTGTCACTTGTCAGCTTTCATTAAATTTCTTGAATTGCACATGCACATTTGCTGCAATTAACAATGCCTGGACAAGCGGAGAGATGCCATTGTTACGGAGCACATTCTAATTCCTATTGTCAGCATCCATTGTTTAACGGGGCTAATAGAATTTTAATAACGTACGTGCATGCTACGAGTGCTTCAAATAGGTCGTTACTTAGAGCACTTATAATATGTATAATGATATTGGTTTATCATATATAATTTCCATTTTAGCTTGTATTGTGCAGAATATAAACAAGGCAGATACGTATTTGTAACAGTTTTGAGTTTTATTTCCCTATAATTAATTTTATTTTTGTTTTGTTCCAATATTTCCAACAATTACTTATCAATTTAGAGTTGATAATATTCTTACCTGTTTAATCACATATCTCCACGCAATTTATTCCACTTTGTTCAACCAATTATGGTTGCGTTGCTTTAATTTATACACATTTTAATACGTTTGCGGTTTTGTTTTAATTAATATTGTAAAAAATTAAATTGTCTAACATGTCTTTGTCTCCAGATTCCAGGGATAAAACTTCACAATTTAGTCAATGGTATCTTTAGTGAAAATTTTAGCATTCATATTCCATTCACGCAGGTATAGTTTCGTACGACACATAAAAATTTCAACCCCAGACAATTACTATTCACCACCAAAATGGGGTACTTCTAGCATGCGATCGCTTACTCGCTGATACCGTTATCTCCACCTACGAGCTGATTGTCTGTCATTGTGGATGCAACAACGGATAGCATCATTGAACATTGTAGCCTATTACCATCGTTTTTGATATCATTCTAATCTGCTGGCTCGGTGAACAACTCTAAGTAAAAAAAGCCAAAAGAGTCTTCTACTGTGTGGATCTGCTTAATTTATACGGATTGGCACAGTTCTGATATTACCAGTTCATATAGTATAGCGTAGCTGCAGGGCTTAGGACTGCTTAACTTGCAGTGGAGTAATTTCTCGCACTAATGGCATTATTTGTTTTTCCCCTGTATTCGTTGCTCTAGATTTTCCTTCTCCATGTCGCTCTCTAATACATCTAGTGTCTCTATACCTCGGTAAATGTCTTAAACTTATAGTTTGAGGTACACGAAACTTGTCAAACCCATCCACTTGGCGAGCTTGACTTAAAATATACCAGCTAATATACTCGCTTCTGCTTCACTTAAGTGACGCTTCTCCATATCTTCCACGCGAAACTGGTTTAAACAGCACCAGTATAAAAATGACAAAGTATCCATATACAAGGCAACAGCGCTGACAATTTTATGTGTCACTCGTTTATAACGCAAAAAAATGGAACGCACATACATACACTTTCATATTAAGCTACGGTCTAAAAACAAGCCCTGTATATAGCTGTCATTTTTCTTAACCCTACTAGTTATCTAATTAATCGGTCTAGTGTTTTGTTAAATGTAGTGGTATGATTTTTTTTGTGTGTGTGAATATTTGGTTGCATGATTTTACTGCGACCAATATTCAAAATTATTTGTTGTGTTTAAGCTCGCTGGTGCCTTTTCTAGGTAAGATTATTTAATATCTCCACTATAATGAATTTATTTCAATTTAGTTATGAAATATCTAAATTGTTTTAATTCATTTTTCTTCTCTAAAATTATTATCATGAATTTAGTTACAAGGGTCAGATATCCCACTTACATCAATTTGAGGATACCATGCCCTTACAGGCGTACTCTTAATGAATCGGTAAAGAAAATGTTGTGTGAAGCTTTTGTTTTGTCACATTTCTCTTACTGCTCAACACTGTATCATGTGCCATTGGATTTCTTTACAATCTCGAGAATTCAGAGAAAACAAAATGCAATGTCTACGATACATTTACAATATACGCAAATTTGATCACATTTCTTACAAGTTTTTTTTTTTTTTAGAGGAGAAAATCTTGCATAAGACACCTGCTCATTTGTCGGACGCAGGTAGTGTCAGAATCTTACTGACTAAAAACACTCTGTAATCGTCTCGTATCTTTACACGGGAACCGCTTACGCATTACTTCGGTGTAGAGATGGTCCGAATTATACCCGGCCTTCCTTCTCTTTGGTTACTATTATTTGTCTAATCACTTTGTAAGTATAGTTCCAACCTGTTTCCCTCTCTAAGAGGGCATTCATTATGTTCTCTGCACTGAACATTCTCCCAACTCTTCGCCGGAAAGTAGCTCTTGACTCCTCCCACCTATTACATACGAAGAGGGTGTGTTCCACATCATCCATTCCTTCACAATAGGTACAACTGCTTGAGTTCGATCTTTCTCGTTGAAAGAGATACTTCTTGAAGCAGCCATGTCCGGACAGAGCCTGGGTTAGGAAGCAATCGACTTCTCCATGCTTTTTATCTACCCATCTCTGTATATTGGGGATCAGACGCCACGTCCAACGTCAGTGTGTTCCAGACTCCCACTTTTGTTGTCATTTCCCCATCAGGTTTGTTCTTGCATTGTCCCTTAATGCTCCATTATATACCTGCACCCTTTCCATGATTTGCAGTTCGATGGGCGGTATTCCAGCTATAACTGCTACCTCTTCTGTCGATACAGTTCTGTAAGCACTGCAAACACGGATGTTGATTTTGCGTTGCAACCTTGACAGCTTTTGTACCAGCGTCTTGTTTTCTACTGCAGGATACCAAGCAGGTGCCCCATACAGCAACTGTGAATGTACCACGCTGGCCAAGATCCGCCTTTTGGATGCTCTTGCTCCCCCCACATTTGACATTATACTCGATATCCCAGTTGCTGTTCTTTCTGTCTTCTGGATTACTCCATCCACATGTGCGGCAAAGGTCAACCTGGTGTCGAGCCACACCCCCAAATACCTAATGGCGCTGCTCGATGTGATTAAGGTTCCCTGCACATTAAAGACTATCGGAGATATTTTCTTTTCTTCATCAACAATGCCACTTCTGTCTTCCATGGTGCCAGCTTGAGCCGCTTGTTTTCCATCCACTTAGCCACGCGTAGCAGTCCTGCATTCGCCATGTTCATTAACTCCTCCTCATTTTTGGCCGTTACCACCATAGCCACGTCATCCTCAAAGCCTATGAGCGTGACCTCTCCCATGAGCTCCATTCGCAGCAACCCGTCATAAAGCACGTTCCACAGCGTTAGTCCCAGAACCGATCCCTGCGGAACGCCGCTCGTTATTTCCACAGTTGCTCTACCCCCTCTGCCTCGAGTATTATCTTTGTTTCCGATAAGTACGATGCTATAATACAGAGCAGGTTGTTATCTATTTTCCTCCTTGTGAGTTCTTCCAATATTAGTTTCCATGACGCGGTGTTAAAAGCATTTTGAACGTCTAAAGTTATTACTGCACATAGTCTCCTATGTTTAGTTGTATAGTTTGCTGCTCACTGGCAATTCTCATGACCTCTCTGATGGCATCCACTGTTTGGTGGCCTTCTCTGAAACCGAATTGCCTATCAGATAGGCCCCGTGTTCGCTCTAATTCTTGCTTCAGCTTAATGAGGATTAATTTCCCTTATAGCTTTCCCTCTCCATCTAGGAGGCATATTGACCTGTATGATGCTGGGTCCTCTAATGGTTTGTCGCCTTTCCTCAAAAGAACAAATTTTGCTTGCTTCCATTCCTCCGGAATAATCGCCGCAGCTGCTAGGTTGTTGTATACTGCCAATGTATATTTAGGGTTTTCTTCCGCCATTTGTCTTATAATTTCCGGTGGGATACCTACTGGTCCCGGAGCCCTGTTACATCTCAGTTTTTTGTATGCCTCCTGCAGTTCTTCATTCCTAAAAATTATGGGGTGCTCACCTCTCTCACACTCGAAAGCAACTCGCTTATGTGCCGGAAACAAATGTTTTACTACATCCCTCGTTGCAGCCACTGTTAATCTAGGTCTCGATGGGTAGCCGATAATCCGTTTCATGACTATCTTGTAGCCATTTCCCCATATGTCATCATCTATGTTCTCACATAAAACCTTCCAGCACGCCCTTTTCGCTGTCTTCACACTATTTCGCAGTTTTTTCTTACTTTCTTTGTACTGGTCCCACAAGAGGATTGCGAGGGGGGCGTTTCTTACTCTGTTCCTGGAGTACATTCTTCTCTTTCTCAGGCATTCGTTTTCGTTCCACCAGAATACCGGTTTTCCTCTCACGGCAGTTTTCCTCTTTAGCATTGTTTCATTACAGATCTTGGTCAAGACGCCGGTAAAACTCCGCGACGAGGCTGTAACGTCGTTGGGTTGGACCTCACTTGGGGCCACGCTCAGCCGCTCTCGATCAAGATTACTTAATTGCCAGCCTCCTGCCTTGATTCTCTGCCGCCCCGCAGGCGCCGGCTTTTCTTTTTCTATATCCAAGATAATGTAGTTATGATCACGTAGTGTCTTCTTCTCACTCACTTCCCATTGCCTAATGCTGGTTTTTAGGTTTTCAGTCACTATGGTTCTTACAAATTGAGGGATGCGAGTTGATTGTACATGGTGGAGCGTAGAAAGTCGCAGGCTTTGTGTCTCTATCTTGACAAAGTCTTACATAGGTCTCCACCATATATTTATAATAGGATTAGATTAAGATCAGATGTACACAATGTGACCACCAGATTTCGTGAATTAATCTCTCCCACGCCCCATAAGACTTCGCTGTATGAACAATCTTTTACTTATCAAGTATACTCTAATTATAATCTCCAACCATTTGAATTTAAGTCTCACCATATCCAAGTTTAAATCCAGACTTATGTTGCACCTTTTATTGCAGTAATGGGTTGACACATGGTTGTTGGTTATGGTTATTGGTGTTCACTTGCAAGTGATGTTCAGTTCATGCTGCCCATATCGAATTTTAGGCTTAGTTAGTTTTAAGAAGTATTTTTTGTTGTATATTTTTAATTATTTATTATCAAGGTCAATTAAATAGTTTTTACTGAGGATCGCCATGCTATTACGTTTCTACATGTCATTGTATATTTGTTATTTGTACTTTGTACTTAATTTTTCTTTGTGCGTAATAAAGACATTTATTATTATTATTATTATTTAGTCACAATGCTGTTGAAGTTAACATTAGTAATGAAAACTGGAATAAAATTGCATAGTGATAAATATGGCATTGATAGATAATAAGTTTTCTTATAATTAGAAATATATTTATAATTGAAAACCAAACTTATACTTCTCATGAATTATTCTCCTTATATATCAGTAAATAGGCATACATGCAGATAGAAACTTATATAAATGGCGTGCATTTGACACTTCGCCTTAAAGGTACTGATATATCCTCAGTGTTTGATCTAGGGCGCTACCTTGTTTCTTGTATATGTTAACAATTTGTATTGCAATGTGGGGGTGGCCTCTCAGTACGCGGATGATTCCAGCCGAATTGCTAGTGATCATAAAGTGCGGACGTGTCGACGGGGCAAGTGGAGTAGTTTCAATGATGGAAGTGTGGTGTGACAGAAACAATTTGCTGTTCAACGCTAGAAAAATAGGCGTGGTTTTTTTTACGACAAATGAGGGACTCAATAATAATAATAATAATAGTATTTGTGTCCATTTTAAAAATAAATCTATTCCTGGGAACTGCTCATAATTTTTTTTGACTGCACTCTGCGATATAAAGATCATTGCGCAATATTGGAAAGGAGCTTATGTTCGGCTTTGTATGGCATGAGGAGTCTTCGGGGGAATGTTAGCCTGGTATCGCTCAGAAAGTTTTATTTCGCTTATGTAGAAGTCTCGGTTGCGGTATGAGATAGTGTTTTGGGGACCGATGTCATGTTACCATAGGATGTTTGTGTTGCGAAAAAAAATAATATTATGCATGTTGGGAGCCGAACATACTGAATCTTGTCGCCTGATTTTTAAGAGGTTGAATATTCTGCCGCTTTGGTCTTTCTACCTGTACCAATTACGTTATTCTGTAAACGGAACGAAGCAAGCTGTCTAATAACTTTAGTGTACATGATCATAGAATAGCTCTGTCTGAATGTAATTCGAAGTATCGGTCAATTATATATTATAATAAATTACCAGAAGAATTTAAGAGAAAACATTAAAAGGATTCCTAGCAAATCATGGTTTTTATAATGCTGGTGAGTAAATGACTATGTAACACTCTTGCCCATTGTCTGAAATGTGTGCATATCTGTCTGATTGTATACATTTTGTATTTATATGTATTATACATTTCGTAAACTTTCTTTGACGATGTCGACGTTTTTGTAACTGATGACAAAATAAAATTACTATGACTCTGACTATGACTAAATTATAATAGCAATAATTGATGAAATGTTTGAGTCTACAGAGTCTCGTATCTGGACTAGTAGTTTTCTTGTAATTTTCTTCACTTTTGACAACCACAAATACTTACTTAAAATGTATTTATGCAAAACAATATTTGTTATAATTGGTATTATTGTTATTTAATTACAAATATGTCTAAATCTTAATAGAAAGTTTAGGTTTAATATAATAATTTTTCTTGTAATATATTTACTCTCATAAATAAAATAAATAAGCTATGTTGGTTCCCATGTTTCAAATAAGCTTCGTTTTGCGAGTTATACCTGCTGTATTTCTATGTGACTTTAATTTAACTTCGATAAACAAACTCTCGTAACGCAGCCCTTAATGAGTTCGCAATCAAATTGACTTTCATATTTCTTGTCCTAATCTCATGAAGTAGACCCACGCCAAAACCTTAAGAGAATTGAGCTTAACATCAAACGATATTTTTGTTTGCCTCTAATATTCCGGTGGATTAATTATTTTTGTGTACAGTGTAGTAGTGTATATACGTACATTTATTTCTTGGACATGGAAGAAGGTAATGCATATTTATAATCAAACGCCCACACAAGTTGAATTTGAAGAGGACACTTCTGAGATAAATTGCCACCTACCTAAAAATCTCCCTGATTACTTATTAAATATTTTATGTCTGCTGTGGGGTTATAATAAAATTAGTAAAATGCAAGTTTGGTAAAATATGTTATTTGTGAAATTCAGAAGCGCGGAAATTTAAAAGTTTATTTAAATTATAATATAATAATATTTATATATATAAATTTGATTGAATGTATATCTGCTTCGAGGCGCATAAAATATAATAATAAAATTATTATGAAAGCTGATCTTACAGGATAGATTTTGATTTAATCACACATTTTGTAAAAAAATAACCAGCTTTTGGATATTTTTAGCGAATTAATTGTTAATAACAAATTTAAGCATATCATTCTGTCGAGAAATAATTTAATTTTCATGAAGCTGATTTTCATAAATTATATATTCAACTTTTTATCGCCCATTGGTCAATTTCGGATAATATCTGTAACACCGACGTTACCATTGAAGTGTAACAGTTATAAATACCTGTTATTATGGTTCAGTACCAATCATTGTCGGGATGTGACAAATAGCATGTGCAATCAAGGAGGTTTTGCCGCGCCTATATTCATGCGCTTCTTTTTTGTCATTTGATAGGCACATATAAACGATGCCGGGCAAATTTTAGTCCTTTTAAATGGTAAAGCCTAATAAGACACTAAGGTAAGCTCAATTGTTAATAATATCATTTAATGGAAATCTCAAATCATCATGCTTCGTGATGATAGTAAGTAATGCACCTGTTGATTATTGTTTTATAATTTCACAAGCGCTATCTGTAAAGCATGTATTTGTAACCTCAAAAGCACATGTTAATTTATTACTTCGACTTCTAGGCTATTTGTAAGGAGATTATTTTTGTAAGGAGGATCCTTGTTGTATGGAAATCCTTGATACCATTTAAAACAATGCAGTGCAAGTAACAATATCAGTAGAATATATGTAACCGGCAAATGAACCTCTAGAAGTGAAATACTTAGGGAACGTGTTCTCAAAGACAATGTGGCAAGCTGTTAGATGGAAGATGCAGTCATATGATGTATTATGAAATAGGCGACAACATGTCGATATGTGCGACGATGTGCAGTTTGTATAGTGATTAGAGAGGCCAGGCGTAGCTGAGACATATTATAACTCTACAATTACATATGTTAGCGAACGGGGGGGGGGGGGGGGGCAAAGCGCAGCTAAGAAATATTATACCTTACACCTCGTGCAAGACCACCGACTGGTTGCAGATGTGAAACAGTGTGAAGCAGAATAACAGACTTCATCCTACAAGATTCAACGAGACCTTCACTTGTGCAGATTGTATAAGCTAAGTAGTTTTAACTGTAGTTTTTTTTATTGAATGCAAAGACTCCAAGATACTGTAACTAATTAAGAACGTTTAGCCTTGTTGTTCGGAGATTCTTTGAAAGAACTCCGAATTAACCTATCTTTAGCATCGTTGTATTTTGGAAGCTTTGTAGTTAATTGTATTAGTCTTAAGTATTAAGCGCATTATACCACCTAATGTGAGTTTCTTATAAGCCTAAAACGAACAGCTGTTACGAATCAGATCGTGTTTATTTAAGATTATTGAGAACCGAGTTCATTAAGTGACTACCTGTTGACAGTCTTTGTGTGTGTATTATACAGTCGATGTGTTTTCATTCATATACATATTTTTATTATTAATTATACAGTTAAATTAGATCTTGTGTGTTTGATTGCTATTTGCTATAATTCCAAATCCTAGTTTTCATGTTTTTGTGTATTTGAAAAGCATGTGGCGCTTATAGACGACCTTTTGCACCGACTAACGAGTTACAGGGGCATCGTTTTTGATTTTTGCTTTAATTATTGAGCAAGTTCATTGACATATTAAAGTGACATCCTTTTTATTGGACCAAAACATCTAGTCAATAACAAGGGTGGTTACAGTTTCTAAGAGAAATTGGATTGCATATTTGAATTTCGAAGAACTCGTGTCCGTCATACTTTACTGCTGATATTATCAACTCATGAAAAATGCATAGCGTTTTTATAAACGAAGTAATGATTTGGATTGTACGTGGAATTCAGGAGATTGAGGCTGTTTGTGTTGTATGATTGAGGCTGTTTGTGTTGTATGATTGATACAACGCTGTCTCACAAATTTCTGTATAATGACCATGTCGTTTCTACGACATCGCCAATGCATTTGCATTCGCACTTTCACTTACCATTCATGCAGCACTCAATGTGCTCATCTCGCTTGTATCATAATGACCACTGTGCTTTTGTCAATGTTACCTTTTGCTCGGGTCATAAGCTTCACAAATCTCTTAACAGTCTTAAAGACAACCCCACTACTGGTCCTGATGGTCTTCTCAATGTGCTCATCTCGCTTGTACCATAATGACCATTGGGCTTTTCTCAATGTTACCTTTTGCTCGGGGCATAAGCTTCACAAATCTCTTAACAGTCTTAAAGACAACCCCACTACTGGTCCTGACGGTCTTCTTTCTTTTATTCTAAAACAGTGGTCCTACTTTTTGACATCTCTACTACTACTACTTTCTTTAACTTGACATAGCAAATATTTTAGGTTACGGATATATGGAAGCATTTAAAAATTTGCACCATGTTCAAGAAAGGTATATTACATTAGTAACCGTCGCCCATTTCCGATTCTTTCTAATTTTGTAGAAACTGTTTACAAGTAAGTATGAAATTGAATGTCTGCTGGAAAGTATGGTTGCATGCTGGTCAATAGTAATTAATCGCCTGTCGGTCACCTCAGTTACTGCAACTGGCATTGATAATAGTTGTTAGACTGATCTGTTGTATAGCGACTTTTGCCAAGCCTTTGACTCGTGACTGATTCGTGGTTTTCTGTAAGATAAACTATCTAAAATTGGGATCTTGGAGAAACTTAATAATAAATGTTCCGTCCTGTTATAAACAAGAAAGAGTGATCTCCATGCTTATGATTATACTGCTAACGGTTGTGTCATTCACATGTCTGCCATTAATTACATGTGTAATAATTCTAACAAGTTTCTCTCTATCTTCAAAGGATAATTCTTTATGAGAAACAATTACAGAGCCATTGTTGCCACCCTAAGCAGTGCTAGAAATTATTGATTACGGGCCTTTGGTTGTTAACGACAGTACCAAAATACATTTTGAATGGATTTTAACAAAAAAAACCCCAAGAATTCTCTTTTGATGGCAAATTTAGTAATGGAGGTGATAAGTAGTGGTGCACCTTCGTGAGGTGTTTAATGACTTCTTTTAAAATACAGTTTCCGCTAAAGGGGTATAGTTTTTCTGAACAATTTACCTACTGTAAAAAAAAAGAAATTAGCATAGACTTGATGTTTGATTTGCTAAATCGACGTTTCTTCGGTCATGGAGAATTGCGAGTGTGGCACTCGGGATTTTCTCTTATTTAGCAATTGTTCTCAAAAATTTATGTTTAATAGCCAGTGATCACACGACTAATAAAGCTTGAGTCATTCTTGGTTCGTCGAGAAGCTTAAAGTGCACTTTCGTCCGACTAGTCTTCTCTTCACTAAAGAGGTTTTTTAGGAACATTTTAGCACGCACATTTCTCAAGTCTATACAAATTCAGTTGCAACTTCATATTCATAATTTTTAATGTTAGTCGACAGTTTCACTTTACAAGAGCGCACAGTGACTCCACATTTCTCACAGTTTTTAATGTTGTAGATTATCCTGTCTTTTGGCCCTCCGAAAATAGTTTATGTCACCGCAAAGGATGTGCGTTCGATTAAGAATGATCACCATGGGCTCATTGTAACTTTTTATAGGTCACACACACGTACGACCAAGCTTAAAACATTGTTGCTGTACAATACTCCGTAATATACTACAAAAACAATACCGTCCAATTATGTGCTCTACGATTGAGTAATTTCCCACAAGATTAAAACTAAGTACCTAGAAGATACTAACCTAAAGGTTTACAAAGATAAAGTCTATTATGTGCTCATATCGCTCGCAATACTGCGAATTTCATTAATTTTCGCCCACATCTTGTATATTTAAATTATACAGTAGTTACATGATATTATTATAAATAATTGCAAACCTTGATTATAAAAAACATTGTTAAAATTCCTTAAATTATTACAAAATTAAAGACTTTAGAAAAATTCATTATAATTACATTAAGAACAAAATGAATAAAAATTTATATTTAATCCAACTTCATCCTATCAGTCCGTATTTTTAGTTCCTATGGTATAGCACCATTGTCAACATAATTCCAACAGATAATTGAGTATTTTGCCGCACAATGAACTAAATCAACGCACAAACTTGTAAAGCCATTGTCTCCCGGCCCATTATGTTTTATTTCTTTGTAGAAGTTTCGGTTAGCCATCACTTTAGCAACCAAACTCAAACATTGACATTTTCCGCTTACACGAGGCGTGTTATTAATTACTTCTTGTATATTTTGTAAAGTACTTGATGAAACAATTCGGATACTTACACTTTTACACATTAGAGTCTAATATATTCTAATACAATTTCACAAAAGAGTTTTAAACTATACATCTCGCAACATTTACCCAAATCTACACTTTATGGTAGGTTGATTTTTGTAAACAACAATAAATTATATAAACAGAGAGAAATTAATAAATAAACGATCGACTGAACAGATATCTATAAAAATATTAAATTGTCTTCCATGAAAAGAACAAGAATTTAGGAGATATTTGAATTCTTAACTGAGTATGACTCTAGAACACTGTCACTACCTCGGTTGGACGTATCACAAAGAAAACGACAAAGCAAAGAAAAACAGAACACTACGCATACAATTTGGATATTGCAGTAATCAGCCAAACAAAAAAGAAAAGTCCAGGAAAAAAATAAACAATGAGTACTTATGCTTCTGGAGTGAAGTAGAAAAAGAGAGCAAAAGCGGCAGTAATCGTGGCGATAAAGAAGAAATGAGAAGGAAACATAATAGAAGAAAGGATATAAACAAACGATTTGGAGATAAAAGGAAAGAACTTAAAAATCTCGGGAATATATGCACTAATCGACGACCCAGATATAAATATAGAGGATGATTCTTCGACAAACTTTCGGAGGAATTAAAAAGTCCAAAGAAGTAATTATTATGTTAGGAGATTTGAACGGAAAGGTTGGTAGAATCCTGTACCGTGAAACAATTGGGCGACACGAGGAGGATATAGTAAATGAAAAAGGAACAAGATAGTTGGAACTTTGTGAACAACATCCATTAAAAATACAGAATAAATATACATAGATTCAAAAAACAAGAAACCTCATGTATATTGGACTACATAGTATTAAAGCAAAATTCATATATTAGACCATTAGACGTAAAAGTATAGATAGGAGTAGAATGCGGATCATACTATACTTATATCGCCCATAGAAATAAAATATGATAAACAAAGAGTAGGGTGCAAATAAGAGGAGCAGAATGCAATAGCTAAAGCCTACAACGTGGAATGCTTAAAAATGAATCCACTAGCTTTCTCTATAAAATAAAAATAGCACAGCAAATAAAATAGGATATAATAGTAAAGAAATATGTGAAGAACTAATAGAGAGATTATACACTGCTCATCCAAATAAGCGGAACAGCACTTCGAACGCATGTATTTTTTCTGTTACCATACGGCGATTTTTTTTTTCATATTTTTATTATTGTATGGAATGTTTTGGCTAAGCACATAACAAAATTAGTCAATACATTTTTGTTTTCCTCCTTAGATGTTGATATGGAAAACACTACCCAAAACAAAATGGTTTTTGTTCCTTAAGCAAACAATCAAAACTCTTAAAGTTCGTTTGTCGATCTTCTGCACGTTAATTTGGAGTGCCAAAATATTTTTAAAATAAAAATGCCTTATTTAAGTGAAATCCAAGTCGCGAGGGCGGTTGCTTTACTTGAAGATGGTCGATCTACGCGATATGTCGCCCATCAACTACAAACCAGTCCATTGATTATCTGCACAGTATGGCATAGGTATCAAGAAACGGGCAGATACTCTAGGAGAACAGGTTGCTATTACCGTTATATCATCAATTCTTGCCTTCGCCGTCGAACTTTCACCGCTCTTGAGTTACAAAACATACTTCGAAATGCTATCGGTCTTAACAATCTCTGATCAAACAGCTAGAAGAAGAGTTAAATAAGCAAATTTGATTTCTAGGAAGTCTATGCGAACTCCTCGCCTGTCCAGGGATCACAAAAAAAACCGTTAAAACTTTGCTCGCGAACTTCCGCACTAAAAGTCTGTGCTTTTTAGTGAATACCGTTTCAATTTAGCTCGTTGCGATGGCCGTGTACGAGCATATATACGTTATGGAGAGATATACGCTGCACAGTGTATACAGAATGTGGATCGATTTGGGTTAGGACCAGTTATGATATAAGATGGAATCACCATAGATTGTCGTACCAACTTGGTTGTTGTTTCTCAACGTGTCAATTCACAGAACTATATTAGAATGATCCTTGAACAACATGTTGTACCATTTGCCAACAATTTTGCTAGTGCTTTTATCTTCCAAGTAGGATAACTGCCGAATTCACACCGCAAATTTTAGGATCGGTTATGATATGGGATGGAATCAGCATAGATTGTCGTACCAACATGGTTGTTGTTCCTCAACGTGTCAATGCACAGAATTATGTTAGAATAATCCTTGAACCACATGTTGTAACATTTGCCAACAATTTTTCTAGTGGTTTGACCTTCCAGTAGGATAACTGCCGAATTCACACCGCAAATTTTAGGATCGGTTATGATATGGGATGGAATCAGCATAGATTGTCGTACCAACTTGGTTGTTGTTCCTCAACGTGTCAATGCACAGAATTATGTTAGAATGATCCTTGAAGCACATGTTGTACCATTTGCCAACAATTTTGCTAGTGGTTTTATCTTCCAGTAGGATAACTGCCGAATTCACACCGCAAATTTTAGGATCGGTTATGATACGGGATGGAATCAGCATAGGATTGTCGTACCAACTTGGTTGTTGTTCCTTAACGTGTCAATGCACAGAATTATGTTAGAATGATTCTGGAACAACATGTTGTACCATTTCCCAACAATTTTGCTAGTGGGTTTATCTTCCAGTAGTATAACTGCCAAATTCACACCGCAAATTTTAGGATCAGTTATGATATGGGGTGGAATCAGCATATATTGTCGTACCAACATGGTTGTTGTTCCTCAACGTGTCAATGCACAGAATTATGTTAGAATGATCCTTGAACCACATGTTGTACCATTTGCCAACAATTTTGCTAGTGGTTTTATCTTCCAGTAGGATAACTGCCGAATTCACACCGCAAATTTTAGGATCGGTTATGATATGGGATGGAATCAGCATAGATTGTCATACCAACATGGTTGTTGTTCCTCAACGTGTCAATGCACAGAATTATGTTAGCGCGATCCTTGAACCACATGTTGTACCATTTGCCAACAATTTTGCTAGTGCTTTTATCTTCCAGTAGGATAACCGCCGAATTCACACCGCAAATTTTAGGATCAGTTATGATATGGGGTGGAATCAGCATAGATTATCGTACCAACATGGTTGTTATTCCTCAACGTGTCAATGCACAGAATTATGTTAGAATTATCCTTGAACCACATGTTGTACCATTTGCCAACAATCCTTCTAGTGGTTTTATCTTCCAGTAGGATAACTGCCGAATTCACACCGCAAATTTTACGACAACTTTTCTTCGAGAACAAGAAATCCAAGTGATGGAGTGGCCGGCCATGAGTTGAGACTTGATTCCTATCAAACATGTTTGGGATTCACATGACCTGAACATCAGAAAGCGCCCTATTGCATCTCGTATATTTCAGGAGTTAGTCAAGTTCTTGTAGAAGAAAGGCGAAATTTACCACAAGACATGTTAAGACGATATATCCACAGCATGCCTCGACGATGCCACGCTGTAATTAATGCTAACGGAGGGCCACACACAATATTAAATTTGAATATTCAGACCTAAACAGGTGTTTTAATAATTTTAAGCAATAAAATACGTTTTTCTTTTGGTAGTATTCTTATTTGTTTATTATTGTACAAGAAAATTATTAAATTAGAATATATTTATTGTTAAAATTGTGTTTACTAATGTTGAAAATATGATATTCCAAAGTGTATAATTACGACTCTTTTTTTCATTAAAAAATTTGCAGTATTAAATTTCTGTTCCATTAAATTTGTTGAGCAGTGTATAAAACACTAGAAATTAAGGTAAAAGGACCAGCAAAAGACTTCTGGTGGACAGATATACTAACCGAAATCGTGTAGGAAAAGAAAAAGTTATGTTTAAAGTATCTAACTATAAAAGACCAAAAAATAGGGAACAATATAACTGATACAGATACAGATATATAGTGAAAAATCAATAAAAAAGGCAAAAAATCCGATGTGGAACCAAAATACGCGCAAATAAACTCATGATAGAAGAATCTAAATATATAAATAAACAAACTTTGCTATTATATTTGTTGGTATTACCACATTAGGCCCATTTACAAGACGCTCTTAGTCAATGAATCCAATATACCTACAAAATATTACTAATGTATAAAAATAATTTTATTATTTATAATACCCAATGAAGCACTAATTATAAGGCGAAAACTGGGCGTTTCAAAAATATAGTCATATATTTATATCTATAATTCAAAAATTATACAATTAGGCGATAAAACCATTGCGATAATATTCCCGTAATATGTAGTACTATAAATTATATTTGATATATATGTATTTACTATTGTTCGAAAATAAGGTCACATAACTTTTCATGCTTCTTTACAAAATATGAGAAATATTGATTTGTATCAAGATTTATATTAACACATTTTTAGCTGATTCTAAATTAGTAATAGCTTCACTTACATTATATTTTACACCAATTTATTTTCACGCTCTATGTACCAACATAAAACTGCATTTTATGGTTAAATCTCCAATGAGCATTATATATTTTTTCAAACTTTTGTGAGCAATAAATTCAAGTGTCATCTTTCCGGGGACAATGATACGTTGACTGAAACAGCTCCGTAATTTGTAGAGCTTAGCGGTGAAATGTTATGATCCGGGTAGATTTTCTCAGTCGCCCTGCCTAAGTGTCAAACTCGGAGAAAATATGTCTACTCAAGTTCAACCATAATTTTGCGGAATATTACTGTCCAAGCAGTTGTGTAATTTTCAAGTAATTAAGGATTTACACACTTGTTATCGTAGAGTACAAAGCCTATTAATGTATTAAAGTTATGCGTAATTTGTATGCACAGTATCTCGTGTATTCCTTGGAAGTTAAACCTAAAAGATTTAACACTTAACTTAGACGGAGTTGAATAATTATCTTGTGATAATATTAGCATATAATTATCTCAAGTTGTACTTAGAAAGACTCTAATATGTGATGCACGTAATATATTACTTAATACGTCAAATAAAATTGACTTTTATATAATAAAAGTACAGTCAACTTCAAAACTTAATTCGCCTCACATAATACATGCTTCTAGAGTAAGACTACATTGCAGATTTATTTAAATCGATGTAAGGCATAACACATTCTAAACAATCCGTTAAATAAGTAATCTGCATATACTCGTATCAAGAAAACCAAATAAATTCTTGTTAATATTAAAAGCAGAAAGAATCTAAAAAGTAAGTATGTTATACGAGGGCTACTATTTATATTTCGGGAATAGCAAATAATAACAAACATTTTTAAATGAAAATGGCTTAATTATTTTTTCGAAATATACCCCTTGATGATCAATACACTTTTGCATTCGTTCAAACCATTTGTAATAGCATTTTTTCCATTCCTCTTGAGACACCTTTAAAATATGGTTTTTGAACGCTTCAACTGCTTCTTCGGCGCTCGTAAATCGTTGACCACGCAGTTTACCTTTGATATTCGGGAACAAGAAGAAGTCATTGGGTGCCAAGTCAGGACTGTACGGAGTCATCAAATCGATGTTTTGACTGCTCAAAAATTCACTTGTTTGACGAGATGTGTGAGAGCTCGCATTGTCATGTTGTAGAATGATTCATCTTCGGGGGTTAGTTTTACGATTTCTCCGAAGACTTCCGGCAAACAAATGGTCGTGTACCACTCGGAATAGACAGTTCTACGATGCTCAAGCGGAACAGTGGCCACATGACCCATTCGGCCGAAGAAACAGGCGACCACTTACTTCGCTGTGCTTCTTCCACGAACAACTTTTGTTGGATTTAGCTCGTCTTGGAATACCCACACGGTCGATTCCTGTTTTGTTTTCGGCCCATAAGCATATATCCATGATTCGTCACGTGTCACGATTTTATATACGTCTTTTGAAGCACCACGGTTGAACTTTTTCATCATTTTCTTACACCACTTGACGCGTGCCTTTTTTTAGCGATTGATAAATTATGGGGTATCCAACGAGAACAATTTTTTTTTGCAACCAAGTGTTCATGCAAAATCGAATGTATTGAAGTGAAACTAATGTGCAAGGATGCCTCTATCTCACAATATGTCACATGACGATCTTGCATTATCAGTTCACGCACTGCATCGATGTTTTGTGGCACTACAACCGATTTTGGACGATCTTCACGGAATTCGTCGGCGACGGAACTACGACCACGATTGAATTCACTATACCAGCGATATACTGTAGTTTTGATGGTGCTTTATCGCCATACAAAGAACTGAGTTCATCGACACATTCTTGTTGAGATAATCCACGTTGAAAGTTGTGAAAAATGATCCAACGAAAACCTTCTCTTGAAATTTTCATTATTTTGTCAAATTGATTTTCTGAACTCTGAACAAAACAGTTTCCTTTTTGCTTTCACGCGCTTATTTTTTAATTCATTTTTTCGTAGATTTTCCTTTTCTTGTTTCTTCTGGCGAATCTGTATATATACACGACTTTGTAGTTCTTTTTGTTATTCTTTTTTTTCTTCCGGCTCCCTTCGCAAAAGAACGCAGTTCTTCTAATGAACTTCCAGGCTTGTTTTCTCTGGAGCTTTTTTGTGTGGATGTTGATGGGACTGAATTGAGTTCTACAATATCATCTTCCTGGGATGGAATATCAGGATCATCATTGTTTTCGTGAGTGATGGTTAGTATAACTGCGTCTGTTCCGGCGTTATTTGTATTTTCTGTTACTGTGCTTGGCATAAAATCTTCCTCAGAAAAAACTAGTCTATTGAGGGGCCAAATTCTCGTTTTTCTGAAGGCACTTGTAATGTTTTTTATTGTAAAAGCATTCATAAACGCTTTGTTGGCCAGTTGTGGAATCTGTTTAACAGTAATCATTTTTCCAGGATATGTAATTATGTGGTCATTGAAAGCAACGTTTAATTGGCCTTTAAACGGTCCATAAATTCCCACGTCAAGTGGTTGAAGGCGATGCGTAGTGTGTGGTGGGAAAGATAACAACACTATCCCATTTGCTCTGCAAAAAGTAATGGCCTCAAACGATGTATGTGATTGTCAATAATTAATAAAAAAAATTTTTCAACTGAGCAATTCGTATGAAGTACAATATGGCCAAGAACTTTAATAAATAAATCCGAAGTCATCCATCCTGATTTATTCCCAATGCAATACTAGATGTAAGAGCATCTTCTAAAAATTCGCTTATATACCTTATACGGGGAAAAATAAAAACAGGAGGAATTGTTCTACCAACTACATTAATAATTCCTACGAATGTCACCAGCTCACCACGCTCTGCCGATGCAACTTGCCCTACTTGCCTTTTACCTCGTTCACACACTACTTTAACTGGCTTCATTACAGTTTGCTACCGGACCTACGTCGCATTAAGGTAACAGACTAAATTAGGGAAAGAAAACGGAGAAACGCAATAGGGGTTGATGTAACTGGATAACGCAGGGCCGAGCTAACTCAGTCGCAGACGGCGTGACGGTTCAGAAAAATAAGAACACCTAAAAGTAGAGCGTCGGTCGGCAACGACGCTAGCGACGTTGTCCGGGCACCAGGACACTATGCTATCTTACAGATAACCTACCTGCGCCTCCTACGAGCTACCACTGGCTGTCTCCCTCCAGCGGGTTACCTATTGAACTCCCTGTATATTCGTAGCACCTAATCTTATGTACGTACTTGTCACAAAAATATTTGAGATATGCAGAGGTAAAAGAAATAAAAGAAAAGGTATTACTTAATGTAACAAAATTTAATTAATACTTAATGTGTTGAAAGTTGGTTATTTTTTTAAAAACAAAAGGTGAAGTTAGGTAATACAAAAGATAGCAAGCGTTGAATGAAAAAAATTAATTTAAATAAAATGAAATGAAACTAGACAGTTTGATAAATTTTGAACACAAAGCGTTAGGTAATATTAATAGAGATTTAAAAACACAACAGCCTTAATACTAAATTATAATCTCTGCGCTTCAGCAGTAGATGGTTGGTAGCAGAAACGTTTCATCACCTCACATTATGTAACTACAAGTGGTATCATGGACACGCCACAACGGCAATGTTAATACAAAAGGGTAAATATATTTAAACGCAAGAAAATTAATATCTCAGTATAAAAGACTTAGTCTAAAAATGTGAAAATTCGTTAAATACCTACACCAGGTTTGAATACATGAACTAAATTAAATTAAATGAAGGATATTTAATAGCAAAGTCAAATAATTAAAGGTAACATTAGAAAAGAAATTTTATAATATGTAAAAAAAACACTGAGCTTCACGAACCAAAATTTGCTCGTGCAGAATTGATTTTGTCTAGCTCAGGAAAAATTAATTGATCAACGTGAAAGACAAATTTACTAACTTACGGCAATAAACGTACAAAAATTAATATCAAAAATTAGGTTACAAGTTCAACACATCATGAGTCATACAATTATTGTATCGGTAATGAAAATTACTAGGTATATTACTAATTAAATAATATCTCTCCAAGAGATATAGTGATATAATTATGAATTTACTAAAATTAGTTCCAATTAAATATTCGTCACAATATAGGGCTACAGAAATACGGTAGTGACAAAACCAAAATTCTAGTTAAACTGAATATTACATAAAAAAAAACAAGAAAGAAATAACGGTAATTTAATTAGGAATAAATTGTGACCTCGCAGTAAACTAAGTGGTGCGATAGTTATTAAAGCCACTCAAAATTCTTAGGTCAAATTTCAGGCAAGAAAATGTCCAGCACTCTGGCGTAAAGACGTCGAAAATCAGACGTAAAATATGATGTAAAATTACAACATTAGTTGCACTTATCTGGCAAAATGGACGCCGGATATCTCAGCGGGAATCCAAAATGGCGGTGACTCCCTTGATGGAAAATTCCCCTTCAACAGGCGGGCTGGATGTTAAGGTGCAACTATTGAAGCATCTATAAAAACCACCGCGCTCTTCGATGGAAATGCGGGGCGATAACACCGGAAATATGGCTTCGGAGGGCTTTTGTGCCCGTCAAAAGAATCCTATTAAATTAGGGAAGAAAGAACCAAAGATAAAATCCCGAAAATTTAACACAGAGTTTCAAACACTTACCCCAATATGGAAAATAATGGAGATTCCACGATAAACGACTTACAAGTCACTTCAGGGTGCAAAATTTAAATTAACAAAAAAAAACCAGCACATGGCCATACGTGAATTTTTTTCGGTAACGGTACATCGGTAGAAATTCACGTTAATAACCCAAAATTAAGGTAACGGTAACTTCTGCTTACTCCATTAAAGCCGCAATCGCGAAAATATCTTACATAGATAATGTAATTAAATTACTAAGGGGAGATAAGCAATTTGCACACACTGTTCTTATACAAGATACGACTATCAAGTGAAGTCCAAACCGGGAAAAATCTCTTCTTCCACAATTGCGCGTTCGCTACACGCATCTCTTCAAAACATAAAGACACGAAAATACCTCAAAATGGACGGCGGGAGCATTCAAATAAAATAACAAACACAAGTCTGAGTTTGGCCATAAAGGGAGTTAACACTGTGACTCATAGATAAACGCAAACACGAACATAACTTATATGAAGATAAAATAACAGAAACAACCCTTCGAAGAATGTGGAATTTATAAAGTCGGAAGATAGAAAGGGACATAAACACTCAACGGTTGGCAACGTGTGAAACACCCATTTCACGGCAACGTAGTAACCACGTTTGACAGAAGACAACAAAACAAACCTCCACACGTAGTTTCCATTTTATTAAACGAAAGAACAGAATTTCTGCAGGTAACTAACGAAATATCCAAGCTCTAATCAAACGCTGCAGAAGACGGTTAAAAGAACCGATCAACTATATGTTTCAGAGTATTAACGACCTTAACCTCTACCGGGAGTTCCAGGGTAGAATCACAGAAGATTGCCAATACTTAGAATACCGATGAAAGGGCAACGGGTGATCGGCAAGCAATTAATAGTATGCCCACTATTCCAAGCATTTCCTCATTTTAATACTTCTTACATTTTTAGTGAGACAACTGCGAAGGAAAAAAAAAGAATAATAATCGGGCCTGCTCGAGATACTGTGTTTGGGAATACGCAAAAACACGTGAAACAGTCAACACAACGGCCTGACTGACGGCTCGGAGCATTTCAAGCCACAAATAAAATGCATTATGTAGAGATCGGACGTAATAAATAAGTAGATATTAAAAAAACTTAGACAAGGCGTAAAAGTAACTGCACATGCAGAAAATACGAAACTACAGGTAGGGTAGAATAAGCTAGAGCTAAGATAATTAGAATTAGTTACTTAGATACAGAGGTTTTCACAAAAATAGAGTGTAATTGCTCGATAATACACAAAACCTAACTGTCAATTTCACGGGACGGGATTTAGGGCTCTGAAGGCTCAAAAGTAGGATTAGTACACACGCAGGTATACGGCAGGCAGTCATTGCAACCGGTGAAACAAACAATGTACAGGGTACGCCCAAAAAGTCACGAGCTTATACAAAATCCACGTATTTAGACAAAGACACAAAATCTTTCGGGAACCAAAACAAAAGTAAATTTTACAGCGTAACAAGTTTGAATACCAGTTTCGTCCAAATTATATATCTGTTCAGGTTTAAACTGGTATCTTTCTAATAACTTTACATAGTTGGCGAAAAATTCATCTACTCTGGCCCTGTTGAAGGTCATGGTTCGATAAAGGCTGGTACTTTCAGGTTTCCTCAGTGACAATTGCTTATTTCTAGCCATAAAGCTTTTTAGCCACTCTATTCCTAGAATGTAACATTTCTCTCAATAAATAATGCAAAACAAATTTGCATGTAAAGTAACTTACCTGCCATTTTCTTCAGATTCCAGTTTGGTGGCATTTTACAGTTCGGCAAATTCTTTACAAAATCATATGCTACACGCTGAACTTGTTTGTATGACAAACCATAGTTCAAATTGGACGACTTTTTAAGGTATTCAACTAATTCCTTTTCCTGTCTTAATGTAAAAACTTGTTTCACAGTGTACTTGCTAGAGAATTTTTGTACCTCACTCTCGCTCTTATTTCCAGAATCTTTATCGAGATCTCTTAAAATGCCTTCCACACTTTGTTTTTTCAGCATAGTTTTAATACGGGACTGCAAGGTTGTTCTTTTTATGCCATAGACTCTTGAAGCTTCGTGAACACTAAGTCTCCTAGAAAGACCTTCTCTGATTGCATTGTTCATATTTTTTTCGTCAATATTGGCCCTGTTTGTCTTTTTAATATAATTTCGCGGCATCTACACATAAAACAATCAAATACTATTGTAAAAGGGAGATAGAATCGTCCAGGCCGAATATACCCCACCGGTCTTAGACGAAATTACCCCAACATGTATTTCTGTCCTTTTAAATTAATTGTGGAAAGACTAAAACAGTTAGGTTAAGTTTGACAACACGCACAAATTTACCAATACAAACATAACGTTCAGGAATATTTACAAGATTTAGAAACACTAAATGATAGCTATTTCTTTATTTTGAAAGTTGCAAAAAAATTACCTTCAACAGCGAAAATTTAAATTTTTTTGTTAATAAAATAACGGACAGCAGTTTAATTGCACAAACATTCACCAACGATCAAGAACGACTAATACCGACTTCGGGCAACACAATCTCAGCGGTATATTCGAAAATGAGCGAATAAAATGCATTGGACTATTGTACCCCACGGCCGAATGTACCACCCTTTCCCCTATTATAAGAAGTACAAATAAACTTATCATTAAATTGGAAATACGTATAATAATCATATCAAATTTTAAATACTTACCTTCAATAGTCGAATAAGGACCGAGTAATCTTTTAGACGAGAGTGTATATTTTGAATTACAATTCTCTACTTACTATACATCCCTAACAAGTGCAATTTCAATTACTTAGTTTTACATGAGCACAGATACGTATGTGTACGTACTTTTGTATGTACTTAACTAACCGGAATATTTTCCTATATCCTGAATAACAAGTTGAATGTCGTTCCAGAACAAACGATGGTCATTTCATTCGATACCGGTCATTTACTACGCTCTTCAGAAACATTTCCTTCCTAGTCGTTAATTGGAAGACGTCTGGATGTCATTTGTCAACGTAGATGCTCCAGCCTCTTATCGGAATCCAATGGAATTTTATTTGACATCAATGAGATTTACTTTGAATTCCTTTCTGCGTTGGCGACACTTTAATTAAAACGTTTCTGATGAAACTCACAATTGTAATTACTTATAAGGTATTTTAGTATTATGTCATTAATAGTATGGCTGTTTTTGTAGAAGGTAGCCGACTACATTTCTATAAATTGCAAGAAATTAGTGTTTGAAATTGAAAATCTTAAATTACTAAAAAAAAACTGTAAGAGCAATGAAAACTAGAATCAAAATATGGTAATAAATACAGGGTGTTAAGTTTAAAATTAAAAAGTTATTTATGTTTAATGTTAGCAAAAAAAAATCTTTTGAAATATTCTGTATAATTTTTAGATATCAACTTTAACTTATCTTAAAGTCTAATGCTTTGAGTAAACAATAAATACAATTTAAAATAATTTGCTGGAATATGTAAAACAGAAATGTCTCTTAAATTTTAATCAATATTTTCAAAAATAGTAAAATATCTCGAAGAGAGATTGAGTTAGATTTCCCTTTGCCTCCCGGTAATATGTTTTTGTTAATAGGTTGATTCCCATACATTTAGTGGTTTATTTATTCAAAAGCTTGATTGGTATTACATTGGTTATCTATTCCAGGATCTTGCTCAAGAATTACAGGACGTGCACAATTGTGAGCACTGGCAGTGAATACAGAAAGTCACAATTGCGAAACTAAATATTCATTTTGTAAGTAATGTTCAATTTATTTGGTATGAAATTCTTTAAAGCAATTTCTAAATTCATTAAGACACAAATAGACTTTACATTTAGCGCAACGAATGCTTGAACGACTGTCACAACCACGGTTCCTACAACTCAGAGGATATTTCAACTCATCGTTTTAAGGCCAGTGTTCAAATCCATCATACCTTTTATCTTTACATGGCAATCAAGCTGCTGGTCTTCTTTTTGTTGATGGCTGTTTGTCTTCGATGTCAATATTATCATTGTCTGCCGCCATACGTTTTTTCGTACCCCCTACAAGGTATTCTCCTAATTTCAACCTGAATTCAAGTAATTTAATCCTCTTTGATTTACTTCTAGACATTGCATCGTCTAGTCTATATTATTGACAATAGCTAAATCAAAGAGATGTAAGATCACTTTTAAAGGCCACTTCCTACTTTTATAAAAAGATCTATAATATTCTAGCATTTTATCACAAATATCGACGCCTCCCATCTTCTGATTATACATTTTCACAACTTTTGGACAAGTAATGCCTACCTTTTCTTGACTTGTTCCACCTTTGAACCACGCACTGAGGTTCTGATCCGTATGCCGTACAAATCATAAATACAGATTTGTTATCCATGCATTTGGTAAAACAGATATTTTTATCATTTCGAACAAATTGATCACTGTCTCCACGATTCATATCTTTATCATTCCGGAACTCACAACCCTTAACTCTATTGGACATTATTGTGGCAGTTCCATTGATGTTTATCTCAGCCAATTTTTCCATCAGCGGTAGATTACTAAAATATCTATCAAAAAATACGAAGCTTTCTTCTGGAGCAATTTCTACCAATCTCAAAATTACCGATAGGCCTAAATCTAGTTCCCTGTTTTTTAAATTTGTTGTTGTTCCTTGATAAATTTCGAAATCAAGTACACGTAGTGAGAACAAAGTTTTTCAATCCTACAGGTCGTGGCTTATTTTGTACGTATTGACGCACAGGATATCTACCAAGAAAAGGTATCATTTGTTCATCTATGGAGTATGGTGCATTCTCCTGTCTTGGCAACTGAAAGCATCTATTTCTTATTCGATCTATCATAGGCTGCACTTTCCAGAGTTTGGTTGTTTTTATCTCGTCAGTGACAGCAAAATTGTCTACTACGTGAAAATTTACTCTTAGTAAATAAAACCAGTCTCCAGGCATAACGTTGGCTATCAAAGGAAACTTAAAATTAGCATTCCAATACATATGAATTGTGGGAAAGTTGGTAGCTCCCATGATTGCGTGCAAGCCAAAAATTTTTTTAATATCTTCGGGTGAAATTTTCACAGCCTTTCCCGTCTGTTGAACATAATATCTAGCTGAAAATTCAGCAGCCATTTGGAAAAAGTCATCATCTAAATATTTTTTGAAGTATTGCCAAGGTGACAGCATTTCATAATCACTTGGTACATTTTCATCTTCAGGATCTGCTAGAGACACTTGTCCACGTTCCTTTCAGCAGACTCAAATAGACTTCTTTCTTCCTCAATAACTTCATCATTTTCACATAAATTTGAGAAGTCAAAATTTTCGTCCTCATCTTGATCTTCATCAAGTTCTAAGTCTGATCTCGCTTAGTAATTCAAAAAGTTCATCGGGATTCTCTTCCAATCGCTTCAGATCAAACAGGCTATCTACAAAACAAACAAACTAGTTTTGTGAATAGATGAACTGTTTTCACGCCAGGAAGTTTCAAAATCAAATGTGCCCCGAAACCACAAATCTTTAAATATTGACGTGAACGTTTTATTACTCTATTCCACAACACTCTATCTTTTATCTAGAGTGGTTACATAGCGTAAATAGTTCTAAAACTTAGAAATAATACTTTGCTTGCTTTTAGTTGCCATAACTGCGTAAAACAATGCACTTCGAAAGTGACCAAAACATTATTGAATAAGAAACAATCGGTAAAATCGCTGACCACGTGTTCCAACAGACCTCATAATCATATGAATCGGGAGTCAATCGAGAGTGAAGGGTCTGTAGCACTTATGAGGATAATAAATAAGGATGTTACAATTGTGAGTTCATGGAGGCAAAGAGGTATAGGGAGTATAACAGAAAGTGGCTTTCATTTGGCCTATACTCTATAGTATCAAACTATGAAATAATATATACCTGCTCCATTTAAATTTTCATAACTTTACTGCTCAACTTTTTCTGAATCATTTGTATATTTCAAAATAATCTTAAACCGTGCCTCTAATAAACCTATACAACCCTAAATATAAAGATTTTTAAAATATTTTACCGCTTTTCGTGTATAAACCGACGGGAATGTGATACGCTATCCTGTATAATTAGTAATATTACTGTCTTATATCTAGTATAAGGAAGTATTATCATGATGAAATTTTTGACCTCGAGATTTTTGGAGATAGTCACGTTTTGAAGTCCTCCGACACCGAAAAAGTGGATTTTAAAAAATGACTGTATGTGTGTGTGTGTGTGTGTGTCACTGTGTGTTACCACGATATCCGTTACTGCTAGAGGGATCAATTCCAAATGTATTTATGAGTAATCTCCCTCTTGAGATCTGATCAGATTTTTAGTAAAATAGACAGACCACAAGTAGTAGTTGAGATTAGTGAAAAAATCGAATTTTATCAACAACTCATATATATTCACAATTAAATTTTAGAATAATTTTATTATGAAAGTTTTTCGAAATTCCTGCGATGTAGGTCTTTTGCTCTTATCGAACAACAGTTTCTTGCCAATATTTTGCAAGTCATGCCTCTCAGACAAGTACGTTACGAGTATAAAGGTATTTAGAACTTCATTTTCAATACACAGAAAAAAATAATTGCAGTACGGATTAGGTGAAATCCGTTTACTCTCAATCCGTACCGGAATTTTACGTTAGATGGTAATTTCTCCAGATCATAATAAAATTACACCGGAAATTTACTCCACAAATATATTGAAAAGGAATTTTAGTAGGTAAAATTGACAAGTACTTTTACTTCTTATATGTAATTTTACTGTTTCTTTTATACGTTTGTGTATTTTTAAACAGAAATTTTACAAATTATTTTTACTTCTTTTATGCAAATTTACATATATATGTATTTTTAAAAAGGTATTTTACAAAACATTTTAAAATTACTCTGAAAATATATAAGTAAAAATACAGGGGGTCATAGATGATTGAAATAGGCTGTCAAATTTAGGCACGGGTACTTTGCCGTTTCGCTGATACTATATACAAATTGTGTAAACTTGTAGTATTTAAGAAGCAACAAAGCATTAGCCAATTCCACGACCTACTGTGGCCCTAAATGGTTGTATTTAGGGCCACTATTGATTTTAATTGATAGAAGGATAATCTAACGCCCAAATAACCATATATATTGCTGTACACATTCGTGAAGGGTCTCAATGAATTTACATTGAACCCTTCAAAAATGAAATTACCTAAGTATTAGGGCTATACCTATATAATCTTTTCTCATAAAAAATACATATAACATTTGAATGTAAAATATCTTGGCTTTCAAATAAATCTTTTATACTTACTTACTTCACTCCAAGTTGTCCATTGATTAATGTTATCTTAGCACTTCAAAAAAGTGAAAACTTAAATAACCTTGATTCCCACAAAACTGTTGAAGAATTGTTAACGTAAGTGTAAAAATAATTTAGGGACCTGCAGTCATTAATAGGTATAAAATTGGAAAACGTTTTCTGAATATAATAATAAAATTGCTTGTTCTTTATATCTATAAATGAATATATAGAAATAGGAGCGGGTACATTGAAAAAATTATTAAATTAATGTGTATTTCTCACAAACGAATAAACTTATAAAGAAATAAACATAAAAAATAAACTTGTGATAGACTCGTTACAGAAGTGAGTAATTCAAACATAATAAAATAAAGAACTAAACCAAAACAGAGGTGTTCTACAAGAGGACACACAGACATCTTGTTGGTAGGTAATATATTTCCTAAAAAGTATTTCAAATTAAAAAGACCATGTTCAAAACTTACATTAACTTACCAGTTCAAAATCTGCAAGAGATTTTAACAATGAAATCACTTTCTTTTTTGATATGCCAAATAACTGACTTTTTGTCCCAACATCTGGATGGCATTACATGAGGTAGCGCTGAAGAAATTCCTTTGTACAAGAAAATTTCTTTGGATACTGCATGTTAAACATGTAATATATTGCATAACATTCTTCAAGAGCGTCTACTAATGAAGTACAACTCTCATTGATTTTTTGCCTTTTTACAAATACGAAATATTTTCCTGTTCCGTTCCCTAAAAATGTTGAAAATTTATTAATTATATTTGTATAATTGGCTTGCACCCAACCTGTCGTGAAAACTTATACGCGATATACCTATGTAAAAAATATAACACCAACCCAGTGAAAATAGAAACTAAAGGTTTAGATTTTTCAACAAACGCGTTTGTTACTATGAACAGTTACTTGATTTGTCAACTTTCGTTGGTATAACAATATGAATGTGTAAAGTCAGAATTATTTCTTGAAAACGTTCGACATCGACAACTAAATTGACATAACCTCAATACTTCACCGGATAACGACAAACAAAAAATAAATGGCAACATATTTTCCTTGAATTACAAATCACTTGTATAAGCACTTGTGAATAGCCGATTTACATTTTATAATAAAAATAAAATGTGACACTGCATCAAATGGATCAAATGCATTTATTCTGTAAACCACATGAACGAATTGAAAACTGTATGCGTCATCTTCTCTATATGCTAACTGCCCACACATCTCGGCGGGATTTTCACATTGTTGGTGCTGTATTTTCCCAATAACAACATAATTTTACTGGGTAATGTTCCATCACCATGATATAATTAACCAATTATTTGTTTTTCATGTGTAATTTTACTATAATATTATAAAATTCTATAGTTTCAGAGAAAATGATCCCTCAATGTAAAATTTCACAAAAAAAAATCCATTATGAATGCAAAGCTACTCTAAATTTTCAGTAAATTTGTAACATTGGTGTAATTCTACATGCAAATATTACCCCAATTTTTTTCAGTGTACCTTTTGTATAAAAAAAAATTCAAAATTCGGACCGGAAGTAACACTTTTACTCTTAGCAAGTAGCGCTTTTTTTCGAATATCTCGCAAAGTATGTATTGTGTAGAGTTATTAAGAGAATAGAAGTACTTATAATAGGATTTTGAATAATTCCTATATAAAATTTCTTTTAAAATTTCGCTCATTTTTCTAAGGAGATAAAACTATTTAGAACAATTTTGTATAATTTGAAACGCTCGCACGTTTAAGAGAGTCATCTGGTGGCCACACCTCATTTTATATAGCCTTACGCATTATCTCAATTGCTTGCTGTCTTCCTTCATATATTCTCTAGTTTTGTGCACCAGGAAAGGGACTGTTATAGCTGTTTTTATCATATGCCTTTTTTAATTTATTATTTGATGTCCACTTTACTTTTTGAATTACATTGTATAATAATAATACTCAAGTATATATTACAGTTAAAATCATTAATAAATACCGATGAAAGTGATAAAAATTGTTAAAATGGGCTTTAGTAATTTAATTCCAAAAATGAAATTAGAAAAGCCTGTTTCTAGTCATTTTTTCTAACTCAGTCTAGAGCTTAAGAAAATCCAATTCATTTAAATTAAACTACCGCACATATATTTTTAAAAAAGTGAATACCTTCTTTAATGTAAAAGTATTTGAGTAGTTATTTTGCAATATAATCTTTACGCTCTAATTGGACTAACAGAGCGAAGAGCGTGAAATCAGAAACGACGTAAATACAAATTCACCATAAAAGTAGTGAAACAAGAGGACTAAAGTTCGACGAAAGTTCTCTTATTAAGCTTCTTGAGGGATCTTAATGCAGGTAATATTTACTTTGGAAATCTCTCAAGCATACTTATTCCACAAAACTTTTGATAATTACTAAAAAAAACCTAGTAACCACGAATTTAACAGAAAATGAACTGTACGTAAATACAGTTTTAAAACTTGAACATTGTGGAGGGTAATACAACAAATATATATATATATATAATATTTCGTTAAGTATATATAATGATCTAGTTTGAGTTGCCTATTTTAAATTATTAAGGATGCAATTTGCAAGTGGCAAATGATGTAGTTTGAGTTGCCTATTTTAAATTATTAAGGATGAGTTGTATTCAAGATTCGGATTTTCTTTGATTATGACAGAGATAGTTAAATTTGCAAATATTAATAAACTGGTTGTAATCTTGAAAGTACTTTGTTTATTGAGTAAAAAGGGAATTTTATAGTTACATGGTGTAACAGAAATTATTACTATTGGAGTTGGAGTTTTTCTTCCATGTATTTGTACCAAAAATCTGTAAAGAAGAGATTTTTATATTAGTAATGTAATTTGAAGTGTATTTTAGCATTGTGAAAAACTTGTTCAAGTGACATTAATGATGAGGAAAGGATAAAAGATTTTTAAAATACGAAAACAAAACGTTAAAAAATTGATTAAAAATTACCCGCCTAAAATTGTATTTCGGAATTGTCAGTTAATTGTCAATGTGACAGATAATTGTTACTATAATGAAGTAAAGTTTAAAATGTTAAATAACGCATAAAGACTTTACTAAATTCGTGGAATATATTATTATGATAGAAATATTGAATTATGTAAGGTATTTAAAAATTTATTACATATCTATAATTTATATTGAACTTGATTTTAATGTGTGATTAATTTATTGGTTTAAAAAGAATTGGGTATTATCACTAAGGTAATTATAAATAAATAAAGGATAGAATTTTCGATTTTTGCAAGAGCTAGTCGCAATTTTCGGGATAAAGAATAACTTAGCCAAAAGTGCATAAATAGAAGTAATTTGGAGTTAATGTAATAGAATATATGATATTCTAACTTACCAGAATATAAGCAGTGTATTAAGAGTAATAAATTTAAATAATAGTTTAGAAAACGTGATACAAAAGGATAGATTCATTGAAGAAATTTAGTAAGATATATAATTCATTTACAGGAGTAAAGAAAATAGTACTTACCAAAATAAATACATGATACGGAGATATTAAATTTCCAAACTCAAATTTGAAGGAGCACTAGAAGAATACAACTTGTAGGACCATCAGGAGCACTTGACGTATACATCCTTTCGGACCACCAGGAGCACTTGACGTATACATCCTTTCGGAGCACCAGGAGCACTTGACATATACATTCCTTCGGACCACCAGGAGCACTTGACCACCAGGAGCACCAGATGTATTCATCCTTTAGGAGACACCTAAGATTGAAGGCCTAGTACGAGTTCAACGGGAAAATATCCAGGCTAATTCCAGTTCATCTGTTGATAAGTGACATTCAAGAACATCAATAGAACTTTGTACCGAGTCCAGTGTATCATCAAAAGATTTAGGTCTACCATAAACATGTACATTCAATGCAAATACATAAATAATAACGACACAACTATGTATGTGTTAAGATGTGTTTGTAGCTACAGACATATATGTTTCTACCTTGTTTGGTTTCGTCAGTGCAGCAATACGAGGAAGGTGTATGTTAACGCAATATGTGTTGATTAAAAAATATATAGTATTACCTTCAAATGTAAATCCAAAATATCCAAGTGTAAAACAACAGTGGTTAGCAGTGTACTTACTTAATAGTATGTAATGCCTAATTTCAACCAGGCAGTTAATTAATAAAATATATCAAAATTCTTTGCAAATATACAAATGTACCTATAGAAATAATGAAATATCTTCTTGGTAGTAGTGACAATAATAATATGATGAGGAAAAGTAATAACAGTATGACAATTGGCTGTCATTTAAAAATATTGACAATATAGAATGTAAAATCAAATATGTATGAATGAAAATGTAAACAATAAGCATAGGACAGCCAGCATTACTTATGCAGTCCCTTAAAAAGGTTTAGGTCTATCATAAACATGTTCATTCAATGCAATTACATAAATAATAACGACGCAACTATGTAATTAAAAATTACAAGCAGAGCTTTAACATACACCTCATGCTGAACTGATGAAACCAAACACGGTAGAAACATATATATCTGTAGCTACAAACACATCTTAACACATACATAGTTGCGTCTTTATGTATTTGCATTGAGTGTATATGTTTATGACAGACCTAAACCTTTTGATGGGATTGCATAAGTAATACCGGTTGTCCTATGCTTAGTGTTTACGGCGCTTGTCAGCTCGACCACGAATACAGGTAATCAGAAAAAGGACCCTGCAACTCGACCACAAAATTTAAGCTCTAGAGATTAAAATGCCTTATCCCAATAAACGTAAATAATAATGTAATATCAGATAATAATAATCAAAATACTTTCACATTTATTTCATTTTTATTTTCAAATTTTATTTTACAGAAATATACATACATACATTATTATTCTGATATTTACAATACTTAATACTTCTAGTGGAAACTAACAAAACACCCATGCAAAAATAAAAACTATATTCTCATAAAATAAATAAAATAGATACTAAACCATATTTTATTTTAAATAAATTTTATATAATACAACATTTTAGTATGGTAAACATATAAATGATACATTTCTGACAAAAGTATATATTGATATTAGTTTTTGTTGTACTTTCACATTTATTTCATTTTTATTTTCAAATTTTATTTTACAGAAATATACATACATAAATTATATTTCTCATATTTACATTACTTAATACTTCTAGTAGAAACAAACAAAACACCCATGCAAAAATAAAAAATATATTCTCATAAAATAAATAAAATAGATACTAACCAAATTTTATTTTACATAAATTTTATCTAATACCTACAACATTTTAGAATGGTACACATATAAATGATACATTTCTTACAAAAGTATATATTGATATTAGTTGTATTTTCACATTTATTTCATTTTTATTTTCAAATTTTATTTTACAGATATATTTTAATGTGTATGTAAACAAATTTAATCCTATAATTATGCCGATACAGTTTTATAGAATTAGAGTAAAAGCGGATTAAATCTCTGGTCGAGCTGACCGGTAATACTAATCCCTAAATTTTCGAATTACCTGAAATATTCTTAGCCCTGGTCGAGTTGACATACGCCCTTAGTGTTTACATTTTCATTCATACATATTTAATTTTAAATTCTATATTTGTCAATATTTTTAAATGGCAGCCAATTGTCATACTGTTATTACTTTTGCTCATCATATTATTATTGTCACTACTACCAAGAAGATATTTAATTTTTTCAATACATTTGTAAATATATATAACTAATAAAAATGTAGATTGTAATAATGTTGGAGTAATACATTTTATTATGTAACTATATCACAAAATATCTGCTCTTGTTTAGAGCATGAATATTCCTCGAGCAATACAAAACATTTGTTTCAAAGTATCCCCATTAAAGCTGTCATATGCTTCCTCAAATATAAGATAATTTACTAAATTTCTATACGTGATTCAACACCACATTCAAGCGTGAGCAGTTTAGTGGTCGTATTTTAGGTAACGGAATCGAATATGTACGTGATTGCTGTGGCGAAAAGGAAGCCAATTCTGCCGCATCCAGAACAACTCGTTGCGTCACGTATGTTATTGAGTATGACTTAATTTTGTAAATGTGTTTGTATAGAGTAGATATATAACTACTAAAGCAAGAACGTAATCTCTGTTTCGGAACATGCAGCGATTTCCAATATTGCAACTCGACATAAACGTTGTAGACAATAAAATGATTTCCATTTTCATTTCAAAAATTGCATTTGCTTTTCCTTATTTCTGCTCGTTATGAATGTTTCGTTTGTGATTCAGCAGATTGTGTAAATGTTGCTTTTTAGGGATTAGTGCAGTTTTAGCTTTTCAAAGAAAAGGAAAAAATGTACTAAAGATTTTACAAAAGATTCTGAAAATAAATTAATACTTAATAATAATTATGTGACACGTACTGGTATAGTTTGTTTTATAACTAGATATATGTTTAATAAAAATAAAAAGTAAGATGATCTCAAATATACACGAACATATTTTAATTTAAGTTTGTTTGGATTTCACTCTTTAAGCTTGCACTTCCCCTGATGGAAGTTCGATTTTGAAAAACTTATTTCCAAATAATATACGAGCAATTTTTTTGTTCGTTTACGTATGCGACGAAGTATTGTAGATATGTAAAGCCGTTCATACAATTGCAGTTTCTGTCATCCGTCAGTTGCAATGCAAAAACTAAATACTGCTGAACAACGCGCAAAAACAATAATTCTATCGTGGATACACCTATTTAAAAAACATCAAGTTAGCCTTATACCTCGGAAATAAACGACAATGTAAATCTGGAGGACATATCAAATAATGTAATCTAAATACTTCTAACATTGTGCCAAATTTCAGCCAGTTTCAATAAACTGTTTTCAAACTATTCAGCTGTATCCATACATAATCGCAAGCCTGTATATACTGGTAATTCAATTATATATATATTGTTGGAACCTTGGTAATTTATCCGGATTATAGTTGGATACCAATTATGAGAATTCGTCATACCGTATGTGTCAATTTTCATTAGGTATAGGGTTTCAATGTTTACGTGCGATGTATACGTGTACAAGTAATACATGGCATCGTGGCACCCCTACTATCCGTCACCGGGATTGGTGGCAACAATCGACATCATAACGATTTTCTCCGATCTTCCCACATCTCCCCACCAGATTTTACATTCAATGTTTAGCTGCGAACACGTTGCGATCTAGTCTGCAATAAAATCCGTCTTATTACTGGAACGGGAAACATCAAATGGCCGCCGCGATCTCCTGATCTAGTAGTTTATTATTATTTTCAGAATCCTTTTTTATTTACCTTATTTTTAATTTTATTAGAATTACGCTTTTGCTTGTGTCATGCAGCGTGAACGCAGCTTAATAATTCTCTGCATTTACTGAAAGGAAAAAGAAAAACAAATCCTTGCAACTCGTAAATATTATTTCTGAACGCATTACAAACACCCAAGCCGGTGGTCGAATAGTTACTGCTAACCACGCTAACTTGTATTTACGAACATGCATCGGTCGTGCTGGCATTGGAAAGGAAAAAAATGAGGTGTGGCCACCACACGACTTTCTTATACGTATGAGCGTTTCAAATTATAGAATTTTAAGAATTTTCTTATACAAAAATTATTCAAAATCCTATTCTAAGTACTTCTATTCTCTTAATAAATCTCTATATAATGCATACTTTGCAAGATATTATCAAAAAAGTGCTATTCGCTAAGAGTAAAAGTGCTACTTCTGGTCCGAATTTTGAAATTTCATATATACAAAAAATATTGCAAATCCAGTTCGAAATACTTTTGTACTCTTGATAAATATATATAGAATGCATAACTTACGACATATTTGCAAGAAATTGTTATTCGATAAGAGTAAAAGTGTTATTTCCGATCCGAATTTTGAAATTTCATTTATACAAAAAATATTCCAAATCCAGCTCTAAATGTTTTTGTACTCTTGATAAATATATATAGAATGCATAATTTACGATATACTTACAAAAAATCGCTATAGGATAAGAGTAAAAGTGTTACTTCCGGTCCGAATTTTGAAATTTCATTTATACAAAAAATATTCCAAATCCAACTCTAAATACTTTTGTACTCTTCATAAATATATATAGAAAGAATAATTTACGACATATTTGCAAAAAATCGCTATTCGATAAGAGTAAAAGTGGTACTTCCGGTCTGAATTTTGAAATTTTTTTTATAAAAAAGACATTTAAAACTATGTTTTAAATACTTTTATACTCGTAATGTATCTGCCTAGAAAGCATGACTTGCGAGATATTCGCAAAAAACTGATTTTCGATAAGAGTAAAAGACCTACTTCCGGTAGGAATTTCGAAAAACTTTATTAAAACAATTTTTCTCAAATTTAATTTTGAGTACATTTGAATTCTTTATAAATTTGTTTAAACTTAGTAATTGACGAAATATTTGCAAATTTGGATTTTTTCACTGAAGTAAACTACTACTTCCGGTCTGCCGATTTTGCTCAAAATCTAATCAGTTCTCAAGAGGAAGATTATATTCGTAAATACAAAATTTGGAATTGATATCTATCTAAGTGGTCTAATAACGAAGTAGTCATGGAATTTCTTACGTTGTATGACTACTTCGTTATTAGACCACTCCATTTTAATAACTTAATAACACCACGCACTCACTTAAACCCCTTCTCTGCGCTACAAATGTAGAATGACTAGTAATTTGGCGAAACAAACCAGATTCCTCCATACAGTCGTCTGACCGCTTTTACAAGTATGAACTTGTCAAGTGTACCAATAATTGTGATTCCTTTGACTCGTACCTAAAAAACTGACAGGCGATGGAAAACAGACCACTGCTCACAAGTGACCAATAATTGCACGAGTGAAGTGCTCACACGCCTTATCAAGTATATACCAGTAACAAATATTTGTCAAGTACGCCAGTCGTCTGATTCCGTCTTAAGAAAGTAAAAGGGGTACTATGTTGCCACGTACTGTATGGATTAATCGCCTATGGCTAATGAAAATTGACACATGCTGTATAGCGGTAGCCGTTGACTTCAGAAACGAATCTTATTTACGCCTTTAATGACGGATTTTAAAGCACGGTGTCGCTATGTCGCATGCTATTATACATTGCGGTCTAAAATCTGTCACCGAATGTGCATTATCTTTTTGTTTATTGTGGGAGTCGTTCTATTACATCGAATTATTTTCTATTCATGATGGCTACTACCGCCCTTTTCTTTAACATGCGCTCTCTTGAGTTAAATACTAATTGAATTTCCCATTGTAATGTTGTTTTTTCTTTTCACCCTCTAAGGGAGAATTAGTGACTCCTAGCAATTTTGAAACTATAGGATATTTGTAGAATTAGTGATTCCGAGCAATTTTGGAACGATAGGATGTTCGTAGAATTAGTGAGTCCTGGTAATATTGGAACTATAGGAAGTTTGTAGAATTATTGAATCCTAGCAATTTTGGGTTTACACAGCTAAAAAAACCTCTAGAAGAAAAATCCTGCTAGAATCCGATCCGCCTACACAGCTAGATTTTTTATTCATTTATTGTTATAAAGTGGTAGTTTCAATTATATAATCATTTATGGAATGAACAGAAGTGTTATCTTATTGTATAAATAATTATTATCTTGCTCAATTTGTCATTAGAGAATCTCTTGTTTCATTTGGTAACGTTAGTGTAAATAAATTGTAGACAATTGTAAGGAAGTAACTTCATAAATAAATTTTGTACAATAAACAATCGACCGGAATGGGCCAAAACTTAAAATTATGTGATTTTTTTTATAGTTTGTCGTCATTAATTTGTTAGCTATATCTGGTGATCCAATAGGTGATACCCGTTATTTTTTATTGTTGTTACGACATACATACACTGACGCTAAGGCAATCATTGCCATGATATATACGGTGTAACCTGCGGGATTGCTGTTGGTAAATTTATTGTTTTTGTTTGTTTTGTTGTTCACACTTACGCTATAATTGCTTTAAATTTCAATAGTTGTTTTGGCTTGTTTGAATATTTTATATCTCAATTTTACCTTTTTGGCTCGTTACTGCAAAATAATAATTAACCATTTTCACTTCTTTTTTTTAAACAGTCAATTAGATGTCACTATTTGGAATTATATTCTCTTAAGTACTTTTGCGCCTTTCAGTTATTCCATCAAATAACTTACTAATTTTCTTGGTATTACATTTTTCTAATTATTGGACTTCGATTTTTTTTATTATTGTATTGTTACCAGTATCCTATATCCAACATAACTACCTGTATAACATCTACGTATTCACTAACGTTTCCTTTAACGGGCTTTAAAGTAGTAGTGATAGCGCCGTGTTTTAATTTGTCCACCTGTTTCGACCTACACCATCTTCTATTGACTTAGCGGCAGCCCAGATGATAAGCAGAAACGCAGGTAGGCTGATACAGTTATATTGGGGGAAATCATTTCTCATTTTTCAAGTTTTTTGTTTTTGACTTTGTAACCCTGGGGCCGCAATATAATTGCCAGTTAGGTCTACAACAATTTTATACGTATCAATTTTTATATAAAAGTATATATATTTAAACATAAAAGTTGGTTTGTTTCAAATTCTAGGTTTCTACTACTTACTAGAAAATAGAAAGACTGACTTTTATTTACGTAAACGCCTTAAATACGTCAAAAGTATTTGATTAATATTGATAGAAACCGTTTAAAACCTTCTTTAAAAAGAAACTCTTCCATAATTAATTAGAATTACACATCTCAACTTTAGTTCTCCGAAAGTGAGCAAAACTTCCAACCGCTAAAGTACTATTTAAATATTCATAACATTGGCGGTCTAATATACTGCCGTCGAATTACAGGTATATTTAGCTTGGCGGTTTTCTTGTATTCCTATGCATACGCGATCTAATCAATTCAAGTTGAATTATCCTGAAACGTTCGGAAGAAGGCGACTAATAGCAAACTGAAATATTTCCCTTGTGCAGATCTTCGACTGCCTACGTATTCCGTATTGTAATATTTATACTCGTGTTTAAATTTTCAATTTCGTTACTTTAACTACACAATACAATTTCCATTTTATTATAACGAGTTTGATTACATTTTAGTTTACTGTTCAAATATTGTAATTCAATAGAACGCATTTGTTCAATTGTTCTAAATACAATATAAAATTATCATCAAGCTAACGAAAATTTTTAACATGGATTTAATAATTCGTTTTATATTTTGCGTTTTATTTGATTTTGCCAAATTCAAATACACGCATAATTTTGTACAGAATCAAATGTTCTTGTGTAAATACACACGTTTATTAAATTTTAGTGATATAAAATTTAGCAGTAAATCCTTTCAAATAATTATTAATATATTCCATAATAATAGGGAAGGGCAGGGCATTATATGTACATCATCGTTTAGACCTCAGTATCCTACTTGCAAATTAAAATACAACATTGAAAGTGTGTTTATTGTAATTTTTGAACATTCGTCTCTTTGAAGATGTATATATAGTTTGGCAAAGCTTACTTGAAGTTTTCAGAATATTGAGAAAAATTTAGAAAAATAAATATATCTGATGTCAAGAACTATAGACCGATTAGTCTATTGTCATTATTTTCAAAAGTTATCGAGGACATTGTTCGTGAGATGTTAATGTCGTTTTCGCTAATAGTAATATTTTAAACAAGAACCAACATGGTTTTATTAAAAAAAAAAAGAATATAAGCACTCCACTCTGTGAATTTATTAAATTAATTCAGCAGGTTCAAGTCTTACGTAAGTAATATACCGCATGTGTAAAATCATATTGGGGATAGGATACATGTATACTAGGCGCACCGGCAACAACGCCCAATCGTAACCGCAGTAATGGTACAATTTCACTTGACAAATCTGACAGAAGTCACTGACAGAAGTAACTGACAGAAGTAACTGACAGAAAGCATTTTCCAAGACTCCCTTTAACAACTAAAATTGTATCTGGAGATCGTGTCGAACAGCGTCGTTCGGTGTTTGAGAGTGGAGGGGTCTATGGTAACAATGCCTCGCTACACACCAGAAGAAAACTGCGAATTATTAAATGGTACTATAGTGGTCATTCTGCAAAGGATTGCATAAATTTATTTCCGCAAATATTTGCAGACAGACTTGTACCCTGTGAGCAAAGCATATTACATATTTTGAATAGCTTTGAGAAATGTCTTTGTTTAAATAATTGCACAAAGTGTAATCCTAGACAGGTAAATCCACTAAAAGCTGAGGAACGAGAAGAGCGGGATATAATGATTTGTTGCACTCTCGATGTAGAGGATACCCTATCTACCAGAAGTGTTGCTGAGGAATTGGGTGTGAGTAATAAAACCGTCGCGAACATATGGAAGCGAAATAAATTTAAATGTTTCAAATACTCGAAAAAGCAAGAAATAATTCTCGATGACAACTTTAGAACAATGGAGTTTTGTGAAACCGTAATGGAAAAGACAAACGAAAATGAGAATTTCATCGCAAATATTGTATTCACAGATGAATCGTCATTTCCATTAAATGTTTCCATTTCAGGCCCAGTATCGAACAACAATCCTTCTGTTGTTCGTTACTGGGCTCGGGAAAATCAGTACAGATATTTTGTTAAACACACCCAATATCCCCAGAAAGTGAATGTCTGGGCAAGTATTTTGAGTGACCATTTGCTTGGTCCATTTTTTTATTAATGGTACGTTAAATGCGGACAAATACCTCGATATCCTACAGAATCAGATACTTCCCGCTACTGATAATACCGGAATAGATCGGGATATTATTTGGTTCCAACAGGATGGTTGTCCTGCACATAATGCGGTCAGAGTAAAGCATTTTTAATGAATACTTTTCCTGATCGTCTCACTAGTGGAACAGGAAACATTCGTTGGCCTCGGCGATCTCCTGATCTATCGCCAAATGATTTCTTTTTGTGGGGATACATCAAAAATAAAATATACAGTGCACAAGCTGGCAGGCTAGAAAACGTAGATATTTTGAGAAGGCTAACCTTAGAGGCTTTTGAATCCGTAACAGTCGATATGATTCGTAATGTGCGAGAATATTTTTATGATAGGCTCGGACAAAGCCTTGCTGCTGAAGGAGACATTTTTGAACCTATGCAATAACATTTTAATTTTTAGTATTGTTTAGAGTATATTTTTTATTTTCATTAGAATTCCGTTCTTAATAAATTTATATATTAATTTACTAAGAATTAATGTTTAATTAGAATTGTGCTTTTATTTTCTTACTGTGTTGTATTGTATTTCTGTTAAAAAGGACTTTATTGAAATAGTGTCCTGTGAATTCACAACTTCATTGAACTGGTTGTACTAGAGGTCGAATGCGCGTCTTCCAGAGATGCGCAAAAGCATACCTTGTTTCCTTGTACCATGACTACGGCCACCATTGGGCGTTGTTGCCGGTGTGCCTAGTATACATATACCCTATCCCCAATATGATTTTACACATGCTGTATGTCAACTTGTTACACTAGGTGAGAAAAAATCAAGTGTACAGGAGTTCTTCCAGAATATATACGGAGTCCCGCAATCTTTACAATTTTTATTACAGATCTTTTCAATTATACATTAAATCAGGGTTGTACTGTGATGTCTTACGCCGATGATGCGATTGTCATTGTCATGTTTGCGAATTTTCTCAGTTGTGATTACTATTGCTAACAGTAATCATTGAAGAATTTTTGAAATTTGATCTTTTGCTTCTAGCTCATTGTCTTTTGTGTATTTTATATTTTGTCTAATATTTAAATATATATTTTTTCATTTTAGTTGTAAGTATTTTTTATATATTTAATAAATTTGATTAATGTATTTGTAAATACACCATATTTCCACACCAATGAGGCAAAATGAGGTTGCAAAGCTTTTTCAAACACTTTAAAATAAAATTCTTTATAATATCCTTCAGTCTTTACAATTAGGGCAATTGTACAACAACCCATCAACAATATACGAACACTGAATCCTTATTTAGGTTTTCGTTGTCTTTAGAGTATTTTTTACAGCAGTACAAACATAATCATATTTTCCTTATTAGAAGAAGCTAATTCTTTTCCTTGAAACTTTCCAAACATTTTTCAGTTTACACTCTTCATCAGTTGCAGTTTCTTTTCAGGTTCTCTCACAGTATTGTTAGATAAAACATTCTAACTTTATTTTGTACTTCATGATATGGGTTTTGGTTAATATCTTGTAGTTCATTTTTATTCTCAGTATTTCTTGGGATTGATGTCTTTTATTTTTTATATTAATACCGAACATCTACTTTATTACCCGCATAAATAATAGGTATTATGTCTCCGACAAATTCAGATGGTGCTCCATCAGTAGTTGGATATTCAAGTACCATAGCCGGAGCTTTAGTAATTAGTGTTGAAATATTGTCACATCGCAACTTCTCTGGTGGTCTTAAATAGGCGCTCTCCGGCACAGGGGATAATGGAGCATTTTTCCACTTTCTTTCAGGGATGTAACCAACTGCAGCACCTCTTCTTCCAGCGAAAACGTATTTGTTTTGACCGAGTTGCCATGTATTTATCTGACAGGAACAGTACTGTAACTTCTTAGAACATTATCTGCATTATTTTCTAAAGTTCCAGGCCGTTTATGCCGTCTATGTAGAAATGTGGAATTAGCATACTGAATCATTTAATTTGCAGCATGTTGTAGCTCAAGGTTGACATATACAAGATGAAAAAGCACTATCGGCTACAGACTCTCCATCACTAGAGCGGAGCTGATTAGAATTTCGCTAGTCTGCACAAGACCTCGTTTGCAGAGCCAGACAAGAAAAGAAGTACGCATTTATACAGACTCCAAGAGCGCAATAGAGATACCAACACAATATATTTTAAAGAGCATCTCTAGAGAATGCAATTCAGAAAGATATGATAGCACCATTCGAGATGGGGCTGAGCATGAAAATCAGGTTCATAAAAAGAAGGGGTGGCAGAGGAGCAGGAATTGCAGATGACGAAGCTAGAAAAGCAAAGGAAAATGGATGATATAGAGCTGACCGTCAGGAAGGAAAGAAGAGAAACTGTGAGACGGAATCAATTGTAGATGAGAAAGAATGCAAAATATATATTATAATGGTGTGATAGGAAAAAATATATTTGTGGGTGATGTACCCAGACGTCGAAATTAAGAAAAACCATTCACAAAAAAATTTATTCAATTACTAATATGGCTATCTAAAAGCCTTCTACAAAAGATTTGACTTGGAAGGCGAACAGGGAGTGCACTTGTGTAATGCTATGGGGATTAGAATGTATGTGATTTGCTAGTGTAACTTGGAGAAAAGCAATAAAGCAGAGAGTGGAAGAACGGAGGAGTAAAGGGCTATTCTATAATTGGTGTTTAGCAATTCATCCCTAGTAACAAATGTCATAGATACATCATCTAATTCTCAACTTTTTTTCCTCCATAGAGTCGTATAAAAAATTTAAGGTTTTATAATAGCATCTGACGCTGATTTGCCCTCAGAGAAACTAAATTGTTTTTGTGTATTATATATGTTATTCTTCTCTAGAAAGGGCTATGAAACATATGAGGATAATAATAATAATAATCTTTATTTAAAAAGCCATACACATTTCAAAATAGACAAGTACACGCCAGAAATACGTCAAGTATGATAACTAGAGTTTTAAAAAGCCTTCTAAACAATAGCAGGAGATCTGAAGGATATGCAAAGACTTCTTAAAAACAATAGAATTAGAAATATTTCTAATAGAATCCGGTAACTTATTATAAAACTTACAACCTACGAAGTAAGTTCCTTTCTGGAAAATTTGTTTTGAATGCGCAATTGGCAATATATAATTATTGAGACGTGTATTATGATCATGCCGCTTGCAAAATCTCTTTTGTACTTAAAGACGAAGTACAGCACGTCCACTATACAAATGTCATAGGAAGTAAGTAAGGCTTTTTCTTTAAAAAGTTGTCTACAAGAATCTCTGTAACCCAAACCGAAAATGATTCTTACTGCTCTTTTTGAAAGATAAAGGTTCTATTCGTTTCTGAGCATAAGCCCCAATGTATTATACAATACCGCAGACAAGAAATAAAGTTTGAATTGTGGAACATAAGTAGAGTTTTAGCATTACATGTTCTTTAAGTTGCCTTAGTGTGAAACATATCTTTGATATACAACTGCAAACATTATCAATATGTGAGTTCCATTTAAGCTTCTCATTAATTGTAAGACCAAGTACACGTGAACTAGAGTCCAGGTTAAAAGTATCGCCATTTATTGCCACGTTAGTCACAACTTTATTAGTATGCTTATATTATCGCAGCGTAAGGAACATTTGTTGTACATTTTGAAGCGTATTTGGTAGGTCATTGATATATAGAAGAAAGAGTGTCGGGCCTAATATTGACCCTTGAGGTACGCCACTGTCAACACTAATGTAGGATGACTGGTAATTTCCTATTTTGACGCTTTATTTACGATTGGTAAGGTAAGATTCAAATCATTGTATAGGAATACCCCTAATACCATAGTGCTCTTGCTTGTGAAGTAAAACCTTGTGGTTCACTAGATCAAACGCTTTGGACAAGTCAATAAAGATACCAAGACACTGTTGACTGGTATCCAAAGTTTCATAAATTGTCTTTAAGAAATTCAATAGAGCTGTACTAGTGCTCCTATTTTGCCAAAAAATATGTTGATTTTCAAAAACTATATCAAAATTATTCAAATATTTTTTTAATTGATTGTTCATAATGCTTTCATAAATTTTAGCGAAAACAGATAGCAAACTTATAGGTCGATAATTACCTATACAATTTCTATCACCATATTTATACACCAGCCATACTGTGGATAGCTTCAAACTAGAAGGGAATATTCCTTTTTCAAAAGAGAAATTAATCATATAAATCAGAACTGAAAGGATTAAAGATGAAGCACATTTTATTACTAATGATGGTATACAATCATGTCCTGTTGAAGATAATGTGCTTAAATTCTTAATAGCATTATCAGCTTCATTCTCAAGTACCGGCTTAATGTAAAAAGAAAAAGGTAAATTTCGTATTTGCATGAAGTTGTTGATATTATCAAAATTAATATCATCCTTTAAGCTATCTTCATTTTGCTTCGATGGAAGAAATGTAAAATATTAATTAAATTCTCCACACATCCGTAGCTTGTTACCCTGGGCTAAAGTATGGGTCTTGGTGCTGTTAGAGCTGTTATGAATAATAAACCAAGCCGCCTTGGATTTACTAGAAGAAGAATTAATGAAGGTCTCATTCATGTCACATTGTTTGTTTATAACAAGTTTTTTTGTAATATTTTTCATAGTTCTTAAATTCATTCAGAAAAATAGGAAATTGTTGGCTGAAGTCTTCTAAAATAAGCAGATTATTTTGTATTTCAAATAAGTCCGGAGTAATCCAAGACGTATTTGAATTTTTATGTGGCTTGCACTTTAATAAAGGGAAACAAATACTGCGATAGTATATAAAGATATTTAAGAATGTTGAACGCTTGATCAGGACAGCCACACTAGTAAACAGTTAGCCACGAGTCCCTGCCCAACAAACTGAGAAAATTATTTACTGAATTATCACAAAACTTGTGTTTGTAAATGTATTCATCTTTGTTATTACAAAATGATATTGATAGCTCTTATGATTTAGATCAAATAATTGATACAATAATAATGTCTATAATTTGCGCTCGTACTGAAAATCAATCATAATTGTAAAATTAAATAAATTTTGATAATGTTATATAGCCGAATTCATGTAATTCTTCAGGTTCAGAAACTGTGACGTGAAACGTTCTATAAAAACGCAGGATTTAAAATTCGAAATACAAAAATTACATGAACATGTTTGTTTATAACAGCATAAGACAAAGAATCCTGTATCTGAGAGTAAACAATCACGCACCTACAAATACCTACATAAAACATAATTAAAATCAGTTATTTACTTCTTCTTACATTATCAACCACGTGGATTTCGATTATCTCAAATTCCAATTAGGAATTGTGCAGAATCCCGTCGAAAGGTGAATTTTAATGAAGTCCATTCTAAAAATATCGCCGTAAATATATAAAATAACTGCTTGATGTTGTTACATTGAACAACTTTACACTTTGGCGGGTAACTTGTATATTAATATATGGACAAAGCGTTGACCTGAATAGATTTATATTTGGTCGTACGTGGGCGTTAATTAAAATAACATAGAACGCCCACGTATTTTACAACACGCGGGGTGTAAAAGAAGAAAATAAAAAGCATTACTGACACATTCTCGATTATAAACATAATTAGTCTATATTCTAGCGTGTTACAAGAGGGTTATTTAATAAGGTTCTTTTCAGAATGTTGAAGGAATATCAACATATAATTGTCGTGGGTATGGCAACTTTCAGTAATGAATATTTATTATTTGTGTGTCCTTTATAGCGATGTTACTTGTCATACGTTCCAATTTTTAGAGTTACCTATAAAGTTGGTAGCTCATTACAGCAAGTATCTGCCGATTTGTTGGGGCACTGGCCGCAATAGAAATCTATACACTTTCAATTGAATAACGCCTATTCAATTAACTTATACACTTAGATGCAAAAAAAATCAGTCCGATTAAATTCGTACCTATCTCTAATTTTCAGGAATAATACCTCTAAACATATTGAATAATGTGAATATTGTGTTTTATGTGTTTAGCTTAAAATGAATTTTTACTTTTGAGATTGATATACACAATAAGAGAATTTATATTTCCTTTTCTTGATTTACTGTTTCGGTGATATTTTTGCATACGTAGGATATTTTATATTTTTGGCAATTGTGAGGAAATGAGATAATGTATTAACACAAAACTTAAAAAATGACACAACAAAACAAAATGTAATAAAAAGGAAACAAAAAGAATGTAAAGAAACAAAGTTAAAAATATATAAATTAATTAATAAAATAGGTATTATCGCGGATACATAAAATAAAACTAGAAAAAGAAAATATTGGGTATAATCCGCGTAGTGCAACCGTAGACACGTGTTTCTGACTAATTGGTCGTCATCAGTACGGTGTAGTCAAGGAATAAGGTGGGATAACCTTGGAGATGTAAGCATACTCGGAAGACCATCAGGTGACAGACCGCCATTTGCTGCTTCAGTTAGAAGATCTTCGATTTCGAAGGAAATCTGAATTATCGCGGATACATAAAATAAAACAAGAAAAAGAAAATATTGGGTATAATCCGCGTAGTGCAACCGTAGACACGTGTTTCTGACTAATTGGTCGTCATCAGTACGGTGTAGCCAAGGAATAAGGTGGGATAACCTTGGAGATGTAAGCATACTCGGAAGACCATCAGGTGACAGACCGCCATTTGCAGCTTCAGTTAGAAGATCTTCGATTTCGAAGACAACAACTAACATCGCCACGATGGCACGCAGGTTGACAATGTCTTCCCCGAAAGTCTTAGCTGGGACACCCGGTATATAGATGTGTGGCTAACATTTAATTATCGAGCAACAGCTCTTGCGGGCAATCTAGTGTAGAAAAAAGTTATCGCGCGCACTTTTTCCGGAGTAGTAAACATTATTTTAAAGTTTTTACCTTCGTTAGTTGGAATATATAAATAGAACCAGTAACAAAACGATGAAGACACTAACACTGATTGATTAAAATACTCTTAAACGTACTAAAAATATTTATTAGAACTTATTTATATTTATGACTAAATTTATATTTATTACTTTATATCTGATTGGCACATTACTAACTGAACTAAAAATAATCCCCTCCTGCGCCTGGAAACCCCTTTTTATACACATTTTCATCTCAATGATAATTCTCGTGGCATCTGGCATGACTGTAACTAATTCCTCATTCATTCTTTTTGCGTATTTTTCTAGTATTTTACGTGGAAAGAATGATGTGTTCACTCACTACTTCTTTGTTCGGTAACTAAAGTTTATTCAGGTTAGTCTTGTAGAAAATGTAGTATGTATTACGTATTACTATTTACAAAATATCCGAATGAATATTAGAAAGAGTATTTTTTTTTATATATGTGCATAGTTCATATTAATGGAACTATTTGAATGTTATGTTTATTTTCATGGCCTTCACAGTACGCCCGAGTGTTAGAGATTGGAGCGGTAATATTCGAAATTTTAGTGGAAATTTTTGTTACAACTAAATGTACATTTGTTGCTATATTTACCTGCTGATACACTCTGTAGTGATTTAGTTAAATAAATCACTGATAAGATATATATTTTTATTCCTGTGGTGATACCCAATCATGAGTCTTAAGCTAAATTGTAATTGTAATCTAATTTGTAATGACTAATGGAGTCATCTATTATAATTATTTGACAATTATTTAGTTGGATGGTCTTAGAAGAGACGATCTGTTAATAAAATCATGAACGTTATAAGAAATTGTTTATAAATTCTACGAGCCGGGTGATTCTAACTTAACATACTTCTAACAGCCATTTTATGCACCTTTAGACAAGCTTTTTATAAAGTTATTTATTAGATAACCCTAAGAAATTGACACAAATAAATTTACTTTAATTATTTATCAATAGTCATCTTACACATAAGTAGAAGAAAAGGTATAAATATGGCTTATCTTGTTGTTTTTTCCTAATAAAAATGACATTTTTATTGCAAATATCACCAAAGCGCTGCTACACATACTTCACTTACATTGCCATAAGATTCTAACATGCATTTTATATAAGTTTATTTTTCTTTGTTGTAGTTCCTTTCAAACGGAATTCTGTCATTTTTGAGGAGAAGTAAAATAAGGTACAAATATGGGCCAGTGACATAATATTTATTTTAAGTGAATATTATAACATGAAACTGAAAACAGCAATATGAAACTAACCAATTAAAACCAAAAACATTTTCATCCCAAAAAAAAATCACAAACACATTCGTCCTTTTCAGCTCCAGCACACTCCACATGGGCTCACATACTGCACATGAGATATTGTACCCAGAGCTCTTCCATTCGGTCTTCTAACAATTTTGAATCACAAAACAAGCAGACTATTAGAAAACTTTTCTTTATAAGGAGATGGAGTTATCACCCACGTTGAGGATGTGTCTTTTCAGCTACGGATTGAAATTCTTGTTTTGGTTGTAAGTACAGGAGAAATTTCGAATGGGAATAACAAAATTAGTTCTTGAAGCAGAAGTTTTAAATATCTTTTGTAAATCAACATTGTTTGATGATCCAGGTTTTGCTTATTGCTTATGTGTCTCCCTCTTAAGTCCTCGCCCTTGTTCATCAATTCTGAATGTTTTTATCAATTTTCAAGAGTAAAGTTGTTGTGATTCTTTTTTAGGGAGTGTTCGTTGAACTCATTCTGGTAGTATTGGTTGAACACTTTCAGGCAGTATTGGTTGAATTCTTTCAGGCTGTGTTGGTTGGCAGTTTTTTAACGTTTGTGGTCTGGGACCAACCTCATGACTTTGACTTTCGTCAACTGCCGCTGTCATACGCTGAGAGTGGACGACTGTTGTGACTGTAATACTGCCCGACTATGGAGAAAAGCAATATCTAAAAAATTATGAAATGGTGGAAAAGTTGCAAATACTTTTGAGCTGTGATTTGACGAATTTCAAAAGCATAACTTGTTGTACTATTTATTACTAGTAGTAAAGACATTTAAAAATATGTATACAGTGAAAATTACTTGCAAATTATTTATTTTTTCTAAGTAAAAGCAGATACTGCCTTTTTATATTCATATTCTATGATGCAGAAGGTAGTCAGATGGCAGTAAGTGGCACCTACTGCTTTTTAACTCTTTGATTGGAAGATACTGCTTGTTTATATTGGAAAGCAGCGCAAAACAATATCAGAAAAAAATCGCAATATAATTTTTAATGGAAAAATTTATTTAAGAATATAATAAATCAAAAATCACAATGATGTGAAACAAGATTAATGTCTAACTGGCAGGTTCAACCAAAAATCTTTTCTATTGTCTTCCATTAATTCGAGATGGTTTTTTTATAATGGTCGATTTTCTATCTTCTGCTATTCCGCAAGGTTGTACGTAGCAGGTTGGTTCAGGAAAAGCTTTGTTCTTTAAAACATGATTTTTCAAAAAGTCCAGGTGCTTTGTCTGTTCGTCCAAAAAACATGTCTTATATTCCAGCTGAAAAGATCCTCATACGGTATTTAAATAAACAATATCTGAGAGAAATACTTTGGTGCTTCCGTTACCGTTTCTCTTACTTGTTACCGACAAGTCTTGGAAAGTATAGAAATCACTAGGGTTAATAATTTTTGTTATCATCTTTCCGCTGTTCGTTTTTTGCACTGCAGTCACAAAATCATTGAAATCGCAAGTTTTCTTCTGACGACGTAAGGATAACTCTATTTGATGATGTACAGAGTCCGCCGACATAAAAATATGACCTGGCTCAAAATAATGTATCTCTACAGATTTAGCTGCTACTTTTCCAGAATTAATTATGTAAACCAAAAAAGGGATGAAGGCCCAGTTTTATTTTGCGCCGCGCAGTCGAGCCAAAATATAAAATTTTCCGCATCTCTGTTTTGCAAAAAAAAGCATTAAATGTGCTTATCAATTCCTCTTTTCCTCTACATCTGATTGCTTCATGCCATAATGCTGCAAAAGTGAGTGATGTTTTCTTTATTGTATTTCCTCCTACTGGCACGAAGGTTTCATTGTAGGCTATAATTCTTGGAGTAAACAGCACTTTTTTGAAATTTTCCATACTAGGCAAATAATAATTTTTTCTAGATCTGCAGACACACAGACAGTTTTTGGATCGAATTTTGTTTCTGCATGTTTTCTGTACAAAGATGTTTGCTCTGTCTATATGTTTTTTCCATTTCTGACATTGATCGCAATCCGGGTTAAGGTTTTCTTTTCCATGATCAGGATTATGTAGATGCATAACCTCGCAAGTCCCGAATTCTTCATGCCCGAGCTTCGTAAACCTGATGTTCTCCTGAAAAATAATTTTTCGATGTGCTTCGTAGGAGCAATTATGTTGGGGAAATTTTTCAACAAAGTCTTTATGCATGAAAGCGACCGAAATGTCGCTTGGTAAATACCTTACTCGTGGGGCGTGTTCACGCGTGTAGTGAGATATGTTTGGATGGAAGCTATTTACATGTGTCATTATTGCTTGCCTATCAATCTTTTTAGGGTTTGGTGCTTTTCCTCTTCCATCAGATTCCGAAATAATTGCACCAGGCGCTGATTTATGTAAAACATTGAAGACTACTTTGTTATTTTTCTTGTAATAGCCCAGTGTCGTTAAGTAAAATGTTTTACACACATCAGTTAACTTTCCATTATTTTCTTTTAATCGGAATATAAAAGTAGCATTTCTTTGAGAATCAGTTGCCGTGGTTCTTCTTTTCACAGACATGCGAGAACAGGAATTCAAAATGAAACTTCTTGTCGCCGTTGTTCTTCAGATATTAAGCTCTTGCATCTTGTAGAACATGTATCTTTACATGGTTCTCTAATGAAATGTTTTGTTCTGGCTTTGATCATACCTTTTTCTTTCCGATTAGTGTTGCTTTTCTTCTTTTTAATATTTCGTTTATTCCTATTCTTATCAAGTTTCTCTGCAGATGGACAGTCGATCACTTCATTATCACTCAGTGTGTTGATACCTGTTGTAGTAGTGGAGTTTTGCTGATTTTCAAAATGGCCGTTGTTGTTCTTCTCCAACTGACTGTCAGCTTCTAAACACTCGCCTTCTGTCGTTTCTACTCTTTCTCCTTTTCGAATATTTCGTCACTTACAATGTTTTCAGGAAACTCCTTCTGTTCTGCAATTTTCTTTTCCTTTGTGCTAAAGGAAAAGAAGAAATTTAAATAAACCGTCGAATTGACAAATTAAGAGTAACTAACAAGATTGCGCTGGTGTCGATGTGTGGCGTGTTTCAAAAACGCACAGCTGCATTGTAAAAAAGCAGCATCAACGACGGTTTTGACATATAAAAGAAGTAACTACTGTCTAGTCTATGGTTACTGCTTACTTCCATTGAATTTCTTCTTCTGGTTAATAATCAAATAGAATGTAAAAATGGAGTAACGAAACCTGGTTAGATAATTGCTGCTTTTTTTCATTGTAAAATGCCATATTAATATGCAAATAAGACTTTTTACACAATTAAATGCATATTACAAACGGAGTATCTATTGACTCGAAATCACATACTGCCTTTATACTGAGTATTGTGCACCTGCTGCTTTTATTTATTATATTATTAGGAAATTTGATATTGGCAGTAAGTGTTTTATGCATTTTTTACCTATTTCTGGTTACATTGACTGCTGTGATGACGAACATTTTCGACCTCGAGATTTTTGCAGATGTCCATGTTTTGAAGTCCCCTGATACCAAAAAGGTGGTTTTTAAAAATTCTCTCTCTCTCTCTCTCCCTCTCTCTCTCTCTCTCTCCCTCTCTCTCTCTCTCTCTCTCTCCCTCTCTCTCTCTCTCTCTCTCTCTGTCTGTGTGTGTGACCACGATAGGGGTGACGCAGTCGAGAACCATTTTATATAAAAAGTTTTTCGAAATTACTACCGGAAGTAGGTCTTTTACTCTTATCGAAAATCAATTTTTTGCGAATATCTCGTAAGTCATGCTTTCTAGGCAGGTACAACTTACCTATACCTTTTGTATAAAAAAAAATCAAAATTCGCACCGGAAGTAACACTTTTACTGTTATCAAATAGCGATTTTTTGCAAATATGTCCTAAATTATGCATTCTATATATATCTATTTGCCAGGAATACAAAAGTATTTAAAGCTGGATTTGCAATATCTTTTTGTATAAATGAAATTTTAAAATTCGGACCGGAAGTAGCACTTTTATTCTTAGCGAGTAGCACTTTTTTTCGAATATCTTGCAAAGTATGCATTCTATAGCGATTTATTAAGAGAATGAAAGTACTTAGAATAGGATTTTGAATAAGTTTTGTATAAAAAAATTCTTAAAATTGTATAGTTTGAAACGCTCATACGTATAAGAAAGTCGTGTGGTGGCCACACCTCATTTTGTATGTTGAAAATAGATGCAAAATTACCTTATCAACCCAAAAAGATCAAAAAGCAAATTTTCAATTTTTTGTTGGTTACTGCCTTTTTCCAGAGTTGGGCAGAATAGCTTTTCCATGCACCCATAATAGTCTTGTCCAAGGGCTGTAGTTTATCTGTTGAATGAGGTGGCACAAGGAATCTTCATCGTTAAGTATCAGTCTTTTTTTTTAATATCGCACCTAAAGGCGGCTTAGTATGCTGCTACTAATTGCCATAACGTTTTAACAATAACAAATTTATATCATTAATGTAGCCTTAATAAAAGACTATATGTGAATTGAGATACAATCAACATTTTATCGAACATAGACAAATTTGTAATAGATATGAAAACTAAGCTTCTGGATCATTGACCATAATTATAAATATATAAACATAAAACTGCACTCATCATCACTGTCCAAGCACAAAATGGTGAAGTGTTCTTAATAAAATGTAAGTACATAAGCTTTGTCTGCAAATAGAAATAGTAACATTTTTGATTATTCTATACTTAGTATTGAAAACTTAGTGACAATATTATATAGGTGTTTTTCTATTCCGGTGCTATAAAGTTCACTTTACGACACCCGTTTTGGTTGCATAAAGTATTACTTTATCGCACGCTAATTTTATTTTTTTGAAGTTGGTAACAAAAAAAAATGGAAACAAATCGTATTTAAATGTCAAAATATAAGCCTTTAAAGTAACAAAAATGTGCAATAAAATTGTACAAAGAATAAAAAGCACACATGCTAACATTTCACTTACTAATTAGCAAAATAAATTGTTAAGCAGAGTTGGATGATAAGTTTTCGAATGTTACTATTGACATTTACTTACCATGTTGAATAGTACAACTGTTATAAAAGTTTATTTTGATAAATATGTAGAAGAGTTTGTGGACGAAAGATTTTGTAAATTGTCTTCTGCTATTTTGCGAATCTCTGGGGGCGTACAGTTATTTATTTCGTCCTTTTTGTTGATAATTTGAAATAATTTATTGTATAAATCAGTCTGAATTTTAAACACAATTACATATAGCACCACCGATATTCAAATATTTAAAACGTTCTACTTAAAAATCAGAGTAACCAACTTCAAAAAAGCAAAATTTCTAAAATATTCGAACAAAACATGTCTCTTATTTTAAGCTTTTTTGAACTTTTAATAACCGAAATAGAAAAAATAGTATAAAATACACGTTTCATAAGACATTTTGCGCACTTGTTCTTTAGAAAACTCGCCTAGCGGCTCGTTTTCTAAACTTGAACGCGTGCGCAAAAATCGTGTCTTATGAAACTTGTATTTTAATATACTATTAGATGTTTAAGGAATTTTTTTGTAAAAATTATATCACTGTATACTTACTTAAAATATAATTTAAGGATAAAGATAAATTATTAAAAAGGAATAGTAAATATTGTGTAATTTTCCTATCACTAATTCCAATATTTCACATGGCACTAAAAATATTTTTATTCAGAGTTTTCAGGGAATCGACAGAACTATACTTTACTACTATATAATACAGGCCGTTCTAACTAATTTACTTTTCTCAACAATGTCAAAGATATTACGATAAATCTATTAAAGTTACATTAATATGTATTTTATAAAATTAAATTTATCAAGCATAAATAAATCTTCCTCCCTATTTATTGAGCATGCAAATCGTAATTTATTTATGTCCAGATTAAATTAAATACGGAGATAAGTCGAGTTCCGTTTCGAGGAACTAATCCTTTCCTTTTAACTTTTATTCTAATTTCATATTATTTAAAGAAGTGCTATTACACAGTACATTTAACTAATATTTGATTCTGAAATTATCTTAAGGAGATTTTGTCGTCTCCGTCTCTATCTTCCCATCTTCGGAATAATGAAATTAAATTTTGTTTTAAACTTGCCTCAATTGTAAATCGCATTACACGCTAAGGAAGTTCCTTCGTCCGGTATTCCTTGATTTTAGTTAGGTTTACAATGTTATTCAAATAAAGCTGTAACCGTAATATATTTGCACTACATTAGTTGACATTATGTAAACTAACAGATAAGAAAACTGCATTTAATTTATGTTGCTGAAAATAATGCGAATTGATCACTGGCGATATATACGTATATATATATACATGCTGTCCAAGGTAGTATGCTCACTATTTCTTTCTCGAACTTTGTAAGATACTGAATATTGATTAAACAAATACAATATCAGCTGTAATATCTAAGCCAACGGTCTCGATGACAAACTTGAAACAGAATGGCGTTTGGGCACCACATGCTGTCCAAGTTTCTTTTATTCAAAAGCAGTTTCGAATTAAGCTTTAAAAATATTCGACTATGTAGAATGCTTAGTTTGCGGAAAATTTGCAAAAACTTGCTTTTGGATGTGGTAAAAGTGTTTTTCTGGGTCCCATTTTATTTTTTTTTCACTTATAATTACACGAGAGCTTTCTTTTTTTCGAATAAACTTTCAGTTTTCAACGAATATTTTTGTTGCTGGGTAATTGTAGGAAACAAATTGTCTGATAAAACTACTAGTCCGAAAGACGAGCCGTTTTATCGAGGAGGCAATTTGTTGAGTTCAGTTACCATTTAACAACTAAATTTGAGTTTGAAAATGGCAAATTTATTCGGAAATAAAAGGAAAGCTGGAATGTAATTCGGCAAGATAATTTACTAAATGTGTAAACAATTACTGAAACATTTATTACATAGTACATAATTATATTGTTTAAAAATACAGTTCTTATATACTTTGTGAAGATTACTTACAATGAGTTTGCAGATTTTATGTCATTCACATCGAAAACCATGAAGATAAAGTAAACGAATTGTTGTCGGGTCAACCAAAGGTAAAGAACTTTTTTGGCGATTTAAAAGTTAAAGCACATAAAGTAAACTATTCTCGCTGTGAAAGTGATAGAACAATCCCGACTTATGGTTTTTTTACACATGTATTAAATTATCACAAAAATTGTTGAAAATTATATAATTACTACTATACAGTGACTGATTTGATTTATTATATTTGAAAATTCTAAAAGTCATTAATTTAATTAGATGTCATAAATGACATTTCATAAATTTCTTAATAGATTTATACTAGCAATTGCAAATACATCTTTCAATAACAATCTGCATATTAACGTATATACAATTATTATTACTTAATAAAATATTTACGTAAAATCATACACTAGTATTCAAAAAAAATACAATACTGATCCATATCCTGTAACATTCTTTACTATTTCATGTCGATAACATTTTATCGAGATTAATTGATATTAGGCGCTTTCCAGGGGTAGTGAACTTCATTTACTACACCTTGTCAGTGTTTTGGTCAGGGGTAGGATCTTAGAAGGCAACACTTTATACAGGATGGAAAACATAACTCTCAATATAGTTAACTGCGTTGGTGAATTTTGTTAGAGTTGTTTTTGTCATGTGATTTTTCTCCGCCATTTGCAATATTGTGAGTAACTGTATGGTAACTATCATTATTAAATACGCTAGTTCTTCTCCACCAGTGCATTTCGAAACATCAAACCGATGATAATACTTTAGAAAATATGGATGTATAGGCGTTACCGTCCACCTCACAAGCAAGTACCAGTGAAACACCACAAATTCAGTATGTGTCATGTTTTTGTAAGTGCCATTTATAGTATTAAAAAATGTAACAGTTTCTTAATCATATTAAATATATTGCAGTTATAATGTATAATATTATTTTTTGTATATGATTTACTAAATATATAATACTTATAGATAAAAATACATTTGTTTTAATCTGTTTCATCAGTAGCACTTAGACACGGAAAAGATTTTACGATACTTCACTATCATTAGGTACTAATTTGTTTTTCATGTAAAATTACCATCAAATATTTTGACGTTTAATGTTACAGACACATATTAATGTTCCCGCAAATATAACGCCAAAAAATATTGATGCTAATTTTCACATGAATTTCATACTTTAATAATTTGCAATCAGAAATTTCAAAGTTCGTCCGGGAGGTAGCGTTGCATTTTAGGTAGTGATTTTACACCGATCGACTGTTATCTTTTTCGATACGTATGTTATTACTAATAAGTAAACCAAGCGTCAGCTGACGCACCCGCGGTGGGTGTAGTTGTAAGAGGCCGCGAAACGTGAAAAAAAAAGAATTAAATAAAGTCATAGTACGCCGGCTGGTTTTTTTTTTATAAATAGTTGACATCATAGTAAGTTGAAATAAAATCATCAGCTGCATCGTGGAGGAGGGATTATGCGTCAGCTACGCGCATGAACTTGTATAAAAATCACTTCAAATAAAGTAATAGTACGCCGGCGGATTTATTTTTTTATAAATAGTTGACATCATACTGAGTTGAAATAAAATCGTCAGCTGCATCGTGGAGGGGGGATTATGCGTCAGCTACGCGCATGAACTTGTATAAAAATCACTTCAAATAAAGTAATAGTACGCCGGCGGATTTATTTTTTTTATAAATAGTTGACATCATACTGAGTTGAAATAAAATCGTCAGCTGCATCTTGGAGGGGGGATTATGCGTCAGCTGCATGCATGAACTTGTAAGAAAATAACGTCAAATTAGGTAATAGTGCGCCTGACGAAAATTAACTAGGATATTGTTTACATAATTAAAAGTAGGAAAAAAATCTGCTGTGTGTATAGTGGTGAAAAGACCTTCATCCGACGCAGTAAACAATGTTATTCGGACCCCCTTCATCAAATGTGCAGGATGCATCTGCGTTTCATGTTGCTAGGTAGACCATAAGGGATGTACGCATCTCTTTCACATACGTGACAGTTTCGAGTGTACTCTTTGAAAGATTGGAGGCAAGTGCAAATATGTTTAAAATTCAACCGTTTTGTGTATTCTGTGGCAAAAAGAAAGAATTATTATATTTTACGGAAAAAACATTACAAATTAAATAATTAACATATTTAATAAAAAACAACAAAGACAACAAAAATAAGTTACGACCATCAATTTTTTTTTCAAATGGAAACATATGTTTTTTATTTAATTTGTTAATTCTGCATCGAATTCTAAGTATGTTTCATGTACCATGACCTATACTCAAACTCAACAGTTATCGAAAAATTTACAATTGAACTTGCAGTTATTGATATGTTCATTTCTCGATAACTGTTGAGTTTGGGTATAGGACATGGTACATGAAACATACTTAGAATTCGATGTAGAATTAACAAGTTAAATAAAAAACATATGTTTCCATTTGAAGAAAAAAAATTGATGGTCGTAACTTATTTTTGGACCAGCCTTTGTACATGAATTTACCATCAAAAAAACCGCAGCTAAAAATAAAAATCGACCAATCCGAGCGTTTTTCCATAAAACAAATCCAAAAATTTTAAATGAATTTATTCCAACCCGCGCGTCCTGCCTGTATGTAAATCACAGTATTTAGATATAGTTTTACACATATTACTTTTTTCCCGATATTGTCATTCATTTGTCACTGCCCCGGTTGAAATTTGACAATAATTACGTCTGGGAAATTAGCAGTCAGCAGAGTGCTGAATTGAATTTTGAATATTTTTTGTATACATGAAATTTCAAAATTCGGACCGGAAGTAGCACTTTTATTAGTAGCGAGTAGCACTTTTTTTCGAATATCTTGCAAAGTATTCAGTCTATAGCGATATATTAAGAGAATGAAAGTACTTAGAATAGGATTTTGAATAAGTTTTGTATAAAAAAAAAATTAAAATTGTATAGTTTGCAACGCTCATACGTATAAGAAAGTCGTGTGGTGGCCACACCTCATTTTTTCAGTTCAGTTTAACTTTTGTGTGTTTAAATAAAATTCAGCGTAGATTTGGATCCGGATGGAACTTCAAATGACAGATTTCATTGATAAATTTAACTTCTTGTCTCTGTGATCGAACAAGTAAATCTACCGCAAGAATTTGTTGGTGTCGTAACTTTCAATTTTTTATTTAATTTTCTTAAAACAATGCAGTTCAATTAGTTTAATTTTATTAGATTTTGTGTGCTTAAATTATAACGAGAGACCTATTGTAAATTTAATTTGATTTCCTTTAATTTTGTTTAATCACCAGGTTAGGTGATTAAGTCATAATTTTTAGAAACGAGTAGCTTTTCACTTCCTATGTTTTGAAATTGTGGTTCGCATTTACGAGGCCATATATAGGGTGTTCAATTTTATTGTAACTTAAGTATCATAAATTCTGATAGTTTCACATGTTAGTCTATTTTGTGGCCTACTGCTTATTTTTAAGTACTTTATATTGAGCGTCTGATAGAAGACTGTTTGTGTCACGAAAGGTCATCAACACTGTATTAATTTGTAAGGCAATAAGATCCCTACGCTAATTTTTAACCTACCTAATGTGTATTATTGTATTACCTAACACCCACCCGATTTAATAATTTCTTATACGGAGTGTTGCAACCTTTATGATTAATTTTAGCACTCAAGGTGTTTTAGACTTAATAGCCTACGATAATTAAATTAATCATTAATCTGCAGCGTCATTTAAGATTTGTTTTTATTCAACTCTCTTATAGTTTCATTTAGTCTTTGTAATTAATCAAATCAATTAATTTTAAATTGAATTCAGTGACATTTGTCGGAATTGTTATCCATGTTTTCATCATATAATAAATAATTGTTACTGTTTTCTGAATTGTGGGTTCTGTCTTACTACAATAATCTTCCTTTATACCTGATAATTGATTATTTCCCGAACTAATATAACTTTCTTTGGAGAGCTATATATTTACACAGGTGGAGGCGTCCTTTTACTTTCTTATACGTAGTATAAGGAAGTATTGTGATGATGAAAATTTTCGACCTCGAGATTTTTGCAGATGTCCACGTTTTGAGGTCCCCTGATACCAAAAAAGTGGTTTTTAAAAAAATGTCTGTGTGTGTGTGTGTCTGTGTGTGTGTCTGTGTGTCTGTCTGTGACCACGATAGCGGTCAAACCGCTGTAGATATCAATTCCAACTTTTGTATTTACGAATATAATCTCCCTCTTGAGAACTGATTAGATTTTGAGCAAAATCGCCAGACCGGAAGTAGTAGTTTACTTCAGTGAAAAAATCGAATTTTGCAAATATTTCGTCAATTACTAAGTTTAAACAAATTGATAAAGGATTCAAATGTACTCAAAATTAAATTTGAGAAAAATTGTAATAATAAAGTTTTTCGAAATTCCTACCGGAAGTAGGTCTTTTACTCTTATCGAAAATCAGTTTTTTGCGAATATCTCGCAAGTCATGCTTTCTAGGCAGGTACATTACGAGTATAAAAGTATTTAGAATGTACTTTTAAATATCTTTTGTATAAAAAAAATTTCAAAATTCAGACCGGAAGCACCACTTTTACTCTTATCGAATAGCGATTTTTTGCAAATATGTCGTAAATTATGCATTCTATATATATTTATGAAGAGTACAAAAGTATTTAGAGTTAGATTTGGAATATTTTTTGTATAAATGAAATTTCAAAATTCGGACCGGAAGTAACACTTTCATACGTATAAGAAAGTCGTGTGGTGGCCACACCTCATTTTTTTTTATTATATTCATGTGCTTGTTCAGTGTAAAGAACGTACGACCATTGCGACTGACTAGAGGCGATCGCTTAAACTCCAATATTTAACAGCAATGTACAAGGGTATTGGCAGGTAAGATATCTTTGAGTGAGTAAGCTGAATTTGATATCTTTTTTTGATACCTTAACGTTACATTGTGTTGATAAAAGTACTTCTGTTACTGTAAAATAAAGATGGTGAGTTTTGTGGTGACGAAGTTTCCGCACTTTTTTATTAATCTGTAATATAAGTATAGGAGGTTGCATTACATTATATTAGCATTTTGCCATTTAAAAACTAAATTACGTTCAGTAGATAATTTATTTACTTTAAACAAATACGTATTAACATCAGCCACCCTTTGGTACTCACGAAAAGAGAATAAATGCAGTAACTATGTATCATAAGCTTGAACGTCACACTTTATAAATGATGATAAAATGTCGTTAGTGTGAATTATAAGAAGTAGTCGGCCAAAGATGGAAGCTCCAGATAAAATAACTTAACTATTCGGATATATCACCATAATACGTCTATTGGATGTGTTCTTCCAGATAGGTAAGCCAACACACCATTGCTAAATCCCCTTTTGAGCTTAGAAATAAGCAACTCATAACAAATCTTATCAAATGCCCTCGAGTAGTCCAAAAAATAGGCAGACAATTCAATCCATTATATTGATTGAATTGAGACATAATTATGTAACTTGAGACATAAGCTAACGCAGTAACACTACTGAAGCCCTTCCGAACACTAGATTAATATTTCGAAACGCAATAATTGGCAATATTCTAATTACTCTTATGGCAGAAAAAGTGGTAGTATTAATTTTTTTTGGCAGGGAATACCCAAGACAAATTTACATATAGTATGAAAATAAGACTGTTCAATACAGCAATTTACATAAGAATCAATGAAAGCACTGTAGTACTACAGTATAGGAAATTTTATCCCATATACATTAGTAGTTATTGACCAAAGGCCGACATAATGTATTTTTTCCGATTTGACTATATTCACTAACAGTGGTAACAACACTATTTCCTGTATTCTAAGTATGTAACAGTACAATTCGTTACGATCGCAATCCTATTCAGTGCCGTAAATAATGATCTTCATGGTTTCGTGATATATTACCTCCGTGTCAAATATCAAAATAGATAAATAACTAAAGAATGTAATAAATTACCTACTTTAAATGCATGCGTTAAAATCTCTACCGTTCGCGTGGAGGGAGACAAGGGGCCCTTTATCATTTTGTATTCAGTCGAATATCTGAATGGGATGCGCATAAATCTAGAGCGGATTAAATGGTGCATAAATTGTATCTGAATCCATGGATCGATTGTTGTTAATTTTAATTTTCAGATTTCACTATGTCGGCGAATACCAATTTACCTCTTACCGAGTAAGCTTCTGAAATTCTGGGATAAGAAGATATCTGTGAGGAAACTGAGAGGAAACTAACGACCGAGCCTAATGTCTTACCGAATAAAATGGCAAACGGAGCAGATAAAAACTCTTAGGACAATGAAACCTACCAAAAATCTTTACCTACGACACTTTAGTATAATTGTATTTCTTTTTTTTCAAGGGTTGCATAATCTACTTTCTAAGCAAATGGAATTTTATTGGTTTTCCTTTTTTCCAAATGCATTCTTTTTTATTCATATATGAAATAGTATACTTGGATTTCTATTTATTTAATTACATACAGTATGTCTTCGGATCGACTTTAAAATAGGATTTTTTTTTTATTTTTGATTTCTCAGAAAATTTCACTCTTGATGATTTACTCTGCTTGTTTTCAAACCCCCAAAATACAAATAATTTTTTATTTAACTGGAACGGTTCTCGAGATAATATCATTTTTCTTAAAAATTTGGACTTAGAAGTTTTTATTCGTAATTTTTAGAATTAACCCAAGTAGGCTACTTTGAACAATATTTATACTATAATGTTGACTTTACAACAAAGAATTTATCTAATTCAATGTTACGGAACTATGGAAGAGTGCTACCGAGTTGTTATTAGAATATTCAACCAAAAATACCCGGAAGTTACCATTTCAAATTCCGCAGCAAAAAACATGGTGACCAAATTCCTTAAAACAGGCTCGGTTTTAAATATTAAGAAGTCAAAGAAATTGTTTGATGAAGACGATGCTGCTTCAGTTCTCGCCGTTCATTCCGCAAGAGAAGCTCCAAGGTTGTCTTTAAAAAGGAGGGCAATAACAGGGATAAGAAAATCTCATTTACAAAGAATATTTAAAGAGAACAAAATTGTACCATTTAAACCGCAATTTAGGCAAACTTTAAAAAATGATGATGAAGCCAAACGTATGGATTTTTGTTTAGAAATGGGCTACAGAATTTTGGAAGATTCAAATTTTCATAAACGAATTATGTTCTCCGATGAATCAACCTTTTCAACTAACGTAGTCGTTGCGTCTCACCATTGCCGGTACTGGAGTGAGACGAATCCAAACTCTAGAATTATTTGTCACAGACAATATTTAAAAAAAGTTAATGTGTGATGTGCGGTGTCGTACCATGTCATTATAGACCCATATTGGTTTGATCAAAATTTAAACCGTAATTCATATTTGGAAATGTTGCAAAATTTTTTAACTAATGAACTGATTTCCATAATAACTTGATAGGAAGAGATGGTCCCATTTTATGGCCACCAAGAAGTCCTGATCTTACAATAATGGACTTTTATCTGTGACGACCTGACGACGGCCTGAAATTTCTTCATCAAAGTGAAACTTTTACAATTCTTTCGCGCGTGCCTGTCATACCTGACATTTTTACGATTTTTATCGGTTGTCGTGGGAATCGGTCATAACGTAAGTCATTTTTCTGTTAAAACATCGAATGCGCGATCCTTTTTAAAAGCCCATATCTTTACAACCGCTCCACTTAGGAATAAAATCTCTCCGTCGACCGGAAATTCAATGTCGCCCGTATCCCCATGCCAAAGGGCAGCTTTCAATTTCGCGTATCCAGAGATGAGTTCTTTCCCCCGGCTGACCAATTTTCGTCGATTTTGACGGTCGTTTGGTAACCATTGGCGACTCGGCTTTTATATATTATAAATAAAATAATTAGATTACCTCCCCTTAAAACTATTGATAAGCCCCATTCTATTGGTTGCTATATTTTTAATAAAATTAATGATTCAATATGTCCTGAAAGCTGTAAGTTACATGTGCAAAATGTATAATCAAGATTTATAAATTTTAGAAATTTAAATGTTTATTTCCTTTCTTAATAAATCCACAAACTTAAAAAGGGTAGTATTATTGTATAACTCTTTTGCTATCTTTTGTAAATTTTAAAAATTCAGAATCCAGAATGGGCAAATTCATTTGTTTCAATATCATGCCATAAAAATTATTACCGTTTAAGATAATTATTGAAGACGAGTGACTTCTTATGCATGCCAACATACACCAAAATCCTACAATAATGAATTACTTTGCTGTCGATTTCGGATTTCTTTACTACCGATTTGGACGTTCTTTACTGCCGATAGTCCTTTCGTTGTATAAAGTTTATAATTTAAATTTCTTTTTGTGTCGAGTTTTACAATAAATATCAGTCAAAATTCAAATATCAAGCAAGAGGTATCAGACAGCTGTCAGGATACTTAACCAAATTGTCGTTTTAATTGTAATTTACAAAATTAACAACACGAAGTTCATAATAGTTCTAAATATAAATTCAAAACTACAGCTTATTAATAAAATCTATTAAGTTTGTTAACTAATATTGAAAAATATTGTCATTCATAGCAATCATATTACGCCTTAATAATATATTTTTCAAACAAAATCGAATATCCTGCTGCTACTAAGTGCTTGACGCTAAACACTATGTCGTACTATTTAACTGAAAATGTGCTTTTAACTGGTTGGTGCTAACCAGCAGTCACACCCATTTAATGCATACTTTTATAACAGAATTAATTGAAATGGCATAAATGTTTACATGATTTCTATTTTTTTCCATTTCAGACTGTTTCCGACACATCTAACGAATGTAGCAAAGCCGTCCTTGTTATACATATTATTGACAAATAAATTAAATTAATCAAGATTTTGCCCATAAAATGTATATTTCTATTTAACTTACTGAACGCTGACATTTCAAACATTTCTTTGACATAGAGCTTTTGTATGTTTTGTATAATTCGTGTGCATGTAGCCTAAGTTGAAGGTCGACAGGCCGAAAAGGAAAAACTAAGACGGATATTTCACTTCAAGAATACGGTAAAAATAGCCTATACTTCAAACTTTTCTTTCTAATTATGATCGTGGCTACAGTTCGATGACATCACATTTACATTCACATAAACGTCAAATATTTTTCAATAACGAATTGAGTGTCATTGTTGACATAAGTATATGTAACTCATGACGTGTAATTGTTGACGATGGAGTATAATTTGAGTTGTTGTTTGGGCTATTTCCATCGTTTGAGGAACATAGGTAGTCCGACGTTTCGGCAGTCCGTCTACTGCCGTTATCAGGGTAGTCCTGAGAAGGACTGTTTCTTGCCAAACTTGTCATTATATCAACGACTTTATCTGGCGGTATGTGTATTCCCTATAATTTTTAATCTGATGTGCTCTGTGTCAGGTTTTGAACCCGGTCGATAATTTCCGAATTTCAATATCCTATCCACTTTACCACTCGACTAATTCGGGGACAGAATAGTATATTAAGATACAAGTTTCATAAGACACGATTTTTGCGCACGCGTTCAAGTTTAGAAAACGAGCCGCTAGGCGAGTTTTCTAAAGAACAAGTGCGCAAAAATGTTTTATGAAACGTGTATTTTATACTATTTTTTCTATTTCGGTTATTGAAAGTTCAAAAAAGATTAAAATGAGAGACATGTTTTGTTCGAACATTTTAGAAATATTATTTTTTGGAGTTGGTTACTCTGATTTTTAAGTAAAACAATTTAATTATTTGAATATCGGCGGACTTCTCATTTTGTTTAAAATTTAGTCTGATTTATGCAATAAATTATTTCAAATTATCAACAAAATGGAAGAAATAAATAACTGCACGCCTCCAGAGATTCGCAAAATAGCAGAAGCCAATTTAGAAAATCTTTTGCTAACAAAGTCTCGACATATTTATGAAAAGCAATACCACCTCTTTTTAAGTTGGTGTAAAGAAAATAATATTGTGAATATTACGGAAAATGTAGTCATTGCTTATTTTGACAAAGAAAGAAAGATAAAAAAGGCATCATCCCATTTATATTGTTTATCGCCAACAGTCAGTAAAGTGATGCGTTACCATAGCGTTTTACGGAGGTAAAGAAACACTTTATCGTACTGTACAATAATAGTATATTAAAATACAAGTTTCATAAGACACGATTTTTGCGCACGCGTTCAAGTTTAGAAAACGAGCCGCTAGGCGAGTTTTCTAAAGAACAAGTGCGCAAAATGTCTTATGAAACGTGTATTTTATACTATTTTTTCTATTTCGGTTATTAAAAGTTCAAAAAAGCTTAAAATAAGAGACATGTTTTGTTCGAATATTTTAGAAATTTTTTTTTTGAAGTTGGTTACTCTGATTTTTAAGTAGAACGTTTTAAATATTTGAATATCGGTGGTGCTATATATAATTGTGTTTAAAATTCAGACTGATTTATACAATAAATTATTTCAAATTATCAACAAAAAGGACGAAATAAATAACTGTATGCCCCCAGAGATTCGCAAAATAGCAGAAGACAATTTACAAAATCTTTCGTCCACAAACTCTCTACATATTTATCAAAACAAACTTTTATAACAGTTGTACTATTCAACATGGTAAGTAAATGTCATTAGTAGCATCCGAAAACTTATCATCCAACTCTGCTTAACAATTTATATTGCGAATTAGTAAGTGAAATGTTAGCATGTGTGCTTTCTATTCTTTGTACAATTTTATTGCACATTTTTGTCACTTTAAAGGCTTATATTTTGACATTTAAATACGATTTGGTTCCATTTTTTTTGTTACCAACTTCAAAAAAATAAAATTAGCGTGCGATAAAGTAATACTTTATGCAACCAAAACGGGTGTCGTAAAGTGAACTTTATAGCACCGGAATAGAAAAAGTACTTTACCTGCCGCTAATATCTGTCAGCGTAGCCATGACTGATGACTTTAAAAATAAATCGTTTGTCACTGTCATAAACTGTCATAAGTTATTATATCTTTATTTCTTAAATTAACAATTTTCACGGTTGGCGATAAAATTTTGTATGCACCACGTCAGTAAAGTACCTTTATCGAACTCGTCTTTTACTCGCCGCGCTCGCTTCACTCGCTTGGCTCGTAAATCAGACTCGTTCGATAAAGTATCACTTTACTGACTTGTTACATAAATAACTATAATTAGCGTAAATAAAATGTTCGTAACTATGTTTTTTATTCTCTGTACAACTTCTTACACATGTTTGTTAGATTAAAGACTTATATTTTGACATTTAAATATGATTTGGGTCCATTTTTTGTTGTTACCAACTTCAAAAAAATAAAATTAGCGTGCGATAAAGTAATACTTTATGCAACCAAAACGGGTGTCGTAAAGTGAACTTTATAGCACCGGAATAGAAAAACTACTTTCTTAAACCTATATTTAAGTTACAGATGTATGCGCAGTAGGTGTGCGCAGTGTGTATTTTTCGTATATGCGTGGTGGATGTGCGCAGTGTGCATTTTTTCCCGTATATGCGCGGTGGTTATACGCAGTATGTATGTTTATCCGTCTGTCTCCGGTCTCATGGCTGCCGGTGTTTGGTTAATACATTCTCTAATCATAGGGAGCCAGATATTCTTGATTTCCAGGCTGGGCGTGCTGATCGTGTCCGGTGTTACCTTCACATATGCTGTTTCTGTGATTTTTCTTTTGTAGCCGTGTTCTTGTTTGGCCAGGATTGTCGCCTCATTCCGTGCAATGTTGTGGTCTTCTTCCCAAGCATGTTTCGCCAGCTGCGATTTTTCTGTCTCTCCTGAATGGTACGCTTAGGGGAGACAGAAAAATCGCAGCTGGCGAACCTGCAAAGGTTTAAGACTGTAACTTTTAAATGTTATACCACATAATAGTATATTTACCTTGTGGCGTTAATTCATTCCACCTTACTTTACGAAAGGGCTCGTGATGCCCGTCTGTCTCTCTTCTAAATGTCAGTTCTTTGCATTCATCCCCATCGTCCTGATAATTATGAATCGGGATACATGTGACAATATCACGCATTATTTGTATATTAACACCGTTAATCGTTATTAGACAATTTCGATGGAAATATGAAACTTTTCCGTGCACCTGTCAGAATCAGACATTTGTTTGAATTAATGACACGTTATCGCCAACTCGCCATCGCGAGATTTTTTACCGCATCCCCATGAAGGAAAGCTTTAAATGAGCCGTACCTTCGGCAGCGAAAGACTTGGCTCGTGGACAGTGCATCGTCGCGGAAAAGTCCACTCTTTTGGTTTCCAACACTCTTTCGGCACACTAACCCTCGACGGCTTGAAATTTGTTCGTAAAAGTGAATTCTTCCGTGCGCCTGTTATACCTGACATTTTTACGAATTTTACTGTGGTTTGCTTAATTTTTTTACGATCGCCGTTCGTCCTAATTTTTTCATAACGCCCTCGTGCCGACTTTTGCACGCTCCCCTTTAAAAGCCCATATCTCTGCACACGCTCCATTAAGAAGGAGAATCTCTCCGTCGTTGAGCGGTTTAAAGTCGCCCGTACGCCTACGCCAAAGGACAGCTTTTAATTCCCCGTATCCAAAGACGAGTTCTTTCTACCGTTTAACCAATTCGAGCCGATTTTGACCGTTCAGTTAAGCTATTTCAACCAAGGCGATTAGAGCGGGTCACTCGAATGGCTTTTAGTATATATATATATAATTAAGGTGGAAAATTACCACTAGTTAATAATAAAAGTTCAGTCAAAAAACCAAACTATTTCCATGCGATTTGAAGTATCTTTTCGACGAATTCAGAAACTAGTATATCCCGTGAGAGCGTAGAAAATGTGCCTGTGAAGAAAGTAGAACCACAGTTAGTGCAAAATCAAAATTATTAATAACACAATACCTAATCAATAGGCAAGAAGCCTGATGAAAATTTAAATATAGTTGAACGGCGTAAACGTTTCAAGCAGTTTTAGAACAATGTTTCGCCAATTCCGAAATCCGGCGACATTATCCGTAACTTCCCAAAGAATTTCGTTGCATTTTCGTCATCGTAGATGACAGACTAGATCGACGAGATCATCATAAATGCAGCGTCTATTATATATCACAGAACAGAATCTCGTCATGTTATTTATAGGATGATTATTTTATTTTTGCTGAGAGTTGACTATAAAGTTATATTTTGTAGTTAAAAATGAAATTCGTCAACATATCTTCTATTGTGATTATTATTACCTAAAGTTGATATTAGCTAAAATTGTGTGTGATGATTATAAACCATTATTAATTCATTCAATTTAGAATTTAATTTAGTATTTATTTGATAAATTTGATTGATAAAGAACAGTGATAATTCTTATTTATCATATTTATTTGACACATTTTTCATTTCAAAGTTATATTAAATTTGAATACTATAAATAAACAACTTATCTATATATCTTATCTTTGAGTTTTTTATTTCGCCGTCACTAGTTTATTTAAACAATACAATTAACTATTTGAAACATCACCGAACCAACGACACCACCTGGATTTAAGAACTCAAGAATAAATTTTATTATAAGCATATAAACAAAACTACCATGAAACATTTATGGTTCATTACTATATGTGAATATAAGTTTCATGCGAAAGAGTCAACGCGGGAGGTTCAAAATCAACATAGTTAAATGTTTCCATTACAAGCAGAAATCAATAATCATTTATCACTATCACTTTCAACATTTGTTAATTGCTTGAGCAATTACGTATTAGTATGTTATGTATAATACAAGTCATGGAAACTCATATTTTTAAATTTACTTGTCATCACGTACAATATTCCAATACTTTTGAAGTATTTCTTGCAGAGGCAATTTTCAATAATAAAGTTTTAATACTTTGCATTCGGATCCTTGCAATTTTCAAGGAACAACAATCTATAAGACTATACAGGTACAGCTCACAGACTGAGACCTGGGCGATGAGATGCCCCTCCCACAAGGTGCGCAATGGCTCCTTATAATATTACGATAAGCACGAGCAATCTTGAAAAGATTGTCACACATATATGCATCTATTTTCAGTATATTACAATTTCTTATTTGCATTTACTCGTTCGTTCGGCTAATGTATGCGATGATGAACAAATGTTATGATTTCTTTTTTCCGAATACTTTCTCTGTCACGCACTGACCTATAAATCTGCGCGACTTATAGGTCGAGGCTCCTCCCATCGGCCAAGACTCGATCTGTGTACTATGGCTGTGTACGCTAATAATCTCAGTTACTAGCTAGAGACAGGAGAATCTTGGACGAAACAAAAAAAGGGGACCTAACAATAAACCATGGAAAAAAATACAAGGAAGCAAAGGAAATGGAAATACAACAGCCAAAGAAGTAAAAATAGGAAACTATGTTTTTGAAATAGTTGACAACATTAAGTAATTAGGAGTAATGATAAACAGTGAGAATGACAGAAGTATGGCAGTAGATCATAAAGTACAGGGAGGACATCGATCTTATTATAAATACAAAAACATACCGAAACGTAATAGGATAAGTATAAATAAAAAAATTAGGGTATTCAGAAAAACAGCCCGACTAGCAGTGAGTTAGGGAGTAGAGACAATGAACGTGACAAATGTGGAACAGAAGAAACTGCGAAGGTTTGAGAGCAAAATTGTAAGAAAAATATATGAACCGATGAAACTGGCAGATAGACAATACAGAAAGCTAATGAATTTCCAAATAGAAAACATCTTAAAACGAGAATAGATCGTTAAGTTCATAAAAGTACAAAGCCTCTGATGGTGTGGCCACATAAGAAGGAAGTATGATATCAGGGAAGTAAAGAAAATCGCGACATGGAGACCAAACGCAAGTAGAGGAAGACGAAGACTGAGAAGACTGGGGAAGAATCAGGTGATAGAGGACATTAAGAAACAGAAGATACGGGATTGGAGGAGCACGGTCAAGAAACGAGATGCGTGGAGAAGGATAACTGAGGAAGCCAAGTTGAACAACAGCTTAGCGTAAGACAAGAACAGAAGAACGTGGAGCACCTCACCACAAAAAAAAAACGAGTTGGTAAAGCTCAAACGAGAAATGAACTGTCACAATTTGTAAGGGAATATATACCCCTATATATATTGTCAAGTGTTGTAGTCGCAAGACTGCCACGACCCTGATATTTTTAATTTAAATGAATTAAAATATTACTCAATTCTATAGTAAATATTTATGACAATAAGAATAATTTAAACATAGCCATAAACGTATTTACATCGTAATAGAATTTACAGCAATAAAAATATATTATCACTATTTTAAGAGATACAAATTGGAAAAGAACTTTGTACTAATATTTACCTGACCTTTATTGATTTTTCTTGACATGAAATTATATTTTCTATTACCATTTAGTTTATTCAAGGTATAAAGCAATATAAGTAAAGGGATAAAAAGGAAATAACTCCTTTCTGGAACGCATGTTCCACCTGCGTTTTCGGGATTTACCAAGTTTTCCGCACAAACTTTAGACTTTAAACGCTCCCTGTTTTTTGCCAACATCTGATTGTCGCCATCTGGCTATATTCCTGCCCTTTCCGAATTATTAACATCGTTTAAATAGCCTATTTCCTTTTATTGTTATTGCGCCTGAATGGGTACCAAAACCGTATGTACAAATTGTATACCTAACAATCCGGGACAGATGTTCAATACATAAAAAGCGTAAATTTTATCTCATGATGTTGTACATTTAATGTACTTTTTTATGAAAACCCATATGAAAAATATTGTAAAAATAAAAACATCAAAATCTCGAATATTTTTAAATAAAATCTGACACTTCTGCTAGAATTGCTCATTATCATATTTGGTTAAATTTTGATAAAGCTTTAATGCGCAGGGTTTGCTTGAATTTTTTAATAATATTTTTAACTAACTATTTTTTATATTATTTATAACTGAAGTAAAATATTAATGAGTAAAGATGAAAAAAAATTCAACCTTAAATTACTCGGAAACTTATGCTTTGTAAGCTCTCCAATAAATTGGATTTTTTGCTTTTAAGTTGCACACAGCAAAAATAATCTGCTTTCTTGTTTTTATATTTGTCTTCTTACTCTTTCATTCTTGCTTGGTCCATTAACTTAGAGACACCTGAGTTTAGCGTTTCTTCTATTTTATCTTTATTGTTTTCGATACATTTTGATATAGAGCGATTACTCAAGACATACATACACGAATTAATTCGTATATGGATGAATGCACATTTGCACCATCTGCATTGCGAACGACAACGTACAGACACGTGTTTAGATCTTATATAGATATCGTCAGTGCACGATCATGTTCACGATCGTCCAATGACATTTTATATATACATACAATAATAATATGAAATTAGTATTGCAAAGCTGTACGTAAAGCCAAAAATTTTACATATAAACATTATTAAAATTGTTTCTTTTTACCTTGGGGTAAATTAAGTTTTCGAATTGTAATACCCTACTAAATAGAAATTCGATAAACTAAATTAATTACATTTCAACAAGAGAACAGACGTCAAAAACATGCTCTGTAACTTATCCCGAAGGAAAAAGCGAAAAGAGTATTTATTCATATGTCACTTAACAAATCAATTTCCTTTAAAATAATAACTATAAAAAATATACACTAGCAATAAAAATAAAACAACATAAATGTTAAAATCAGGTGTATATAAGTAAATTTGCAAAGAATGCAAGGAATTTTAGTTGTGCTAAACTGTTACGGTTAATTTTATAATGTAAACAATTATAGTCTATATCCGTTATTATTTTTGCATTTGTCCCATCACGGTGGATCCCTGTTCCCCAACAACTCTTGCACTTGTGCCTCACTACGTCGTTTCTCATGTATTGCAGCGAAATTATTCACCACCACAGCATGATCCCTGTCATACTACATTTACCTTACTTGCTAATAACTTAGGATGTTTAATTTATTCATGGTTTTTTCTTTCTGCTAAATTCTTATCTTAATTTTTAGTAATTTATTATCTTGAAATCTTTATTTTTAAGCTGTGATGATTTTTTTCTGGGAATTGTTGTTTGATTCACCACTTTGTCGGCCGAGAGACGTGATACTTCCGACGTCATTCGACATTACGTCTTGAGTCATCCTGGATAAACAGTGATTTATTTTGCCTTAAGAAAGTTTTGTTAAATATATTTCATTGATGAATAAATTTATGTTTATGTTATGTATGAATTTGAATCATTGATATGAATGTTTGGTAATCTGTTTTTACGGGAATTTCGTCTATTAGTCGGTCACTGAAACACCAAGTTGAAAGTTGAACATTGACCTCGTTGACCTACTTCGATAACGAAAGACGTTTAATTACTATCGACATTGTCGAGGTGTTTCTTCTTGTGTGTGGATGTATTTTTATGCTTATATATTTAAATTCCAATTTATGTCGACCCATTGGTATTTTTTAATTGCTCACCTCATCTTTGTAGTACAACCTAAGAGCCGATCGCAGATTCTAATGGTGCCCTGTCGGAGAAATTCTGGATGTCCTTGGAATTCTTAATTTTTGGAAAAAACAATTGAACTCTGTTTACATGTCATATCGAATTGTCTACGACATTTTAAGCAATGTGTTTCGAGTTTTGGCGAGATATTTGAATCACTCTTTATTATTCTGCATTGACTACTCCATAGAGTATCAATAAATCAGGTGAGTAACAGGCACACTTGACTTCACTGTACTTTCTGATAAGAAATTGACATTCCTATTACATACTCAAGTTATGTTGTTCTGCATCAAAAACAATTGAGTTTATCATAGGATATTGGGCTAAATTTTAGGACATATATACCATAGTAACCTGGTGTCATCCTTAATAAGAAGTAAGGTATAATATGTATATGTGCTTTGGCCACCCAATTACTTACATCAGAAGTTCCTCTTGGAAAGAATACAGAAGAGATTTCTGAAATGTTTGACCTTTCAAAAAGAAAGGGAATAGTTTAAATGAGGTACAGGCTTCGATAAATTGCCCTTGCCTATCTATTCGACGTGATAAGTCTATTGCAAAATTGCTATTGTACTTAAGAGCAAATATGATTTTCTCCTTATCTTAATATCTTACTTACAGGTGAAAAATAAAATTACTATTATTATTACTAAATTTCCTTATTAATAAAAAAATATTTGAACAGTGCATATTGCAACAAACTAACAATTATTTGTAAAATAAAAAAGGTAATTAAAATTACAATGTGTATAAAACTAAAACTTTGAAAAGTAATATACCGGGTGTCCCAGCGGAGCGTAAAGTCCATTATTGGTACCTAACAATGTAGATAGCAAATAATTTTTAATACAAAAATTGTAGATAATCATGAGCTCTACAATTTAAAAATATTTTCGTTTATACAAATGTTCGACAACGACGAACCAACACAAACTTATGAAATGCTATACATTCTTTTACATTTTATGATAGCCCTTGAAGAGCTGATTAACCTGACATGAATGTGTATTTGTTGATTTTCAACTGTATCTAAGATATGGCGATTTTTCGTTAAAAATTGTACAACATTTGAAAAGTTGCCATGAAATCATGATTAACGATGAAATACGTGAAATTAATGTTTATTTCGACATACCTACGCATGTTCTTTAGAATTACATACCATTCGTAAAAGTTAGAAATTACAAAAAAAATGGGGTATTTATATGCTATTGAAAATTACCTAAAATTTACTATTTCAAAATACCAAATTTTTGCATCTGTGAGCAATGTTGTAAACGTTATAGAATGTTATATCTGAACGAACCCGATTACGGCTTAAAAAGTTGCTTTGACTTACGCATAGCATAACTAACATTAAAAAGAATTACTTCGAATATTTTTCTTTAAAAATAAGTAATTTTTACAAAAATTTTGCAAAGTGTGGAAATTCATGAATTAACAATATTATAAAAGATATCGTAGTCGCTGTTTGTCAGAAATTGTTTAACCGTCAAACATAGATTTATAACTTCAGTACAAAGGGATATCGCCATTATAAGTACATGAATTTACATTAAATGCAAAATCAAATATTAGAATTCATAAATATGGTCTATGTTTTGGGAGAAAGTGATCGAAATTGTTTGCTAGCACAATAAATATACAGGTAAAAATGTCCAAATATGGGACTGCCATCGACTAAAGCTTTTCAAAAATTGTTAACAAGATTTGAAGTAACTGGCAGAATTCTGTATGAAAAAGGGACAGTACCATAGAAAACGCAGATGCGCAAATGTATGTTTACTTATGCGTTCAAGAAAGTCTTCATACAAGCGTGCGTTAACTTTCTAGAGTCTTTGATAAAAGCATAAACTTTATTAACAGAACCTTAAAGAAGTGTAAATATCATCCGTATTACATAAGCTTACATCAAGATCTTCAGGGGAATGGTTTTATAGATAGAGTTGACTTCTGTAATACGATGTTGCACAATATAAATCAAAACCACAATGTTGTATCTCAAATTTTGCTTTGTCGTGAAGCTACTTTCAAGAGTAATGGTCTAGTAAATAGAAGACACAATATGCATTACTATGCCACTGAGAATCCTCACTGGTTGAAAAACGCTGATCATCAACATAAATGGTCATTAAATGTATGCGCTTTAACCATCAAATTATCGGACCTTTTTTTCGATGGCACACTAACAGGAGAGAGGTATCTACAATTTCTTAAGAACGATCACCCTGTTTTATTAGAAAATATAGATTTATATACGCGCTGCGTAATGTACTTTCAACACGATGGAGCTACAGCACATTATGCAAGAAGCGTTCAAAATTTTTAAATAATACGTGACATTCAGGGTAAATTGGATTGGCCGTGGTGCTCCATTATCGTGGCCACCTATATCGCCAGATGTCTTTTGAGGTTATGTTAAAGAGTTACTAAATAGAATTGTTCCAACATCAAGAGACGATATGTAAAAAAAAATTCGAGTATTTCTTCTATTAATCAAGAACTAATGGGAAATGTCTATAGGTCATATGAAACACGACTTCAACCATTTTTAGAAGGAGAAGGGCAGAATTACGAACATTTATTTCCATATTTTATATATTTTAAATACTAAATAATATGAACATACTATAAAACCAAACATATTCATTTTCTAAGTTGCTAGTTAAAAACTTATATTAGCTGTGATGCTTGAAAATAGTAGCTTACGCCATCTTCTTCAAGACAGCTAGTTTTCGATAAAAATTTAAATACTCTTATTGACGGTTTGTTTTTCAACCGATGTTATAAATCTAAGTTTGAGGTTTTACAATTTTTTGACACACAGCTACAGCGATATTTTTTAAACTATTGCATCTAAATTGCTAGACAGACCACTGGCAACACTGGGTCATCGATATAAGTCAGTAACTGCAGACGTAATTCTGCTTGATTCTTTGTTTCGAAAGTAAATTATTTGGTAATTATTATTATACTTGTTACTTGATCAATTACGTAGTTTATTAGTCTTTTATTAATATTCTATAGTCTATTCCAGCTAGGAATCTAAGTACGGACTCTTATGGAGTATAGCCCTCCTTTCTTATTTTTATAATGATTTGTATATAACTATCCTTATTTGGTACATAGAACGTTGTCAATTTGCTTGACGTAATTAGGATATGTGATGAATAATATAAAAATATGAAGAATATTTGAATATAACCACCAATGTCAACGTGACCATCAGCCATTACCGCCATTACTATGGTTATGAAATATACGTGATCCCCACCCTGCCATATGAAATTTACCTATACCTGTACAACATTGAAATTATGTAACATCGCGTGCGATATTCATAAGAGCAATATTTTGATTCTAGAATGGACCAGACTATAGAAGAGAAACAAGTTACTGGTAGTCTAGTTGTTATAGATATAAATGTAGATTAAAAATTATTTCTCTATAAATTTATTTAAATTCATTAAAAATCTAATTCACAATTTTATAAAATGCCTAAAATTAATAAAAGTATTACCAAACCGACATTTTATATAAACGCAAATAGAGCGACCGAAATTGACATAGTGACTGCAAATGGTCCAAAATAATTCAAACGCGATTGAACTCAAATTTTTTAGATTATAAAAAGACACTTTCGTTTCTTGTGAGTCATACACATGTAGTTCCATTTGTACTAATAAATGTAGGACTTTGTCCAATATGTTTGAGGGTATACCTGAATTTGAGGACCATTAAAATTTGCAGCAGTTTTATTAAGTAATTTAGCGCAAATTAGTTTAAATTATATAGCAAAAAAATGATATTTTTACATTATTTTAGATTTTTGGATAAGAATCTCAACAAAAGTGAAAAAGGTGTTGAAAAATCAATTCAGCAGTATTTGAAGGGAGCGAAAGTACGTTTCGACTGGAAGCAGCTCTAGTAGAATTATAATTTAATTTGCACATTAGTTATTATTTTATTTGATATATGTTATAAAACTACTTTACTTTACATATAAATTATTTTATTATAATATTTTTTTTACTTTATAACTATGCTATTTTTATTTCATTTAGATCTAATCAATAAATTGACTGTTACATACGTAATGGACACCTATAGATGGATGCTCTGAGGATATTTTGTTATAGATGTCCCAAGGACATTGAGTTCAAGGTATCCTGCGAATATATTTTTCAGGATATCCATAACGTATATCTATTACGTATATCCTATATATATCCTAGAATAAATATCCTTAGGATATTTTGTGATAGATGTACCAAGGATATTGAGTTCAAAATATTTTCAGAATATAATCTTCAGGATATCCTAGCGATATGCCTAGTTCGATATCGTGAGAATGTCCACTTTCGTCTCACTTTAATATCCCACGGATGTCCCTAGGATAACCGTTTACCTTTCATAGGTCATCCCGCTGACATTCTAATAGCTGAACTGGGATATCCTCAGGACATCCACCAGATATTCTTGTGCTGTGTGGGTCGAGGGCTATCATAAAATGTAAAAGAATGTATAGCAATCCATTTAAAAAAAAAACAGTAAGTTTGTGTTGGTTCGTCGTTGTCGAACACTCTGTATACATAAAAATATATTGTTTGTAGGGCTTATGATTATCTACAATTTTTGTATTAAAAGTTATTTGCTATCTACATTATTAGATACCAATAATAGAGTTTGCCACTCGGCTGGGACACACGGTATTATTATATTAATACTTGAAGAAAAAACTTTGAACCCTTTTTTTAGCAAATTGCGACCACGGAGGAGTATGAGATTTGGCATAGTTAAAGTTCATATGGGGAAGGAGTGCAGCATGATAAGTATTATGTATAATATATCTTACAAATACATTAAATTAATTAAATAGAAGATCCATATATTTGACACATTTAAGTGTCAATTGGCATCTAAAAGTGTTACATGGAAAACGAGTGCAGAAAGGTAAAATTTATGTATAAGTGTTGCAAATACATTAAATTAAGAAAATAAAAAAGTCGAATTTCGACCATTAGGCGACCGCTAGTAATAATTAATTTGTAATGTTACTTACTTCAAAAGATCAATATACATTAACTATACAGACACATTCTGAAAAGTTTATGTAAAATAGAAAGATTTTTAAATACATTATTCAATGCGTAATTTCATAATATTTTCAGAATAATTATATGTTCTGCTTTAATCAATTTTACGAACGTTCGTATAAGTGGTTTCAAACCCTTACATAAAATAGCATTACAATAAAACGGCTTTGCGAAATTATAATTAATTGTAAAACGTGCTTCTGGCAGAAGACAATGGATGTATTTTAAATTAACCTTAGTCGGAGCGAATTTCAATCCTCTATATTATATTACTAAAATATTGGATTTACATTTAGCGGAAGGAATTTCATTGTACGCTATATTTCCAAAATCGGCTTTTAAATATCGAACCTGGTAGCCGTGTTTGAACCAATTAATAATTTTTTGCGTTTTCGCCTCCGCAGCACCCTAAGACACAACCCGTTTGCTTCAACTTCCGGGCCACAATAAATTATTTAGGAAGGGCAAAGTTCGCACATCTAATAATAACGATGCAGTCTGACGTCAACCCCAAAACGTACTTTACACCCACATTACAAAAACCGAAAACTTGGAAATTAATAGGACCTCTATAATTCAATCATTATCAACTATTTAACTACTACGCAAATAGCATTATGTTATGTGAGTCTATACTGCGCAATAGAAATAATTAGCTTTAGTTTGTCTCATATGTTTTGGATTTAAATCTTAAATAATACGCAAGTTAAAGTTGTAAATTGTATCTTCACATAAGTTGAGTTGTTCCAATTTAAACTTTAAATTCTATACTTTCTGAATGAAATAAACATTTGAGTAAAAGTGTTACTTCCGCTCCGAATTTTGAATTTTCGTTTTATATAGAAATTATACGAAATCTAACTCAAAGTACGTGTATTCTCTTAATAAATCTCTAATAGAAACATAACTTGAGAAATATTTGCAAAAAGCTGGTATTCGATAAGAGTAAAAGTGTTACTTCACGGCTGTATTTTGAAATTTTTTATATATAAAAATTGTTGCAACTCAAATTCTAAATAAGTTTGCATCGCGTCCGTACTTTGAAATTCCTTTTATAAAAATAAATAAATCTGTGTAGAATGCATAATTTGCGAGATATTCGCAAAAAACTGGTGTTTGATAAGAGTAAAAGTATTACTTACGGTTCAGTTTTGAAATTTTTTATATATAAAGATTGTTTCAACTTTAACTTTAAATATTTTTGTATTTTAGTCTGTTTAGAATCCATAATTTGCCAGGTATTTGCAAAAAACGGTTTTTCGATAAGACAAAAATACCTATTTCAGGTAGGAATTTCGAAATACTTTTTTCTAAAATCTTTCCAAAATTCACTTCTTAGTACATTTGCATTCTCTATAAAGTTGTCTAAACTGAGTAGTTGACGAGATTCAAGTAAATTCTGCCTTTTTAACTGAAGTAAACTACTTCTTCCGATCTACCGATTTTACTAAAAATCTCAACAGGAAGACTATACTCGTAAATATAAAGCTTGATATAGGTACCTTTAGCTGTTTGGCCGCTATCATGGTAAGAGAAAGAGAGAAAAGATAGAGAGAGAGAGAGAGAGAGAGAGAGAGAGAGAGAGAGAGAGAGAGAGAGAGAGACATTTTTTTTAAAACCAGTTTTTCGGTGTCAGTGGACTTCAAAACGTGGACATCTGCAAAAGTCTCGAGGTCGAGAATTTTCTTCATCACAATACTTCCATATTCTACGTATAAGAAAGTAAAATATAGCTGGAACATTTAAGCTTAATCAAATGCTTGACGAAAAAAAGAAATTAACCCAAAAATATTCGCCACAGGTTGATTAATGTACTGTGATACTTACGATAAAATTTAGTAGAAAACAATTTCAATGGGGTAGAGAATCAACTAAAGATTACTTAATATGACGAATGCCTGTTGAAAGAAGAACCAAGAAGATATCAAGAGCGTTGAGGGAGATTTTGTTCTAAGCAAATCAAAGAATAACAATTTCATTGATTACTGATGAAGTAGGAATAACGAAAGCTACCATATTAAAGATTTTGCACAAATATTTAAAAAAGAAGAATTCTTGTTTACTCCCGTACAAAAACTGGATTGGCTAAACAATTTCAAAGAAAGCTTTTTTCTGAAATTATAACAGGAAATAAAGCATGGGTGTATTAGAGAATACATCAGTAAACTAGAAATCCAATATCAGATCTTCAGTGTCAAGAAGGGCAAAAACGCAGAAGTTAGCAGGAAACTTGATTTAGACGTTGTTTTTGAATATAGAGGGAATCCTATTTATTGAATACATTACAAAAAGCTCTACAACAACAGGAGAAAAGTGTATAGAACCAATAACAATCAAAGAGTTATGTTGCTTCATGGCCGCTGCAGAGTTCACTAATCTTGCCAAGTCTGTGAAGTAATTGACGAGTGTGGCTCTGTACAGATTGGCTTCAAGCAACAATAACTTTATTCGTGAAAAAATCACAAACTGATCAAGGACAATCAAATGTTGTGAAATCACTCAGAGGTTAGTTTCCAATTTCTCTCCACCAATCAAATTGCCGCTGACTAGTTTGTGATTCTTCTACCAACTAAACTATTATCTCTTCCAAAATTTGAAGAAGACTTTATGAAACCCCTTTTGTTTTTTGGATAACTATCTGAAGCAAGCTTTTGAGGACATATACAAGGCTTTTTCTAAAGGGGTAGTCCTCACTACCTCAGTCAGTTTCCTCTAAATCCTGGGTTTATTTTTTTAAATATTTAAAAACCTATTTTTTTATATCATTAGAAAAAGGAAAGAAATATGGTAGCGTGGTCCTTCTTCCAAAAACATATGAAAAAAAAATTAGAAAATTATCCGAAAATTAACGACACTATCATAATATAAAAACTACGTCCTTTAAAGAGTCAAAAACATATTTTCTCATTTAATCCTATGATATGGAAAATAAAATAAATACAGCAAGAGTAATTCTTGGAGAAATTTGAAAGTGGAAGATGCCTCAGTTTCCGCTAGCAGGCGGAGTTACGCGATACGAGATTTATCGGTTCTGAGAACTCAACAGAGATACATGTATAATTTAAGAGTTTTAAGATCCCCATTCACAGTCCACGTTGAATTGAATGACACATGTCCAGTGCCGATTCAACAAATCAAACGCACGGTGCACGCATAAATCAGAGTGCCATACGGCTGCAACTTAACATAAACATTTTAATACAATGTAACAGTAATTCTTGGAGAGTAAGCGCTCTCACACTGAGGGATTGTGATCAAACACGTTCGTGCACTGATGAGACCAATGTAAGGTCGAAACAGCTGTCTGCACGTTGTTTGTTCGCAATGCCGGCTTAGGGTAGATGTGCATTCACACATTTAATCATATACGAAAAAAGTTTTTTCGTATATGTACTTATACTTGCGTGATAAATATCTTATCCGTTTCACACTACTTGCGGTTGGCATAACCGTCTAAAACGTATGTCGGTGTGTAAAAATCGGAGAAATTACAGGACGCGCACACTTAAAATCAGAATTCTTTCAATCGGGGATCACAGCCTTAAAGACATAACCGTACTGGAAAGAAGAAAGGAATAAATATGGTTAATGGATCATATGCTAACAAATAAAATATTTCTTTTCCTTAAACTCTTTTCCTGTATAGCTAGGTAGATAATATAAAAACTAATAAAAACAAAAACTCCTATATACATATTTTTTAAACAATAACTATAGTAGTTTGTAAAAATAAATTAATTAAACTGAAATTATAATAGCGTAACCCAACAAGAATGAAACAAAACTCGGACTACAAAACGATGCAAGTTAAAAATAATGAATGAATAATTATGGACATAGGAATAACATTAACGAAATTCACTGACCCGAAAATGATATACATATATACATATACAAATAAACACGCTCAGGCGTATTATACGTGAAAACAAAAGAGATAACAAAAATCCAAATATGTATGCGAAACAGGAATCTGTGATATATACTCACGGGTAAGCGAATATGAAGGTTTAAATGAAACATACGTATGGTGTTATATTTTATTACATACGGAAACAATATAGAATTTGTTGTATTTTCCAGTAGAACAAATATATTAAACAATAAATATATATTTCTTGAAGTAGAAGCCAAATAACCTAAAATAACAAAGCCGCGTATGAAACATAATACACGAACGTGTAAAATACGTTTATGTTATATATTTACACTAAATAATCAAAGTTATCATAATCACTGGTAAAAACAGTATTACAGAAAGCTCAGTGTGAAAGACCTCATTATAATATATATACTTCACTTGTTATAGTTGTCGTATATATGTATATTTATGTACATTTTAAGTTAGTGTTGTTAGTGTAGTGTATAGTTATTATCGAACTATACTTCATTGTAAGATACAAAGCCAGAGGAGTAAAGAAATATAATTAAAACGTGGTGCTTCTACGCGAAAATGGAAGTTATTGAAGCATGATTAGTTTTTGTTTTCATATGTTGTTTATTTAATTTTTTTTTATATTGCACTCATCATTATCTTAACATTATCTGCTGTTTTTTATTTATCCTAACTAATGCGCTACGTGATATTCTTCACTAATTAAACAAATACATCTACATAAATAAATATTAAACTGTCTTGATATGTTTGTGTTTTATAAACTATTACATGCTGATTAATTATTATTATTATTATTTCGACAATAAAATTTTATTCGTTTCAATTTTGTTTATTTTGATACCTTAAAACATGTAAATCAACCTTTTTAGATGAACGCACTATGAAATATACATATATTATTTTTTCTTACATGTAGAAGATTACACAGAAATGTTAATATATTTGAAATTATTTTCACAAAAAACTATTTTCTCTGTGAATTAAACAAGTATACTTTTATTGCTGTGTTATAGCATGATTTATAATTTGTATATTGAATATGCTATGATTATTAAATCTAACTTTTAATACAAACCAATACCTATTGTTACGAGACATCAATATTAACTACTTAACAGGTCGCGTTTTTTACAAGTGGCACAATTTTTTAGCAGAGTTAAATTGATGCTAGTGCCTTTACTTAAATTAGTTTTAAAACTTCCTGCACCCTGTGCCGAGTAGTCATTATACCATGTATGTGGAAAAAGCTGTATTGTTCGTTTCTGGTCTGTGCAGTTTTGTGAACAATCGCTCATCGCGGAACCTAACACGTTCCATGTGAGCATCTTGCTAACACTGCGACAAGCCACGTACTTTTTCTTTATAAATAACTTATATTAGCAATTGCAATAGTAAATAAATGCCAGCTTTAGGGCACAGAACTTTAGTGTTTGCCATATTTTAGTTGCCAGAGCTCGAAAGAATGTTATTGGTTACCGCACCATTAACTCATATTACAAGAATTGCAAATATTTTATATTCTGACCCTTTCCACATTTAATTCTTTGTCTGCTGTCATGGCTTTTCCTTATTCCTTCTTTATAAAATTATTAGTAATTTTACCAGTCACTAATTTTCTAAGTTGAGTCAGGGTGCTTGATTACATGATCTATACTATTTAATACATTCTGATATATACAGTGTGCACGCGGTCTACCTGCGGATGAATACAGTAGACAAGCTGGCCGACTATAAGTGGGAGAATAAGGGGGTTCTGTTACTAACATTAGAGCTACGTTAAAGTCGACACCGCAGAAATCATTACTGCGTTTGTCTGTAAAAATTGCTACTGTTATTGTTAATAAGAAATTCTTTAACCCATAATAAAGTCATTTACTGTACTGCTTTAGAGAAGTTGAAAATAATATTAATAAATAAAAAATCACTACCTGGATAATTTATAAGTAGAGACCCAGCTGATTATAAAAATTTCGACGGACATTTGTTAACATATCTGGGGTAACATGATTCGAAAATTCAATAATTTTGGCGCGTAATTGTTTTAAATTAGATGGACGAAACGCGATTAAAAAATGTGTTTGCTAGGCGCTAGACATCGAGCCGACCGCTGCTATATCCTAAACGCGAGTCAGTCAGCTTCACTACACTCGACCTGTTGCCTAATTATTTAGCTTTTAGTCATTTATGTGCTCATATAATACTTTGTTTTGTGTTTGGAAATACGCTGATATTTTTGTTTGCAATGTACTATACTTTAATTATTGTTTTGTTCGGTAAATGGGTTCTGTTTGTCGGAGAATAAAGTTTATTATTATTAATATTACGTGGAACATTGTTTCATACATTTGGTAAATTTCGGCAAATATATTAATATTGTATTGTTACTACAGATTGAGTACTAATGTTCAGCCGTTTGCAGCGAATGGTTCAGTTAGCCATGGAGTACAGTGGCGGCTGGTCAGTGCGTTTTGGTGGAGCAATTACATAGGCAAGACTGATTCGTTTATTATCGATGATATGTTCGGTATCTGGGAATATATTACCGATAATAAACGAATCAGTCTATGTAATTGCTCCACTAAAATGAACTCACCAGCCGCGACTGATACAGCAACTACCAGCTGATATAAGCAATGTGCCTTGGCTGGGTACATCTACATAGAGTGAGCTTGACACTTTGCCAACAGAAGAAGCTTCTAACACTTTTCAGATACCGAGCAGTCAGATAATGAATTTCCTGACGAGGACGGATCAGTTTCTAGCGATGAAGGTAGCTCAGAATTTGCTATGAGTGGACCACTGTGTTTGCGGAAAGACAAGCAGACAATGTGGGCAGTGCATGCACGGTCATGCGGAATGAAATGTATAATATTCATCACCTGATGAAGCCCTAGTAGGGTGAAACAATTGTTGTGAATTAAATAAAACTGTTTTGAACTCAATTTGAATTTATTTCAATTTTTACTTGTAAATTATGGAGTTTCAACACGTATCTCCGTCTTCAATCAATTATTTGAAATGTAACCTATTGATAAGTTAAATTTTAAGTCCGTTACGGTTTGTAAGAGAAAATAGTAATATGTAGAACGATAGCCACGTCGTATTAAATAAAATAAATACGACACAGTTACATTACATTGAATAAATAGATATGTTTATTTAACTTCTGCACCTGGTATTTCGTTTGTATGAGTGCTTGCTATACATGTCTGAGATCGAACCTGTTTTAAAAAAAAACTTCTTTAATATTTCGTTTTCCTGAGAGAAAAAAGGAATAAGTGCTACTTGATTCGTCTTTGAAAATTTATTATATAGGTAGTACCAATTAATTAAACCAAAATTGTTATCGAGTAGAAATTTCAAACTGTTTTTACTTTCTTATACGTAGTATAAGGAAGTATTGTGATGATGAAAATTTTCTACCTCGAGATTTTTGCAGATGTCCACGTTTTGATGTCCCTGATACCGAAAAAGTGGTTTTTAAAAAATGTCTCTCTCTCTGTTTGTGTATGTCAGTGTGTGTGTGTGTGTGTGTATGTATGACCACGATAGCGGTAAAACCGCTATAGATATCAATTCCAAATTTAGTATTTACGAATATAATTTCCCTCTTGAAGACTAATTAGATTTTCAGTAAAATCGGCAGTACTTTACTTGGGCAAAAAAATTGAATTTTGCCAAGTATTCGTCAACTACTATGTTTAAACGAATTTATAAAGAATTCATATGTACTCAAAACTAAATTTGAGAAGAATTTTATTAAAAAAGTTTTTAGAAATTCCTACAGGAAGTAGTTCTTTTATTCTTATCGAAAATCCGTTTTTCGCAAATATTTCGCAAATCATGCTTTTTAAACAGGTAAGTTAGGAGTATAAAAGTACTTGGAACTAGAATTTTCAATACCTTCTGTATAAAAAATTTTTCAAAATTTGGACCGGAAATAACACTTTTACTCTTATCGAATAGCTATTTTTTGCAAATATGTCGTAAATTATACATTCTATATATATTTATTAAGAGTACAAAAGTATTTAGAGCTGGAGTTGGAATATTTTTTGTATAAATAAAATTTGAAAATTCGGATCGGAAGTAATACTTTTACTCTTAGTAAGCAGCATTTTTTTGCAAATATCTCACAAATTGTGCATTACGTAGAGATTTATTAAAATACTAGAAGTTCTTAGAATATGGTTTTGAATAATTTTTGTATAAAAGAATTTTCAAAATTCGGACCTGACGTAACACATTTACTCACAGGCTTATTTTTCTAAGAGGATAAAAGTATTTAAAGGTTAAGTTAGAACAACTTTGCATAATTTGAAAGGTACGTATTTATAGGAAAGTCGTGTAGTGCCTACACCTCATTTTTTAAATTTCATATAAATATAATTTAACAATAAGACCAACAATTAAAACCATACAGCATGTGTCAATTTTCATTAGCCATAGGCGATTAATTCATGCAATACGTGACAACATGGCACTCCTACTTTCCTCTCCAATGCGAGCGCGACCGATACAAGCTCAAGTTATAGCAGTAACTGTTGGACCATTGACTTGGGTGTTTGTAATGCGTTCAGAAATAATATTTACGCGTTGGAAGGATTTGTTTTTATTTTTCCTTTCAGTAAATGCAGAGAATTATTAAGCTGCGTTCACGCTGCATGACACAAACAAAAGCGTAATTCTAATAAAATTAAAAATAAGGTAAATAAAAAAGGATTCTGAAAATAATAATAAACTAGTAGATCAGGAGATCGCGGCGGCCATTTGATGTTTCCCGTTCCAGTAATAAGACGGCTTTTATGGCAGACTAGATCGCAACGTGTTCGCAGCTAAAGATTGAATGTAAAATCTGGTGGGGAGATCGGAGAAAATCGTTGTAATGTCGATTGTTGCCGGGATTGGTGACGGAGGGTAGGGGTGACACACGTTGCCACATATTATTTGCATACGTATAAATCGCACGTAAACATTGAATCCTATACCTAATGAAAATTGACACATACTGTATAATTTTACTTTGTTATAAGTACTGTAAGGAAGTATTGTGATGAGAAAATTTTCGACCTCGAGATTTTGCAGATGCCCACGTTTTGAAGTCCCCTGATACCAAAAAAGTGATTTTTAAAAAATGTCTGTGCGTCTGCTCTGTGTGTGTCCGTGTGTCTCTCCCTGTGTGTGTGACCACGATAGCGCTGTAGATATCAATTTCAAATTTTGTATTTACGTGTATAATCTCCCTCTTGAGATCTGATTAGTTTTTCAATAAAAATAGGTAAACCAGAAGTAGTAGTTCACTTCAGTGAAAAAGTTGACTTTTGCCAATATTTCGTCAACTACTAAGTTTAAACAAATTTATATAGAATTCATATGTACTCGAAATTAAATTTGAAAAGAATTTTATTAAAAAAATTTTTCGAAATTCCTACCGGAAGTATGTATTTTATTTTTATCAAAAGTCAGTTTTTGCGAATATTTCTCAAGTCCTGCTTTTTAGACAGGCAAGTTAGGAATATAAATGTATTTAGAACTAGAATTTTCAATAACTTTTGTATAAAACATTTTCAAAATTCGGACCGGAAATAACACTTTTACTCTTATCTAATAGCGATTTTTTGCAAATATGTCGTAAAGTATCAATTCTATATTTATTTATCAAGAGTATAAAAGTATTTATAACTTAATTTTCAATATCTTTTGAAAGAAAAATTCAAAATTCGGACCGAAAGTAACATTTTACTATTATCGAATACCGATTTTTAAATATCTCGTAAATTATGCATTCTATATATATATTTATCAAGAGCAGAAATGTACTTAGAGCTACATTTGGAATAATTTTTGTATAAAAGAAATTTCAAAATTCGAACCGGAAGTAGCACTTTTACTCTTAGCGAGTAGTACTTTCTTTCGAATATCGCGCCAAGTATGCATCCTATAAAGATTTATTAAGAGAATAGAAGTAGTACATTAGGGTTTTGTTTATTTTTTCAGAAGATAAAAGTATTTAAATCTTAGTTTAGAACAACTTTTGTATAATTTGAAACGCATACACGTACCTATAGAAAGTCGTGTGGTGGCCGGACCTCATTTTTTCATCAGCCAACATAGTCTGTATTTTGTAATATTTATTTATTATAAACTCTAAGGAAATATAGTTTTGGTTTACTTTTATTTATTCAACCCTTGAAGGCATATACATTTAATTAAAATTATCTCATGTTAAAATTTATGAGATATGTGCGGTTGAAGTCGGAGAAAGGGCGCTATAACATAAAACAGAGTATATATATTTAACAATTTTAAATAATAAACTTAATCTTGAGCCCTTGATAAAGTGGTCAGCTACAAATTAAGTTTGCAAATGAAGGTGTAATGATTTTTATTTGGACATATTATTAGCTACCAGTGCATATAGACGACACTGGTTTGAAATAATATGTCCAAACTTGTACTAGGTATTTGTTTTTACCTAAATTAGACAGATCCTTCTTTTTGATGAATTTCGCCGTTCTCGAGAACAAAGTAGCATTCAATGAATCATAAAAAGTATATTGGTGCCAGGGTTGTTTACGCAATGCAGTCCAAATAATTCCTAAACGTCATATTACCAAATCTGATGAGTCTGACTACTTCTCGATTAATGCATCGGGGTAGTATAAAAGTCTAAGGAAGATGGAATAGAGAGCACGCCCCTCTGCATTTTTATGAAGTCCGTAACAATCTAGCAAAAATATCGCAACACAGCTTCAGTTCTCGGTTACTTTTTACTACTCATAACTGGAAAGGTCATCCCACCCGCTGCAGTATCTGAGACAGCACGTATGTGCCAACTGTGTTGTAGATGGAAGAACAAAAAAAAACAAAAAAACAGTGTCGTAGTAGTAGACAGATATCTGCGTGGAGCATACGCCATTTATCTGTGTTAATTGCGATATGCCTAATGAGGAATATAAAGACGACTAAGAGGGAATGTCCTGGTTTTCTACAATTTTATATTACTTCTTATTCTCATGTTTCAAAATTGATAAAATAAAAGAAATTCATTTATTGCTTTTTTGTTTCTGTTCGATGATCTAATCAGTTACATTTCGACAAAACGACAATTAGAACGAGCACGGAAAGGTCATGTGAGCAGAATGCTCATCCTGCAACTAACGGAGTTATAAAATAGGGTGCAACCAAACTTTAATAATAAAGCCATTGTTGTATGTCACTTGTGTGATTAACGTTAAATTTTATACAAACTAAAATTCTTGCAATTTGTATTAAATTTATTGTTAATCACATGTAGTGCACATTAAATTTCAAAGTTTCCAAGTAACAGCATCTAATTTTGCTGCTAATGCTCCTAGTGCTGCCATCTGGCAAGTGCCTAAGTAAAATAAAAAAATTTTCCCTATTTATCTCACACTACTTTTTAACATATAGTTGCCGGTTTGGATAATCTGTTGTAGAACGAAATATTAATTAAATGCCTATCTTTTCTGTAATTCTTTACTTTTTGGGTTACATATTCGATTATAGTAAAACCAAATATTTTTTCAGAATTATAAAATTACATAATAACAGAGCAGATTATATTTGTAATATACTCCAAATACAATTAGACACTATTTGTTTCTGAGTTTATTTACTTACTGTTTAAGTACAAACATAGAAATATACACAGAGACGATAAATAATATTATATCTCAACCTGAAATCATATTTAACAATAAATCACTGCCGTCATACGAAACTCGTCTAAAGAAAAGCACAATCTTTATATAAAACTGACAAATATGTTTACTGTCACTTTCAATTTAGATTTCATGTTCGAAAACAATATCATCCAGTTCCGAAGTAAAATGGTACTTACAAAAATGTATATGTTACAACACGCTAAGCATTCCTAGTGAAAAAACAAATTAATAGCTTCTTATCTGAATATATAATAAGGGTAGAGTTTACCGAAAGAATTTAAATGCGACGTTAGCACGGAGATTTATTTTTATGTGGCCCACAGTTGTTCTATGCATAGCAGATATTTTTTCCCTCACACGGAAGTTCGAGTATTTTCTCGACTACGAACTACTAAGAGTTCGTTATTAAATTTTATAGTCGCTTGGGCTTTTACCGATGTTTATAAGATGGATATACACTACTACGCGAAATATCTATTGCAGATTATGTAGCTTTGTTACTTTTATAGTGAAGCCTAAATACATTAAACTCAGACTATAAGTTCATTCAAGTTCATTCAAACACTAATCTAGTAAATTAGAAATCGGCAGTTCAAGGTTTGTTTTCGTCAATCGATTTTCTTTGAGCAAGTTCAGCATTATCGTAGAAAATATCTATTATGTTAAATATTATGTATGTTACAATAAAAACACGTTTTTAGTTTAAGCGCGTTTTTACTAGGAAAAACTAGTTTTTACTGAAAGCCTTTGTTACAACTAATATTTACGAATAATCGAAAGCAAATGTCAGTTAGAACGGGTTGTATATAGGGAAAACTAGCTTTAACGAAATTAGTCAGTTAAAACTACTTCGACAAGGATCAGAAATCATCTAGCTTACACGTGGCGTTTGATGACGATTCTTATTGCTCAAACGACATCGTATGATTCACGTACAAAAGCCCGTTTTAGACTATTACATAAAATGGTACCAAAAAATTGGATACGATTTTATAGTACAGAGTAAAGCGCTATACAATTTTCTTGTGCAAGATTCTTACATCAATTTGAACAAGGTTCTTTATCAGGCCTATTACACTATACTATAACCTTGTACAAAAATTTAGTCTGTGATTCTGCACTGTACATGTTCAAGCAAAAGATAAATATTTGTGTGTACCTATTCTTAACCTCAAAGAGGTGTAAACATAAAAGTGTTTAGATACGTGAAAGATAAAAAAGAGAACCAAAAAATGAATTGTAGAAGTCATTGCTTATAGCGAAGGCTAGTATATGTGCCACCATAATTTGGACATCTATTATAATAAAGAAAAAACCGACAAGAAGGCGGAGGTAATGTGATTTTCGTAATCATAATTATTTGAAATATAATTGTGATTATGTATATACATTTACAGATTAGCTGTTCACTGAGATATCTGGCAAGTGGTGAATCCATAAGATCTTTATTGTACTCATGCCAAATTCTTGAAAGCATTATAAGTTTGTTCGTACCAAAAGTTTGTAAAGCTATATAGGAAAAATTAAAACCTCTGTATCTGCAAGTGTATATTCGCACTGCACAGTGTTATATTTACTTGAACTTGTAAATGCTTCAGATACCTTAATCTGTTCATGAATGGGAAAAAATAGCAAATGGATTCGAAACGATGTGGCAGTTTCCATTATGTCTCGGAGCCATCGATGGAAAACATACATATTATAAGATTCCTAGCACCTCGTAGTGCAAGCTTTTACTTTTATAATTATAAAAACACACATAGTATTGTGTTACTGTCAGTGGCAGCTGCAAACTACAGTTTTTTTATATATAAATGCAGGTGCTAATGGCCGAATAAGTGATGGATGTGTTTTCAGAGCATCTACATTAAAACGATAATAGATGATTGTGTGCTAAACTTTCCTCCGGATAAATGTTTACCAACACAAAACACCTGCATTCCATATTGTTTTATTGCTGATGAAGCTTTTCCACTGTCTAATAGAATTATGAAGCCATTTAGTTCAAGAAATTTAACTAATGACAAACGTATATTTAATTACATTGACATGTTGTGCACTACACAATTATTTAATTAGTAAGAATGTGCACTATACTGATACTGTCGAGGCGCAACACCCATTACGTGATCTCCGACAAATACATACATACAAATACAATAAGCAGCTATTTGTGGATTATTTTCTCGATGCTGGTAGAGTTCCTTGGCAAGAACAGTGTTTGCAGTGAATATAATATATGTATTTTGTTAAAATTATTTATTCAATAATATGTTTCATTTAAAGAAAGACAACGTTTGTTTTATTTACCCTTTCTTTGCAAAATTTTAATGAAATTGATGAATTACATTTAATTATCTAATTCTTCCATTTGAGCTTCAAATTGTAGCTGTTGTGCTTGACTTCAAATTTCCTTTTCATTGATTTGATATTTTCGAGTCTTTTGGTAACATACTTGCCATTTAAATCATCATCAGTTTTTTCGTTTTTATCCATGTTTAATTCACTTGCTGCTTGTGAAATGGATATTAACGCTGCTGAAGCTTGTTGCAAGGCTTCTTGATAGTCCATATTTCCCTTCTTTTTTTTTTGATATTCGCATATCAGTTTAGGTGAACGGGTGTTGAGGATGAAGTAGGAGATAATAACAATATCCCATCATCTTCTTCTGCTTCTTGTATGTTGGGAGATACTTGACTTTCTATTGATAAATCAATTTTCTCATTGAACGAGTCGAAGGATGAGGGTCCTTGCCGCAATAATACGTGGTCATGTAAAAATTCTAATTTTTTAAAATACCACAATTTCGGTTTGTATACCTGTAAAACATATTCATGTTTAATAGTTAGCTAATATTGAACACCAATGTTTTGCATAACAAAATTTTATTCATTAATACTATTTGACACTTACCTCATCTTCTCCAGATCCGCTGCGAACACTCTCTAAAACTTTCTTTTTTGCATTTAAGTAGATAGAACGTAAACCATTCAATTTTTTTTTGGTTTTAAAAATGGTGGTTCTGGACCTATCAATCGCTTTTAATACATTATTTAAAGCTACCTGCCGCTTATTTTTATTATGGTACTCCGGATGTTTTATTGCATATAACTGCGGATAGTCTATATATCCTTCAATTAATTTTTCAATTTGCTCAGTTGTCCACGACATCTAAACGTTAATTAATATATTAATTCTTATATAGCAGTCCTTACGAGAATAGTTTTTATACTTTGCAAATAAGAACACAATATAACCTATGAATACAACGCGACTCTCGGAACGACTACTCTGTAAACAAAAGAATAGTGTGGTTAGTTTGAAACGCCCTACTACGCCTGCGCGCATCTTATTTATTAGTACGAAAATAGGACAGGTTCTAATTTCATACAATCATCTTGTACAAGAAAATTGTATGACTCTTTACATTGTACTATAAAATCGTATCCAATTTTTTGGTACCATTTTATGTGATAATCTAAAACGCTTACACTAAACACGCTGACAACACAGTAATTCCGAAATACATATATCACAGCTTTGTTGAGTTGGTTCGTTATTTTATTTGGCGATTGAGTTTTAAAATAAATACATTAATTGGTAGGTATTCGTCATGACAGATTTAATTCAAGGAATAAGATGGAAAGAAGAATTTTAGAGATTAATGAAAACGTAAATGAAAGACCGCTACATAATTATGAGAAAAGAAACTTATGACAAATTAGTGAACGAAGTAGAGGAAGTACAATCACTTGAATAAAAGACACAGAAGGAATACAGAAGATTAAATCGATTCAAGGTTATCAAAATCTGTGGGACGAAAATATTAGTAACAAAAAAAGAACCTACTACTTATATGTAGACGAAGTCTTTGATGTTATTGAAGCAGCTTATGTGGCTGTAGGATATGGATGTCGAAACAGAAATATTTTTTACGTTTGATGCCCCATGTACTCTACATTCTGATAACGGCAGAGAGTTTGTAAATCCATTATAAACGAATTGGCTTTATTCTGGCCTGACTGCAAACTGATTCATGAAAAAGCAAGACACAGTCAAAGCCAAGGATTTGTTGAACGGGCCAATTAGGATGTTGAAAAGATATTGGGTTTGTGCATGCATTATAACAACACTACGAATTCGTGAAACGTTCTTGGATTTATCCATTTTAAGAAGAAGTAGTAAATTACAAAGATTGAAGTGAGCGGGGCACCTAGAAAGAATGGGTGAGGACCGAATCCCAAAGAAGGTATATAACGGTCGGATGGAGGGTCCCACGGGAAGAGGAGGACCAAAACAGAGATGGGTGGACAACATTGGGGAGAACGATAAACAATTACTGAAAGTGCGCAATTGAAAGGCAACAACAAGGCAGCCAGATATCTGGAGGCAGAAAATATGGGAGGCCCATGTCCAAATGGGACTGTAATGCCACGAAGAAGACGAAGGAAAAGTAAAGCACTTCATTCTGATATTAATCAATCGTCATATAAAGCGATGTTCGGTACAGAGCCACGAGTAGGGCTTATGACTTCGAGTCTGCCTCTAGATGCAATTAAGGAGGTATAAGATGAAGATAAACTCAGAGAAGCTTTGAATAAAACCAATGGAATACATAAGGAAAGTTTGGCACCTGATGATGCGGACATATTAGATAACTGAGAAGAGGTATTAGCTGAACCTAGTTCGAATGGACAGAGTAGAATCACAGCAGCAAGACTCACATAACGCAACTAGTACAAGTTAAAAGTTTCAAATTGTAAGAAACTCGACAAGAACTCAGAAGGAATAGCTAGTACAAATTAGCAGTCCCAAATTACAGCTGCCAAAAACATGAAAATGGCTTCTGATACAATTCTTACTCCTTTGTAAAGGGGAGATGATGTAATTATACCTCATATTCCTGATGCCGACAAAGTAAAAGCTGATCTCCGCAATATTATTGGAATGGTTTTCCAAAAGACTGAAGAAGTTGTGCACATGATCGGAACGAAATATGGGATACTCGACAAATTGTATTGCAGATACGTATTGTTGAATATGTTTGAATATTGTCGAATGCCGTATGTCACAGTCATTTTAGTTAGACAGCTTTTTCAGTTCGGAATTCGTCGTGTCTAAATAAAACTTCTTGCTGCTTGAAGGAGAGCCGGACATAAATTTTCTCTTTAAGAACTGTTGCAATGAAGGAGGCTTTAGGTACAGGCCCAAAGGAAATATAAGTCAAATAACTGCTTTTGCAAGAAGAAATGTAATCTGTGCAACTCGAAATGCCACGACAGCTTGCCTTGCAAAAACAATCCAGACAAGAAGACTAAACTAGTACAAGTTGACAGTCTCAAATGGCAGTAGCCCGACAAAAAAACTCAGAAGGAATAACTAGAACAAATCTACAGTCCCAAATTACAGCTGCCAGAGAAGAATCTGATGTAAAATTGTCTTGCAATAACAAGTAACTTTACTTGGTGTTTCTTTATATTTGTCTTGCTAATTTTGATGACCGTATGGGACTGACAGTTTTTGTAATTCTTGATTATTTTCCTGCTACAATTAAATAATATTAATGACATTTGGCTGTTTGACTTGCTCAAATAATTTTAGAATATGTCATGAATAAATACTACATAAAAGAAATACTTTTAATTCCCAATCAACACTTTAGCTTGCTGTTCACTAGTAAATTTCACCCAAAAAGTTTTCGCTATTATAGTAAAAACTAGTTTTATCTAATATTAAAATTTGTTTAGCAGTAAATTCTAGTTTTTCCTATGGAACACTAGTTGCAACAAAGTGGTTCAGTATAAACTTGTTTTTCCTATTATAGTAAAAACGCGTTTAAACTAAAAATGGGTTTTTACTGTAACATATACACACTCCTGTCAATATATACATATATGATAAAACTCTTTTTTTTGTAGATTAGCTACAAACTACAAAATTAAAACGTTTGGATATAGATATTACCTTTGTTAATTAATCAACATGAACTAATTCAAACATTAACAATTACGTATTAATAAAATGTAGCATAAATTTGACAAATGTATTGGTGGCAAAAATATGGTACAGAAAAAAATAATAATGGTGTATCCTAGATATCTCAGCAATTAACTAAATATAGCAAACCCAATATATCTTATTAAATTATCAAACGATATGCTATTGCCAAATTTTAAATTTCGGTTCCCTCATTTACTGCATTATCATGTGTTTTTATTTGTATAATTTCAAGAAAATTACTAGTTTTGTTTATTTTGTTCTTTACATATAATGTTGGTTTCATCAATAGCGCGAATTATAATTTTTTTTTTAAATTGTTACATCAATATAGCGTGTTCTATTTCTGCTTTACTAAGTGCCTTCATCACATCAAAGTGTTTTCCTTTGATTTGATGTGAACGAAGGCAAACTTTATCAACTGGGTCATAATCCTCAAACTCAATAAATCCAAAGCCTCGCTTTTTACCAGATTCTTTATCAGTGACGATAGTACAAGACAAAATTGTACCAAATTTTTTGAAGTGATCCCTTAAGTCTTCTTCTTCAACGTCATCTTTTAAACCACCCACAAACAACTTTTTCACAGTAGCACCAGCTTCTGGTCGTCCAATATCTTGTCTAGGTACAGCTCGCTTAGTTTCAACTACTCTACCATCTACTCTGTGGGGTCTTGCATTTTGAGCATCATCCACCATGTGAGCCCGTGAGTATGTTATGAAACCAAATCCTCGAGGTCGCTTTGTTTTTGGATCTTTCATTACCACAACATCTACTATTTCCCCCCATTGTTGAAAATGCTTCTTTAATGAATCGTCTGTCGTTCTATAGTCCAAACCACAAATAAATAACTTTCTAAAATGTTCTGGTTCAGGCTTTGAGTCAGAATTATTTGATTCCTCATCACGCTTCATGCTAACACTTTTTAATGAACAATAAGTACAAAATAATTATATTTATTATAGAAGAAATCCGAAAAGAAATGCAGAACTTAAAACTGTGAAAGAGAAAACTATATAGTCTGATACCCCAGCCAAGTTGTAAACTGTAAATAAATAAATTAGATGTTCGTTTGTAGCCTTTTAAATTGTGTCTCATACTTTATGTCTATATATTCTATGTTGTACTGTACTTTAATGTGACTAATAGCCATACGATAAATAAATATATAAGTCAAATTTAAATTTATGTTTTGTATTGCTAATATGCTTGTTTAAAACGATAATGCTTTTAACATATTTGTGACCATTTAGTGCCTCTCATAAATATCGCATTTTTGACTTATACATCCGCCATTACAATCTGGACATAGAATTTTGTATACTATATATGTTTTCCTATAAAAAAAAGATCCTTGTCTTTAATATTACTGAACAAAAATTGTTCTGGGTTTTATGGTCAATTTTTATATTAAATAGGAGTACTAATTTACTAATTTTTCTGATAATTTTATTATATATTTTTGTGTATCTGTTGATTTCGAATGACTGTTATTTTTATTATTATTATTATACAATTTATATGTTCTATTTTTAATAATGTAATTTATAATGTTTAAAGGATAATTGTTTAGGACTTTTGGTCTATATTTAGAACTTGTTAATATTATTGTTCTGTCTATTTGTAAGAAATTTATTAATTGACATAATTTGTTAAGAATTTTAATTTAAATATTTACCTGAATAAGATGACTTCTGATATAATTTATTAAAATTTTATTATTTTTTCGAATTAATGTAAATTTAAGAAGTTCTTTTTCGAACGTAAATTGAAATTTTGAATATTAACTAACAAAATTGCTCTAAATAAGTAAAATATATTCAGCTTTATTTATAAATTGTATTGAATATCTTAAAACCAATTTAATTCTGGTAAGTGTAGAAAAAGGCACTGTAACATGAATGGATGTGTAATTAATGGAAAATGAACTATAAAATAACATTAAAAATAAACATTAAAGTAAATAAAAATTCCTTATAGTATCCATTTACTTGTCTTCTAAAGGCGTCCCTCCTGAAACATCTTCTTCCAGTATAACGCCTCCGATAAACTCTCTGGCTCAATAAATAATTTCTTTGGTAATCCCGCAGTACAAAAACTATACATCTGCAAACTATTTTTTAGAGGAATTCATTACAATGTCACTTTAAGTTTATTAATTTGACAATACCCTGTCTCAGAATAGTGATACAAATATCCCGCCAAAAGTCGGAACACATAGCTTGAAATGTACTAGACAATTGATATGACATATAAACAGTTGAGAATGTAGTAATTTGTCGACAATTTTAAATTTATTATTTGTTTCAAAAAGGGTAAATCTATATTAGCAAAATGATTGTACAAAATTTTTGGAGCAATATATAAAATCTACTTGAAATTAGGATTCAATGCGATGTTTAACTTAACCTATTCTGGTAAACACAAGCATATCAATATTTCAGAAAGTCCTGAATTACAGTTAAGGTTAGACGAACCGTATTATTTTTAACTAAAGATTTACGTGTTTTGTGTTTCATTTACTACTTCAGTTAAAATGGTTGGATGTGGCGCTTTTCATTATACCAATCGAAGCAACAATAAGAGTACAAGGCAATTGGAAACAGGAAGAGCAAATTTGTAAACACAAACTGGTACATACATCTATAATTTTATGAATATAAATCTTTTATTTTAACACTCAAATTTTTTGATTCTGTTTCCAAGAAAACCCATTATAAGATAAAACAGCGTCCCACTTTCCAAACGAAAGTTAGACTTTGTTTTAAGCATTTTGAGGAGTATATTCATGCTTTTCGTAAATAAAGTAGACTATTTACAAATACGTAACTATTTTGAGTTTGATGTATTTCTAAAGAGAATTTTCATAAAAAACGGTAAACAATTTTTTTTAAATCTACCTTTTATATGTAACTAAATTTTCTAAATAATAATATAGATAATCTACGTTTTAACTGTTTCGGAATTTTATGTGATAATAATAACGATAAAGTCAAATCAAAGGCGTGAGCTGAGGCACCGTTCTCTATTCTTATGCGCGGAACTGGAAAATTTCCTTTTATGGTTTCCGCCCCTATTATAAATAAATCCACAAGTCCGTCAAGTAAATTAGTTTATCGATCTGCAGCAACCGTTATAATAGTGGGAAATTTGTATTTTAATAAAAGCAATCAATTTTTGTCAGCTTTTGTGACAAAGGAACGTATCCATTAATTACGTTCTCGGCGTAGATTTTTAAAAATTAATAACAATCAATGTCAGGCTTTGTTTGTTTTACTTTGGTGACTGTTTCATTAATATCACTCCTTTCATTTCTGTTTACGAGTTTTATTTTTATTTTTTTTAAGTGTTCGCCTTTTTGTTTGAGATTTGAAAAAAGTATTTATAACACCTTTGTTATGATTATTATGAGCGGTCTTTTAATATCATATCTAGTAGGCTGTAAGCTCGATAGTGGTAGCGAAATATATTCCATATAAATATGTATATTCTATGTTAAAAACAATTTAGAATGGCTTTCGCCAAATTCGTTCGTTTACAGAAGACACGCTTAATATCTTTAGCTTTTTCTACAGGAAAAACATTAACGAAAATACTACAGACCGACTTATACAGAATAAGTCAAATTGAGTGCTTACTAATACCACTTGAGCTATTATTTGTTTCACAATAATTAATGTTTTTAAATGTACGGTAAATACATTTAAAACATTGACTATGGTGAAAAAAATAATAGCTAATCCAAAACTATTGACAAAAGTATAATTGCATTTATTTGTCCAATAGGAATGTAAAATTTTAAGCTAAATCCGAGAGTGAAAAGCTTTTCAAGTAGTACACTATGATCTATCATATCAAAGATGCGACTAAACTCTGGCTAAACCACATCCATTTGAACTTCATAGACCAATTTATGAGACCGTTTGAGTTACAGATATTAAATTAGTAATTGTTTAATGATCGCGCATGAAACCATGCTGATATGGAGACATCAATAATTTATTATTAAAGTGTACAATCGTATAAAATTACGTTTTCAAATACTTTGGCAAAGTTGCAGAGAATAGATAGTGGTCGACAATTTTCTACCTTGATTTTACCATCTTCCTTAAATATTGGACAAATTCTTGCACTGCGCCATGGACAAGGAAATTCGCAGATATGATGGATAGACTATTATCAAGGTCAAGGGTTTCGCTAAAGCAGATCTTGCATCACGAATTAGTAGACTAGGAATTAAATCATCACTCGTAGCAAGATCAAGAAGAATCGACATTATGCTAATTTGCTCATCTTCATCAACACTTGTCAACAACAAACGTGCACATAATTCAGTTGAGAATCTCCAACACAAAACGGAAAACTGGGACTGATATATTGAAGAAAAGATATCAGCAAATGCGTTCACAATATCTTATGGTGTTTTGACTTGAGTATGACCAATAGTTAAAGCGCTAGAAATATGCGAGCTACCAACTTTACCTCGTATATAATTAAAGATTTCTGTAGGCTTCTTAATAATCGAAGATTCAATCATATTCTACCAACCTACAATTTATATGCATCACAAATAAATGATTTGAGCTGAAGTCTTAGTCTTAAAAATTCATCAAAGAAAAAATTGTTTTTAGTAGATTTTCAACGCCGTCTATAGGGTAAGTCCGGGAAAGTTCGACCACTTTTTGGGGAAAAAATTATAACTTGCTTGTGTTCTGAGATAAAATTTTCTTTACACCGCAAAGCATTGCCCAAAGGGTTTAGAGACTATATAAAATATAATTTATGATATCATAGCAAAATACATTTTTATTTTGAATAAAAGGTACAAACATTGCAACTGGGCGATCTCACCCGGATATCAGGGTTAGACCGACCACCAACTACGGGTGAGATCGACTTCAAAAAATAACAAAATGTATATCTTCGAACAGCATAATAGTAATAATAATATAATAGGAAAGTATAAACAAAATTAGTTTTTACGACTTTTCTTTTTCATTTTTCCGCTTAAATCGCAGAAATTCTCAAATTTCTCCGATTTAAGCTGCTGGTTTTCGTAGCAGAAAATGGGATTCCAACTAATCCTTGGAAATGGTAGCGTTGACATACACCGATTTAACTGACATTTGTTCCTTTAAATATTGCGTAAGGTGGGAGAAACATTCCCCCTGCATTGAAGCAACCTATGACGGAAATGGTTTCGCCCTTCTCGCCTGATGTCAACGAAGAAACATTTTTTGAACCTTTTGCGGCCAACACTTCAGTTGGTTTATTGTTCAACTGCAAACCGCTTTCGTTCATGTTAAAAATATTAGAAGGTTTGTCATGGAGTTGGTTATCAGTGAGTCTAATAAGGTAAAATAGTGTGTCACATTGTCACGGTTCATTCCAGTCGCATAAGCAATCGAAATTCCTTCGGCTTTTCTAATTGATATATCTGGATATCGTCACAAAAAAGAGTTATGCCAATCATAGCCGGCTTTGCCTTTTTCTTTATTGAACGTGTGCTTCAATTTCAGATGTTCGGCAAGTTGAGAGGCTCATATTCTGACGGACTACCGATCTGGTGCAAATCCAAATGTTTGCATTTTTTTAATATGTCGCACCAATTTCAGTTCTGCATCATCTACCAACACCGATTACGGACCCAGTCTCTTTCGTTTTATTCGCTCCGACTTCTTAATATAATCTGTTAGAGTTGTTTTAGGAATCCCAAACTCTCGGGCGGCTTCATTTACACCCAATGTACGATTTTGTACACATTCAATTGCATTTCTTAAGGAATCGGCACACCATTTATCTCTATCTTCAGTTTTTCTTTTGTAAATTGTGGACATTTTTGTTAATCTGTAAGAATATTATTTGACAATATATTTAACTGTTTAAATTGGGCTTCATTAAATCTCTAATTTACTTCAAATCAAGTTTTAATTTTTTTTTTCGTGGTCGATCTTTCCCGGATTAATGTGGTCGAACTCTACCAAAGTCACGGGAGAGATGGACCACCTTATTAACTGGAGCAAAAACGAAGAACGACTACATTTTTGAGGTTATGTTACAGATTCATGCATATTTTATCATCCAGTATCGAAATAGTTAAAAAAATTTACCCGTCTTTAAAATATCACTAACACAGTAAATAAGTCAAAAAACTTTCAAGTTCGTAAAAAGCTTAAAACTTAATTTATAAATTCACACTGATGTAACAGCCCGTGTTGACACGTTGGTTGCAACAAGCTCAACTAATTCCATCGAATATGTGAGACACAGAGCCCTCTCTTGCTTTTTTCTTGAGTTATCCGTACTGGTCGGACTATCCTGGTGGTCGATCTCTCCCGGACTTACCCTAATAAAGTTTCATATTTAAGTAACGCTTGATGTCGTTCGTAAACCATACAGAATATCGAAATCTAGTACTATCTGCCATAATCGGAACAGATATGATCAATAACTTTACACAATACATTATAAAAGCTATCAACAGCCTTATCGACATCCTTAAATTCTTCCAAGAAAAACCAGTCAGTATATAATAAGTCAGAATACAACTTATAAAAGTCAGCTTTACGGTAGTTAAGTCTTTTATTTGTGTTAGATGGGAAATTCTATTGCTTGAAAGAAGCAAATATAAAACAAACTGTAAGGTTTAATGGCGGATGATGTGGATCCACTAGCACAAAAAAAGAATCATCAAGTTCCACACTAATCCTGTAATCAGCATTAGAAAGGACTAAATCCAGCTGACAATTATCATAATTTATTACTGGTTATGTTCAATAAATTGAAGAGAACTACACACAAGACTGAAAGTGGCAAATTTAGAGCAGGTAGAAGAGTGGTAACTGAAATAAGGTAGATTAAAGACGACACTTAAACGGTTTATCATAAAGAAAGACTTCTAGTGATTTAGCAAATAATTCAAAATCCTATTGACAGATTTGACAGTATATAAATGGCAGCGAATAGACATTATTGCATAAGTGTTCTATTGCGAAAAACAAACAAATTGCAGAATTTGTAATTTAAGTTTTGAGATATTCCACATAATTTGACCTACAAAAAACTGCGATGGAAGAGAAACCCTGATAGGATGCCTAAGAAATTCTGCTATTGAATCAAATTTTTCCAAACTACTAATATTGACATTCAGAATGCTAATTTTGTCATTAGATCATTGATCAAGATGTTATCTAAATTAATTTGCCTACCATTGTTGTGACATCTCAACCAAAAAAACTATGTTATTCTTACGGGAATCAGGATTAGCAATTTCCTGAATCTGGCCTTCCACATTAAGTAGAGACAGAGTTGAAGCCGCAGTAGCCTGCAGAGAGGCAGTTATTGATTTCAGGCTGTTAAGATCATCTCCTAAAGCGATGCAGTCTTTACATGTCCAGGTAACCGGAGTTTGAAATAAATTTTTCCAGCTTGAGAAAGTGAAATTTAAACGCAATCAATTCCATAAGTGTTTTGCAAATACAACTATTATCTATTTTATAACATTCATCAGCATTCCCACAGTAAGCACAGGGGCACGGTGAAAGTAAACTATTAAAAAGTTACAGTACTCAAACACTTTTTACGCCAACGGTCCAGTCACGACGACTTGCAATAAAAAAGCTAATATACAAGAATAACTAAGTCAGCGGAAAGGTTTTCGATCAGTGCACAGAGGAAAGAAAAGAGATGGGTATACTATTTTAAGAACTAACAAAACACTTACCTCATATTATATGAGAAATAATCTTGAGCATAATATGTATAGTTTTTTTTCTAAAATGGTTCTTTATGAGAGTAATTTTGGTTTCTAATTGCAATATATAATCATTCTGATCTGTGAGTTATTTATATGTTACATTTTACGTTTTTTTCGTATAAAAGACATGTCTTTATGAATATTTATTCTTATTTCATATGAAACTAAACGATATACTATATTGGACACAAAATCTTCGATTACTTTTAATTTAGTGCTCAAAATCATCAACAGCTGTATAGAATACATATTTCTCTGCTGAGTTTGTAATCGCATTAATGTTGAGAACTGGTTTAGACAAAACTGTCTAAATTTCATTTCATGAATAGATGATTTGACTTTCCGTTGGCTTCAAGTCAAGACTTCTTAAAGAATAGATCATGTCTAGATTTATTTTTGATTTCAGAAAATATAGATCATTATTATTATTTTCTGATGAATAGTTATTATTCACAGTATTAAGTCTTTATAAAGCTTATAAAAAAGGTTGAATTTTCTTACATTATAAAAGCTCGCATTACAACCAATAAAATGCAACAGTTCACCCAAAAAACAAGAGCATAATATCTGTTTCCAAAATACGTAAGAATAACGGTAGCAGCTCCAGCATCTATCTAGGTTTTTCATTAACTTTGTAACTCGTCTTCTTCAAACATTCATGATGAGAACATAAGCTCTTTTCCAATTCTCTTTGTGAGTGGCCTCGCTTCGGTTAAAGGACAAGTTTACACAGCGAATAAACAAATATGTGTTTTCTCTCGGTAATGAGTTGTGCGTATGAACAGGCAAATATGTTTGCCCTGGAGATTCGAACATCCCTTACGCTTCATCTGCGCCCAAACAAAACCCTTATTAAATCAAATGTTAGTGCAATTTACAACACTCATATAATTACCGACCTAGATTATAAATATAAACCCACCAAAATTTAGTAGTACAGGCATATTTACCACTAGATTTCGGCAAAATATTTCCGCATGTAGATATCCTTTCTCTCAAAATAAACTAAATATTGTTTATATTTGTCCTATGTTAAAATGAATAAATTCCAAATAACCATTCAAATACAGTTTCTATAAAACAAACGATATCTTATCTATATATCTTTAGATCTAACAGAGTTATACCGATAACTTATAAACTTGTAAACATATTATTGTTATCCAAATATTACTTTCAGATTCTTATTCCGGTAATGTTTTTGAGGAATAATTTAACATTAGCAGTGGGTATATATTGTAGTAGGGGTAAAAGGTACCCTTACAAAGCCCCAAGTTGCGGTGCCAAGATGCTATAGGGGGGGGGGAGGAGCTAATGAGACCTATGAGAGAGCTATATTTAATTAATTCTGCAAGAGACTGCTAAACATAATAAAATAATAAACTATTTACTTAATATGAAGTTGAATGGCTAATGTCACTAAGTAATTATTTAATTATTGTTCAAATATAAATCGGCCGGCTAGCTAAAGGGGGTTACTTTCTATAAAGACAGAGATAATTATATATTGAGTTCTTGTATAAATGAGTATCTCAAAATCGTCCTAAGTGAAAAGTACAAAGTTATTAATAATTCAAAACTTCGCGGTATTCAACGTATTACTGCGCAAGATCGGATTAAATTTTATCCAAAAGGTGGTAAATGCATTGAATTAAGCGCGAAATCGCAATACTCTCGTGTATGTGTGAATGTTACGGTGACATTATGAAATTAAAAAGTGATGTGGTTATCTCAGTGGGTGATATCTAAGTGACTCTAATGTTCTACCTACAAGGCGTTAAAGGGTTCGAAATTTCATTACCTTAGTCCATGATACCGCAATTCTCCAGTTGTCGTGCGAAGATCTTGAAGATTCTAACCTGTAAGGCTACTTGGGGGTACAGCTCTAATGCTGAAGCACCAAATAGGATATGTGTACCTCTTTTATGTTTTTGAATCGGATTTAACAGCGGTGAAAACAAACACTTCATATACAATAACAACATATCTAGATTTATTTAGCAAATGATAACTGATAACAACAATACAACAATGATCGTGACGAGAGATAAATATACAATTAAAACAAACAAGATGACAATAATCAGTGTGTATGATATTATGGCATTATTAAATACACTTTGTCGTGTACATAAACAGCATTTTCATAGGCAAAAGTCCTACTAATTTGGAATATTGTCATCAAGGCAAAGTAGACAAATTTGAACCTTATGTACAAACACTTAAATTGGAGTGCATAGCAATGAGATAGAATAAATTGTAATGTAAGTATGTTTTGATATTTAAATAAGCTTATCTTGATTGAGAATGTAAAATGATTCAAAAGTTTACGTTAGCTATCTTTCAAGAATTGAATTTAATTATTATTTAGAAATGATAGGACTAAAAGACGTTACACAAGTTTGACCTAGTTTTAGATTTAACCTAGATTTAGATTTGACCTAGTTTTTTTGTCATGAAATGTGCATACACTAATAAATAGACTTGGTACCTTCTGTGTTACTAACTCCTTATATTGTTTGAGACCAGGTATTTCGGCCGTATGATGTGGGTTTCCCGTTGTGTCCACGACTAATATCCTCGTTCAAATGTGGGATTCAACAGCTACCAGGTGAGTGGGCGTATGGTTTGTCCTTGACCTCGTTCGGTTAGTAAGGGCGGGGTAGTAATATCTCCAATGTTTCTTTTCCTATTCCAGCTTTCGATTTATTCGTCTCAACCTTTAATGGTGTTCTAGCTCGAACGTCTTCAAATTGGTGACCTTGAACTCGCACGTGGGAATGACTCAGCAGACAAATAATGTCTAGACTGAATGCATCACTACTTGGACTGCAAGTTGGAATGCAATCGATCCTCACTACTTGGATGTATGACTTCACGTATCAAAAAATGAAAACAATCAATCCTCACTACTTGGACGTATGACTTCACGTATGAAAAAATGAAAACAATCAAGACTGGATCTTCGTCGGATGTGCCTTTTTATAAGAATCTTCTGTTGTGGGCGTAGTAACCATGGCAATTTATACAGTATTTTTTTACAAAGTCTTATTACGGACAAGTTTATTTTGGAATATTAGTGGAATCATGTTTTATATTAGTTAAATTAATTCGTCTTTCAATCGGTACAATAAAATTACCTTAATTAGTTTTCTCTTAGAAAAACACATTTTTTAAAATATAACGGGCAAATTTAGCATTTCGACTGTCATATGTTCGATGACGTCATGGACGCTAATAAAATAAATTAAAATATCAGAATTTTGGATTAAAATGCCTTTTTAGTAGAACTTTACCTTTACAAATTAAACTTTTAAATACATTTAATATTTTTTCATCTTTTAATCCTTTTAAAAATCTTTATTTATGCAAAAAATTAGTGTGGTTAGTTTTTGAAGTGTAATAACTAAATGGTCTTTTAATTTATTTATGAATTATTGTTATAAAATGAAACTATGAACTTTTCTTAATCTTTTACCACCTTTTTAAATTATCTAAATAGCTTGTAATTAATATTTTTAAACTTTTCTTTTACCTATGTTGACAACTGTCATATTATTCAAAATGCTTATTTAAATATCTGGACTCAACTTACAAATATGTCACTGAGAAATATTTCCACATAAATACGTCTTGATAGACTTTGTATCTGTTGGGTTTTCTTTGTAAGTGCTATAATTATGTATATGAAATATTTGAATTTAATTATGATTAGAGCAATATGGCGTATCCAAATTCGAAAAATAAAATGATGCTTAGCTTAAATGTGCGCATCTAACAGATTTATCTTTAGTGACAATTATTATAAATTGACAACATGTTTATGGGGTAAATGTTGTTTATGTTCAACATTAGTTTATTTCGGTTTATAGCAATGCATTTTTAGTTAAAAATTAGTCATGTATGTGCTATACTTTTGCCAATGTTTGGGATGATGCTTTCGAAACTATCAACCTTGCTTTAACTTTGTACCTGTAACTTTTTGTGACATTTTACTCTTGAGAATTCACACTATAAAATGGTAATCACTTGTATGCTCATAGTGTGATAATAAATGTTGAAACTTGAAATTAAATTTGGTCATTTGTAAAGGCTGTCAAATTCATTTTATATTATTACTTTGCCTATATACCATTTTACTAATTATTGTTGTATTGTAAAAATATGCCAATTATAACTATAAAAATAAGACTAATGTGTTTATTCAACTAATTAGGTATTTAATTCTAATATTTAGTATTTAGTACGGGGGTTTCAGTTGGGGTTCCTGAGAAGAGTAGTCATTGGTTTGGTTTTCTAAATTTGGGGGTGAATTTCTTTCTAATATTTAAAATTTGATGGGGTTCTCAGAATATACTAGTTTTGTTAGCAAAATCTACATTAATTTTCAAGGATTTTTACCTTTAAAGGGGTGACTGTATGTGTTTGTGGGTATTTGACTGGTGTTGTCACATATTCAACACTAGTTCAATTTGTATAATTAATATAGCTAATCTAGACATGATGGGAATCTTTAATTTCACAAAAAACTAATATAAATTCATATCAAAGTCAAATTAAATTACAAACAAAACAAAGACATCTTGAAAAATAATTTTTTAAACAGAAGCATGGGTGTATATTATAATAGGAGGCATGGTTTAATTAAAAATGTAATAAATAGCTTCTAAAATGAAATGCAAGAGAAATAACAGACATTTATCTAAATTAGCAAGGAAACAGATTAAGAATTTAAAAAGGATTTCCTACTTTTTTTGAAAACGTACATACGCAAATAGGTAAAACTAATTTTATGTTTTTTTTGTTTTAGGTAAGCAACATTTACGCTGACGCACTCATCTTAGAAAAACTCTACAGCAGTAAGTAAATTGTAATTTAACTAAACAGGTAATTTAATAGCTCGCGTCAATTTAAATAATTTTGTATACATTGCTAACAGTATCTTCTTATTATATTTATATAGCAGGACAAAATTAGTCTAGACATAACTTGTAATTTTAAATTGTAAAAGAAGATTTAGCTACAAGCGTGTAATTACGGAAGTTGAGAATAAATTGGTTGTACAAATTATTACAATTACAATGAATTGTACTTAAAACTTATGAAAGCCCAATTATGAAATTTAAGAAAAATTAGTTAGTGTTATTTTTTTAACTAAAAATAGGAAACATAAATTAATATGTTTAGCTTGTGTTCTAAAGCTGTTATGGCCTAAAATATCATGTATATTTTTCGTATCAAATGTTAGCGACAGCATCGCTTATGTACGTTCTACATTCTAAATTACAAACTAATTGCAGAATTTACTTTTACTATAAATACGGTTTATTATATTTAATTATGAGAAATTATGTCACGTATTGATATTAGAATGTTAATTTTTGGTTAATAATTTTCAATTAGTATTAGCTTTACGTGTTGTTGAATTTGGTTTTGATTTTTAATTTTTGAATATTCAGTTGTTTTTGATACACTTGCGACATCTGTGTGGTGAAAGTGTAGTTACTATAAATTATTTGCTATGTATTACACCAAATTTCTGCTTCTTCCAGGTTCATTAATTATCTTTTTATTTCATTAACTTTAGTTTGAATTTTGAATAATTTTTATATGCTTTTCTTTATTAATCACACACAATTTAAATTCTCATTTCGTAAACTACTTTGTTGCTTAGGACTTTTGTTTAAGTAAATTGACTTGCGTTTTTTAACTTATAAGTTACACGCCTGATTGTATAGGACGTAATTTTTTATGCTTCAGGCAGATTTGTGCAGCAATTTTTGTATCAGAAATTCTTAAATATAATTATTTTTATCGATTTTTGTTGCGTAAATTGGATCCATTCTGGTATGCATTTTACGTGGGATTTTTAAGTCGAACATTAATGATATTTGTTAACCGCCATCTTCCCGTTAGAACGACGTGTGTTCAGTTTATTATTTGTCCATTTAATTTATGGAGTTGGAGATTTTCCCTGAATTGCAGGTATTGCACTTGAGTGAGCAAAAATTAGCAGATACATTGTTTGAGGAGCTCTACTTCAATACCAGCCGTATGTGTCGTGAGGTATAATTCTATTGCAATTTAGAAACATGAGAGCTTCCTTCTGTTCTGAAAGGTTAGTGTCTAGAATAAATTTTATTTTACTTTTTATTTAATGACACAAGCATGAGTTTTTCTCGTGCGTTGTTTTTTAAACATTCTCTAGAGGCAAACGACAGAATCACGGTTGAGAACACATTGCTATCTACTGTTTGTGAATATTGTGGATATAGATAAGATTTGTAGAGTATCGGGATTATTGAGGCCAAGAATGGACGACGTGTCATTTATCATCTTTCTATGTTTCGTTATTCCTGTGTATGCGTTGTCTACCATGGTGGTGATGTTGGTTATTGTCGCCAATAAATTGAGGTTCTTCTTACAACAAATACAAATGGCTGCAAATATTACATTATTATGTAATATTTGCCAAATATATTTTACAATTTTATTAATAGTCTGTTAATATTTTCAATTGATTGATCAATAGAGGAATTATCGCGGATACATAAAATAAAACAAGAAAAAGAGAATATTGGGCAAATTCCGCTGTAGTGCAACCGTAGACACGTGTTTCTGACTCCTTGGTCGTCATCAGTACAGTGTAGCCAAGAAATAAGGTGGGATAACCTTGGAGATGTAAGCATAGACGGTAGACCATCAGGCGACAGACCTCCATTTATAGCTTCAGTTGGAAGATCCTCGGTTTCGAGAACAACGACTAACATCGCCACGAGGAAGACATTGTGGACCTGCGTGCCAACCGACCCTGGAAAGTTATTCAATGTGCGTCAACTACGAAGTAGTTGATGCACACACGAGTGAATAGTACAATTGTTTGTCGATGCCATGTAATTGTTGATAGAATTATGTATTTAGCAATAAGAAAGAAATTACAGAGCTATGAAACAGTTTGTTAATTGAATAAACGAAACGCTGCACATGTAATTGTCGGTTTTTATTTTGTTTCAATTATCCTAAGACCGACGACAGCGTACTATTAATATATATATATGTGTTGTCACTGGATTCCGGGTTTTCTTCCGCGTTTTCACTGCTTGGTCTTTGGAAAGACCGATGCTGGTTTCTTGACGACGTTTCGGCAAAATCACACTTGCCATCTTCAGGTCTGCGATAACTGTCTGCTTCTGATTCTTGTTATTCGTAAACTGACTAAGAAGCAGAAGCAGACAGTTATCGCAGACCTGAAGATGGCAAGAGTGATTTTGCCGAAACGTCGTCAAGAAACCAGCATCGGTCTTTCCAAAGACCAAGCAGTGGAAACGCGGAAGAAAACCCGGAATCCAGTGACAACACATACTACTACCCGCGGAAACCTGAAAGAGAACATATATATATATATATGATTATGTGTTCACTTCGTGGGTACAACTCTTAACTTCTATACAGTTTAGATCAATGACAACTGCTAAACAACGAAAAGGAATTGTTATATATGTGTATAAGGATGTATTAAATATTATAATTAGCAATGTTGAGATCCCACGCTTCATTTGTTTCCCTTTGCCGTGCTTTAACTTCTAATGCCTCTCTACGGCAATTAATTATTTAATTATGGGAATCTTCCTAACAGAGTTAGTAAGCTTTGAAATAACAGATTGAGTGGGTCGTTTGTGTACAAAGAAATACTAATGGAAAGTTAAAAAGTTATTTTCAAAACGTTGTTGTAAAGTTTTCGACAAGGAATGCCTCGACTTTCCTATTAAGTAACTCAAATAAATTTATGGATAATTGCCTGAGTTAATTTACATCACCCTTATGTTTTGAAGGAAAAGATTACGCCCAGACTCGTACATGAGGCAACTTTTAAACATCTCCTTTAATTATATTAGTTACTTCGACATAAATATTTAAATATGGTATCTACAGTGTCCGCTTTGAACTACGAGTAAAGAACAGAACAGGAGAGAGTCTCCTTAATAATAATATTTGCTCAAATGTGGTAACTCAATATGGCCGCCTCAATGCATAGAATATGTATGTTACATGTCAGATGTAGTGTCAGATATATGACAAGTTATTCAAAATACTCATTTTATAAACTATGATTGGTCAATATTGCTATAACGACCTGCCTTAAAGTGGTAACTCCGTCTAAATAATACCTATTCCCCCACCAGTGTATTATCTCTCCTGTTCTATTCTTTCCTCGTAGGCTTTGAAAGTTCGGGTTGACAGAATATGATGTTTTACATTAGAAATTCAAAATTTTGACGTCGATGTCATCGTTCGCAAATTATATATTTACACTTCACTTATATTATAATTTGAAATTATGACGTCTCATTCTAGCCTTGGTGTCAAATCTCAAGCTTTGATATACGGCTATGACAAATTGTTTGTATATGGTCATGATTGACATTATTTGATATACTTACAGTTCGATAGTTAAGAGTGTGAAAAAGTAAAATTATTTTTGACTTAAAGTACAGGTAACTAACATTTATACAGTGTTATTAAGTCTAAGTTGTATTTATATTTAAAACGTATTACCCACACCCATTCCTTAAAAAAAATAAAGGCGGTAGATATGATCTGACTAAGCATTCTATATATTACAGATAATTTTAAGTATAACACTCAAATAAATTTAAAAAGTAATAAAAGGCCATAATGACGGTAACTTAAATGTTAAATTACTTCTAATGTTAAAAAAAATCACAGATAACTTGCTATAATTTTATATGATATTTTTTTTTAAATTTAGCATGGACTTTACGTAGTAAATGACATAAGTCGACTTCTATAAAAATTAACCCGCCTAAGTAGAGACATATTTATAACACAAACTGGTTGGGGCAAAATCATAATTGCTTGTTATGGATTATATGGATTTCTTTATATAATGTTTTTGGAGAACGTATTATTGTAACTCAATTGTTATACATATTTCATAGTAACATATATGGAATGATTAAAAAATCTAATCAGGTATGCAATATACAGCAGTGGAAGAGATCCATTCATCACCAATCATAATATTATACAATTAAATAAAGATTTATGAAAATATGAAAAAACATTCTGAATAATACTACTCCTATCTATTTTTAAAATATAAATATTTTATATACTGTCGTCCTCCTACGATACTTGTATATTCTTCTCTTTAAAACCATTTTTGAAATTGCTTTGAGCATAATATAATTAATTCGCTAATTATCCAGAATATATTTGTAACTTTATTTTACAATAAGCAGCGTGACTATTTAAAAGCTTAGTTTCAAAGAATTTATTGCGCAGTCCAATAGGGGTTGACTAAAAGTTACTTATAAATTATATATTACTGTACTTAGATAGAAAGTTACAATTTTAAATTTAGCTAAAGAGATAGTTATTCGAATAAAGGATGGACGACAGCAACGACTATAGCCGCTATGAAAATCCTCATATTTTAACACTTAGTTGCAAAAAAGGGTTTCCACTCAAATTTCGAATATCACCCTACCAATCTCTAACACTCGGGCTTATTGCGAAGGGCAAGGACTCTATAAAAGACAGAAAATAAATATAATATATTTGAATGGTTCCATTGATTCGCTATGCATATATACAAAATAAATTTACTGTTTCTGATATTCATTCCGTTATTTTGTAAATAGTAATACGTAATAACATTTTGAAAAATACTAAACTGAATAAACTTTAGTTACTGAATAAAGAAGCAGTAGTGAGTAAGCAGATTATTTTTTCGACGTTAATACTAGAAAAAATCGCAAAAAGAATGAATGGGTAATTGGTCACTGTCATTCCAGACGCAGGAGAGGATTATCAGTTAGTAATGTGAACACCACATATAAAGTAATAAATATAAATTCAGTCTTAAATATAAATAAGTTCTAAAAAATATTTTTAGTACGTTTAAGAGTATTTTAATCAATCAGTCTTAGTGTCTTCATCGTTTTGTTACTATTATATTTAAGATCGCCTGATTCTATTTACATATCCCAACTAACGAAGGTAAAAACGTTAAAATAATGTTGACTATTCCGGAAAAGGTGCGCGCGATAAGCTTGTTCGACAATGGATCGCAACAGCTGTTGCTCGAGAACAAAGCGGTAGTCATACATCTATTGCGCAAATGAACCGTTGAGAATACAATTCGAAGGCAACCAGGATCAGGTACACGAAGATGAAGAGGACAGAACATTATTACAATATATCCACGAACATCCATTTACCAGCTTCCGTTCCGCGGTTAACGAAAGTGTTCTTCCTGCTAGTACGAGTACTGCACGAAGAAGACTGATCTCTACCGGTTTAAAAAATTATACTGCGGTGGTGAAACCTTCATTAACGGAAAGGCATGGACATGATAAGTTAATATTTACCCAAACCTGCCACCGCATGGGCAGACATTTTTGGTGGTCAGTAATTTTCTCCAATGAATCAACTTTTCAATCGTCTTCCTGCAGAAAGATAACGGTTAATCGTGAGAGAGGACAGAGATATGATCCAAGATATATTTATGAACGTTCGGTAGTGGCTGGTTTTCAATATAGGCATATACTAGCTAATGTCATGTTGCCGAGTGTTACTCTAATGCGTAATAACAACTTCTTGTTTCAACAAGATAAAACACAGATACATAAATCCAGAGTGGTTCAGCAGTGGATCGAAACTGCAAATATTGAAACTGCCCTGGTCATTTAAAAGTCCAGATTTAAATCCTCTGGATAATCTCTGGGGATTTATGAAAAAGAGAAGCTCTGATAATGTATACCGTCACGTGAGTTCCACGGGGTTCTAAGTACATTCTGAAAAGTTTTGCTGTAGAGCAATTTTTATGGTTTGACTTAATGTCAAATTTGATACGGTCTATACTACTACGATTTTTGACTGGAACGGATGAGTATATTCTATTATGGAAAGGTTTAGTGTAAAAAAACTGTCAATTTTAAAAACCGAAAGAAGTTACGAAGGCTATTTAAAAATTATACACATGTACTTACAACCATGTGGTATTCTAAGATTATGAAATTGTTATTGTAATTAAAATTTCAATAAAGTTGTATTGTTTTTATTATGTCTACTGAAATAGAAAAAAAACGACAGAAATAAACAAGAATACTTAAAAAAGTAAAAATGATAGTATTATTTTATTTTTATAACATTTTTATATGAAAACGGAAATTGATTTATCTTCTTATTGATTTTGTCTTACGTTCCACTGTATTCACGTAGCAATGATGTCATGTATTGCCTTTCCTCTGCGGGCATCCATTTATAAGAAAAATCAATAATAATATTTATTCGTTCAGTTGACCATAAAAAAATGGTATAGAACAAGTCAATATAGTGTAAATGTAAATATAAACAGTCAAACAATACAACTATGATACAAGCTTAAGCACTAACCAATGCAATACAGTACAACATGTAAAAAAATAAAAATAAAATGAATACAACAATCACTAACAGACCAAACAATTTAGATATGCAAATCTAAGATCTGCCTGTCATTTTCAAAGTCACTGAAAGAGTAATAGCATCTAGCAATCAGTGACTTTTTTAACTCTACTTTAAATTTTTCCATCGGTAGACTCTTTAAATTTTTGGAGATTCTATTGTAGGCAGTTATCATTAAATACTGTGGGCTTTTTTTATAAATCGATAGTCTGTGTCTGGGCACCTCCAAAGCATCACCCCGCCTCATGGAATATTCATGGTGATCACCAACTTTCATAAATTCTAACAGATTTTGCTTGGCGTAAGTTAATAATTGGTAAATAAAGATACAGGGAACCGTCATAATATTTAACCTAGTGAAGTAACCTTTACATGACGTCCCCTCACTTATACCCACCATGTTCCGTATTGCTCTTTTTTGTGTTGTAACTTGTCATTAGGAATAATATTTTTTGGGTGGGCAAGGCTGACATTTTCAAAAATAGAAGCGTTAGAAGTACTAGATGAAATGTTTATACAAGTAAACCCCTCATTGTAGTTCTGTTTGACAAACAGTAACTTTTTATAATTCAAATTTTATGCTAACATATGGTAATCAACAAAAGAGTTACTTTTCATTTGTATCACGTGGTAACGTTTCTTGCGATCAATTTTTAGTAGTAGGCGCATTCGGCCCAAAGGAGACCATACTTCGGCAACTCTTAATTGCTTCTTGGTTCTTGAATGAATATTGTCGACTTCTTAAATACAAGAATGTCCGGCAATAGAGTACTTCATGCTTACACTACATATGTCAAAATTCAAATGAAGAAATCTAGCAACGGCACAGGATATTATAGAGTTTCGGTTCTGAGAGACGGAACTTTCGTTTTTACATTTGGATATAAAAAACAGATTTTATTAAGAATTGCAATGAAGGCGTTTGCTATATCATTTCCTGATCTACCGCACAATGTTTCAGGTCATATTACATATATTTTCTCTTTTCGCGCTCAGGTAAGTTTGAGCATGTTTCTTAAAATGATATGGATGACTCGGAAACTGATCAGTATATTCCGAGTGTTAAATAACGTCCACACGCATTTACTATAATTTGTATACCAATGCAAAACAGAAACGTTGAGAATAGTGCATTGCTTTAATTGCTCATTATATACGAATTTATAAGCATTTAATTCTTTTCTGTTACACAGGATGGATGAAGAAAATCAAATCGATGACGAATTAAAACGAAAAAAGGAATTGTCTAATGCGCGCGTGAAGAATTATCGTCAAAAGAAGCACACTAAATCTCAACAACTAAATTCGTCGATGCAGGATGACCCTAATGTAATATAGAACGAAAAAAAAAAGTTGTATTTCGTATTATTAACCTCGCCTTGATTAAGTTTTCACTTCTGCCGTGTGGTTTTAAGCACACCCATTTTCTTGTTTCTTGTAAAATAGTTTACCTATTTCATATCTGAGCAAATTTATTACATTTTGAAAATCGAAACATATTGCAACAGTGTTTGGGTCTCTTATTATTTTATCATTTTGTTTTTCTTTTCTCATATTCTTTTTCAATTCAGTATGAGCATCAAATTCAGTTTGAATTTGATCATTATTTATTTTTGGTCTTTCAGTAGGTGTACCCACCTTAGACTTTTGTTTTTATGCACACTGTATATGGGTTTTTGATTTAGTACAAAGGTAGAAAGGAAAAAGTTCTTCCATACCCATACATTTTGATCGTATTTGGTGAAATAATATTGAAAGGAGAAAGAGCGATAAGTAGACTCCGTACTTGGTTTACGTTTTATGTTGCATGATTTAGAAGAAAATGCGTTTTTGCGGATTCACCACTACGTCTATTTAAATTGAAAAATAGCCTTAGATATAAAGAAAAAATAATTATAATGACATATTTTAAAAAGTGAGGATATACTTACTTTATTTTGAGTGATTTTCTTCCATCGTTGTAACTTTGTGAAAGATATTCGAATCCAGAGCTTGCATAATCGGACCAATTCTCCAAATCGGACATATTTAGAACAAAAGCACAACCAAACTATGCACAACTTTCGTTAACAAAGTAAACAGTACTTAGAACCTTGTAAACTTTAATTGGCTTTTCCGCAGTGTTACAGCGCCATCCGTGGACCAATTGCGGTAATTTTAAAATTCAACTATGCAGATTGATTATTTGTACTTACCCTGAAGTGTATAGAACCCTGGGGAACTCACGTGACGATACAATAATTCAAATCGATTATGGAATCAAATTGAAAGTAACCGGAGGAATGTCACCGTGTACTATCGTCAGAAACTTGTCGACAGCATGTCGTCTTGTTGACCAGGAGTAATAGAAAATAACCGTGGATGGACACACTATTAATAAATTTGTATATTTTAAACATTAAATTTATTATTTCATTACATTCTTTTCCTTTACTTTTTATTATTTGTGTAGTTATATTATTTTTTTAAGATTTGTGTAAATAAATTATCCCATTTGCTAAGAATTGCCAAAAATATAAAATTCCCTACGAATGCAAAAATATCAATCTCAACAGAAGAAATTCATATGAACGTAGACACATTAAACACAATGAGAAATTGATATTTTGGGTTTTTTACCGCGTTAATTCAAATCAAGTGTACATATACGAAATAATTCGTATATGCATAAGTGATATGAAATGTAATGCATATCTACACCACTAATTGCTGACATTGCAAATATCAACGTGTAGACAGCTGTTTCGATCTAACCTCGATCTCGTCAGTATACGAAGGTGATATTTGCAATGTCAGACAAACTTGGATTTCCTGCCTATATACTGAATTGGGTACCAAATGCCTATGAGAGAGACTCGCAGCGGTATCTGTGATCCAAGATCAAGAACGCAAGGAAATGTTAACCCTTAGTAGAACATCTACTTTATCGGGCAACTGTAGATATGCATTATATAGGTGACATTTCATATCACTTATGCATATACGAATTATTTCGTATATGTACACTTGATTTGAATTAACGCCGTAAATAACCCAAAATATCAATTTCTCATCACATAACCGCGAAAAAGTCATTTTTGACATAACCTTTCTGGGGAGGTAGTTTATTAAGTAGGTAAAGTCACCTATATAATGAATATCTACAGTTGCCCGATAAAGTAGATTGATTGATTGATTGATTGATTGATTGATTTATTTACTCAAAAAAGATGTACAGGGTATGTACAAGTTTGCAAATAGTCATGAATATATATATATACAATATTAAACGAAACATAATATATACAAGTAAAACTACATAAAAAATATATATATATAAAATATATAAAAAATATTATATATATGTTCTACTAAGGGTTAACATTTCCTTGCGTTCTTGATCTTGGATCACAGATGCCGCTGGGAGTCTCTCTCATAGGCATTTGGTACCCAATTCAGTATATAGGCAGGAAATCCAAGTTTGTCTGACATTGCAAATATCACCTTCGTGTACTGACGAGATCGAGGTTAGATCGAAACAGCTGTCTACACGTTGATATTTGCAATGTCAGCAATTAGTGGTGTAGATATGCATTACATTTCATATCACTTATGCATATACGAATTATTTCGTATATGTAAACTTGATTTGAATTAACGCGGTAAATAACCCAAAATATCTATTTCTCATCACATAACCGCGAAAACGTCATTATTAAACACAATATATCCACATTATTCAATACATGTAGTGTATTGAAAATTAGAGATTGGTACGAATTTAATAGGACTGAATTTTTTGTGGAAACCTTTTTTGCAACTAAGTGCACTTATGTTTAGTTCTTTATGTAATACACGTTTTTCGTTGCTTATGATATTTTTATATGAGATCACATTTTAAAGAAGATAGTACAATGCCATCATTCTGTAAAATTAGCAACATTAGTAGAAACCTTCCCGTTGATATATTTGAATTTCGAAACAAGCCAAATTTTATAAGACGTTGCGAAGCGTAAATTTAAAGCTTTCTAAAATATATTTAAAATTAAGTGATAGAAAAAGCAACCTTAATTGCTATCGATGCGCCTATTTATTCTTTATTTTCTTTTATTCTCCATAGTTCCGTTATAATTTAAAAGTGAAAAATAAGATATATTTTAATTAAAAATTATGCAGTAATTGTCATGATCTGTATATTAGTTCATTAAAAATTAACAAAGAATAAATTATAAAAAGGTATTTACAAATGCATTAATTGCACTTGAATTGATATTTGTTATTGTTAGTCGTAGTAATGCAAAATATTGTAAAACCGTCAGCACTATGAGCATTCAAAATATGTCATAGGATAATTTAATATAATTTATATGAAATTCTGTACTACACAATAGCATCGACATAAACTGATTATCTACTTAAATGGAATGTTGTCCATATTGCTTTTGACTATAATATCGATACAAATTGAATTAAATTAAATTTTAAATATTAGTTTAGTTTGATAAAAGTATACATTCAGCGTAATACATTTTCCAATATGTAATAAGTATTCTAATTATATAAATTTGTTCAGAAGATCTTATTACAGTCACTGCACAATAAAATGGATGAATTGACACTATATAATGACACTGAAGAAACTGCCGTGGTTTGTATTACGGAGCAATGGCTGACAGAAGGGGCTCTTGACGTTTTGAAATTTGCAAATTATAATATAGTAGATGCTGTTGAGTCTTCCTGTTTTGAAAGACTTGTATCGTTTTTCTTTCATTTGGTTCTTCTTGTTTTAGAAGTAGTAAAGAATAACTCCTCACTGAATTTACGTTATACGTGGTTATTCACAAATGAAATAACACTACACTGTTATATACAATTTTATTTACAATTAAATATAATAACAATGCGAATAGATGTAGGCTTCTTGCATTGGGCAAGTATTGATTCGTACATGATAGCTAACTGCTAACAAGGTGAGTTGCGTTGATAAACTGATTCCAGTTTTCTGTTACAAAAAATTCAGTATTTAGAGTGCGGTGGTAAGTTTACAAAACCGTACCTCTTCTATTGTTGTCTGGAAAAACCGAACATTAATGGGTTGTAAGTTTCATTAAAGGTTCTCGGAAGGAGCAAATAGCAATACAATTATCTAATATAAATATATCAGCCCTGCAGTGCGGTTACGGGTTTCTTCAATTACAGAATATCTATAATTCTGAAAACCGGCAAATGTTTATGACTTTTTAAGTACTACAACGGAATGATGTTAATAAAAAAAAAATAAATGCTAATTTAGACTAAGCATTTTACCGATTTTCTAGAACGGACAATAGAGGGGTTTCTAAGAAAGAGATTACATTATGAGACTGATGTCCCTCTTGGTCTTTCCAGATTTAATTTGAAATATACATTATTTTACGATTATGAAGTAATAAAATGACTGTAAGCACTTATACAGAGAAATATACATGTTCTAATTAATTGTACCTTTGTAAAATAAACCAAATTGAGATTAAAACTAAATAAATATACGTTTTACATAGAACAGAGAATATTACTTTATAAAAAAGGAATAAACGAAAAATAATAATAATAAACGTCCTTAACAGATACATACTGTAGAAATGCATCGAAATATGGAGGAGCAATAATATTGATAAGGAGGGAGTATGTCGCAAGTAAGATAGCAATAATAAAAAGATCGGCGGTAGATAAAAAAATCGAGGCGACTGGTGTGTACCTAAAACATTTGAAAATTGTGATTGTAGCAATATACAGCCACCAAAGGGTAATAATGTTTTATTCATAGAACAATTAAACAATCTACAATTTACAACAGCCTCCTTTCTTTCAATTTAAGGCCACTTTTTAACGAACCATCGATGATACAAGGGAACGCTGCTACATGTATTGACCAGATTTTTGCGAATTTTTCGAAAGACGATCATCTGGTACGGACTGTCGAACCACATGTATCTCATCACCATGGACAATTACCTACTGTTGGACTCTAACTGTTTAAATCCTTAAAAGAAAATCTTTTTGAAAGTAAGAAAAATAATCGACGTGAATACATCTTTATTTGAAAAAAGACTAAGAGAAGAATGTTGGGATGATATACACCATTTAGAACCTGAGGCACACTTTTCAAACTTCTATGGGCGCTTCCGTGTTCGTTTCGAGGATTCTTTTTCTGTCGAATATATTAAACCGAAGAAAAGAACTAACCTCACTATCAATTGGCACACAGGCTAATTAAAACAGCTGAAAAACAAATTAGACGCACTAAATGTTATAAATAAAGTAATGAGTACACAATCACAAATGGTGTACAATGATGCCAGAAATGAATACCGAAAAAGGGTTCAGGAGGCAAAGAACAAGGCAGGAATAGAGTCGCCTGGGACATTGTAAAGAGTGAGATAGGCGGAAGGAAGAAGCAGCAGAGACCGGAAGAATGCATACATTCCCCTAAAGATTTTAAAAAGTTCTTTGCAGGCGTTGGCGAAATACTGGCAAGGAATGCACCAGGACCATCGTTGTGCGCAACCTCACCATTAGCAACTCAAAAAATGCAAAAATTAATTATATCTATCTCCCATCACCGAGGAAGAACTGATCGATATAAGGAGGTGAAACTCAAGAGCAAAAGTACTAGGGATATTGACGGCTTAACGACAATTTTAATCAAGCAAATAATACATTTTGGAGTGGTCCTCTCGCACATTTAATAAATTCCATGTTTGTTCATGGTACATCTCCGATGGAACTGAAAAGAGCTAATATTCATCCAATTCCTAAAACTGGTCAACAGGACAGTCTTAATAACTATAGGCCAATTTCCATACCTCCAACAATTTCAAAAATATTTGAACAAGCAATTACAACTCGCTGAGTTAAACATCTTGAAGAAAAACATTTATTTAGTGAGGCACAACATGGTTGTAGAAAGCAACTATCTACAGTCACAGCAATGACTGAACTTGTAAACGCAGCTCCAGAAGCCTTCGATCAAAAAGAAAACATAAAACTAATCAGATGTGATTTGTCGAAGGCATTCGATTGTGTTGATCATGTCTTTCATTTTGGGGAAAATGGAACATTACGGAGTGCGTGACATTCCTCTACAGCTACTAAAAAGCTACTTGACTAACAGAGAACAACAGGTGTGCTGGAATGAACATGTAACAGAAGCGGAGATAGTGAATAGGGGAGTATCGCAGTGATCCATATTGCCGCCTGTGTTATTCTTGCTGTAAATAAATGATATTCTCGCAAATGTGCACTGCCGTAAGACCTTAATGTACGCAGATGATACACCCTTCACCAAAAGTTCTAGTTTGACGCAGGATACAGAAAATATTCTGGCGGAAGCTGGGGAGTGGTTTGGCGCGAATAAGCTCATTATCAATACGCAAAAGACCCAAACTTTGGCCCTTTCCACAGACAATAACCAAAAAGGATCAACAAAATTCTTGGACATTTTTTTCGATTCAAGGCTAACATGGGCCGACGTGTTACTCCTACTGTCCGTCACCAATGCCGACAACAACCGACATCACAACGATATTCTCCGATCCCGACCCAGATTTTGCATTCAATGTATAGGTGGGGACACGTTGTCCCTGGCCGTCTTATTACTGGAACGGGTAACATCAAATGGCCTCCGCGATCTACTGATCTCACTCCAAATGATTTTTTTTGTGGGGATATTTAAAAAATATTGTTTATACCCATGAAGCTGGTAGAACAGAAAACGTAGTTGCCTTGAGAGAAAAAATAATTGAGGCTGCTAATTCAGTAACTGATCACATGTTAGAAAACGTAAGAGTATATTTCTACGACCGCCTAGGATAATGTCTTGCTGTGCAGGGAGGAATCCTTTTTTATTTATTTTATTAGGGTTATTTTTTAATTTTATTAGAATTACGCTTTTGTTTGTGTCATGCAGCGTGAACGTAGCTTAATAATGCTCTGCATTTACTGAAAGGAAAAAGAAAAACAAATCCTTGTAACTCGTAAATATTATTTCTGAACGCGCTAGAAACACACGGGTCGGTGGTCCAATGGTTACTGCTAAGTGCTAACTTGTATTTGCGAGCATGTGTCGGTTGTCGCGTCGCTGGCATTGGAAAGGAAAGTAGGGATACCACGTTGCAACATTTGCATGGATTGATCGCCTATGGCTAATGAAAATTGACACATACGGTATATGCCATAGGAAGAATAAAGAAAGTAGCTGGAAAAGACGCCGCACGGCTGACATACTTTGGTAGTTTCCATAGTACTGCCACTTACGGAATTCTCTTATGGGGTGGATCAGCGGCAGCACGGAAAATATCTTTACAACAGAAACAAACAATCAGAGCAATAGTGGGAGTAAATTCAACAACTAGTTGCAGTAACTACTCCATGGAGGAATACTTCGGGCGGGATTACTCTGGTTGCTGCTAGTCTCTTTGTTTTTGATCACTTGCTTTTGGGTTTATTTTTATGTATTAAATTTTATTGACATGTATATGTTTTATGAATTATATACTTAATTTATATGTGCACTGAAGATTTTAATCTGTAGTGTTTTGTAGTGTCTTTTATATATTTATATGTTGTATGACAATTTCTGATGCTGTAACTGCAAATCTGTGTTTGTACGCTATCTCGAAATAAAGAATTGATTGATTGATTGATTGAAAGATTGGCAGTGAAATCGATAGACCGGAAGTACTAGTTTACTCTCATCAATATTTTCTCAAGTAATTAATTTAAACAAATTTCTAAACAATACAAATGTACTGAGAGTAAATTAAAAAAAAATATGGAAATCCTACCTTTTACGGAAAAATAGCTTTCTCAAATATTTGGCACTGTATGCTTTCTAGAGACATATTGTGAGTGGCATCGTTACGTTTGGCTCCGCCGTTTCGCCCAGACATTTCGCCCCTAAAATAATGAACGCTTACCCTTATGTATATGTAATATAATTGTACACAATTTTATATTTTGCTGAAATTGAATTCCTAGATAAAATACATATATGTTATTAAACTTCAAAACGTTTAGTATGTACTTAAAACATAAATATATACATAATATTTTCAAAATTTTAAGAATTTGGGATTCAAATAAATAAGTTCAGTGTTTAATATTTCATATTCTGTACAAAAATAGATACTCTCTAAAGTGCTTCTTAAAATTATAAAAATTGGTATTTCACATATTTATAATATGCCAACTCCTATAAATTAGATTAGGGGAAAACTATTCTTAATTATACACACAATTAGATTATCAAAAACACAATAAAATTAAAACTTGTAAAACTGAGAATACGAAAGTTACGTATACTCGTATTAACGCGTATCACTAAGATAACTGTATAACTATTTTATGTACTGGGGTCAAACGTATTAAGTGTATGAAAGCATCTAGAGCTGGAATTTAATTCATTTAAAAAAAAATTAGGTGTGGCCACCACACGACTTTCTTATACGTTTGAGCGTTTCAAATTATAGAATTTTAAGAATTTTTTTATACAAAGCTTATTCAAAATCCTATTCTAAGTACTTTCATTCTCTTAATAAATCGCTATAGAATGCATACTTTACAAGATATTCGAAAAAAAGTGCTACTCGCTAAGAGTAAAAGTGCTACTTCCAGTCCGAATTTTGAAATTTCATATGTACAAAAAATATTGCAAATCCAGTTCTAAAAACTTTTGTACTCTTGATAAATATATATAGAATGCATAACATACGACATATTTGCAAAAAATCGCTATTCGATAAGAGTAAAAGTGGTATTTCCGGTCGGAATTTTGATATTTTTTTATACGAAAGATATTGAAAATTATGTTTTAAATACTTTTATACTGGGAACGTACTTGTCTAAAAAGCATGACATGCAAGATATTCGCAAAAAACTGATTTTCGATAAGAGTAAAAGACCTACTTCCGGTTGGAATTTCGAAAAACTTTTTTAAGACAATTTGTCTCAAACTTAATTCTAAGTACATATGAATTCTTTATAAATTTGTTTAAACTTAGTAGTTGACGAAATATAGGCAAAATTCGATTTTTTCGCTGAAGTAAACTGCTACTTCCGGTCTACCGATTTTATTGAAAAACTAATCAGATCTCAATAGAGAGATTATACACGTAAATACAAAATTTGGGATTGATATCTACAGCGGTTTGACCGCTATCGTGGTCACACACAGAGAGAGAGAGACACAGACACACAGACACAGACACACACACAGAGAGAGAGAGAGAGAGAGAGAGAGAGAGAGAGAGGGAGGGAGAGAGAGAGAGAGAGAGAGAGAGAGACATTTTTTAAAAACCACTTTTTCGGTATCAGGGGACTTCAAAACGTGGACATCTGCAAAAATCCCGAGGTCGAAAATTTTCATCATCACAATACTTATACTACGTATAAGAAAGTAATATATGGTGCCGATATTGGTGGGTGTTTGTTTTTAATGCAGTTTTATTATCTCCGAACACCACATTATACTTTATTTTTATACAGCTCTTGTTGTTCCTTGGAGGATTTCAATTTTTTATTTATTTGAAAATTTAATTTTACATTGCATTTTTAAGCTATAGTTTTACTTTTTATAATTTTTAAAAGACCAATTTAAAATGTACTTTTTGCCGATGTTTAACATTCATATAATCTTAAATTCCAAAAAGTCATTTCACATTCAGTTACTGGAGCTCGTAAATGTATCGAATATATTCTTGAATTTTATTTAAATAGTGTCAATATTAGATGTCAACCTGTTTTTTTTTTCATTTTTTGTGGGCCATCTACAATTAGAAGTTTTGAAAGTAGGGTGCCTTAATATTTCTTTGTATAAGTGCAGTTTGTTGAGTTGTTCGTGTTAGTACCCTGCCGATTAGAATTAAGTAATAATTGGCATGTTGAACACAAAAGCTTTCGCATCTCATTTGGGTGCTCTGGCTATTTAAGAACTGGGATGTAATAGCGCTGCTTATTTTGAAAATTTTAATAGTAGGTAATACAATATTTTTCTTTCAGAAATTGCACTTGTTTCTTTTAAATTTGTCAGTCAAAATTATGCATTAACTATATTGTGCATTAGGAAATTCTAAATTATATGAGTAATTATTCTCTTTAATTTATTTCCTTTTATAAATAAATAAATAAAATTATTTTGAAAACTTGGTTCAATTAGTTCTTAAGTTCGAGCTGACACGATTTTAAACCTACTATGAAAATAATACTTGGTTGGTTATTTCTTAATTTAAACAAATCCTGTAGATATATAAATCTTTTGTGGTTGAATGTCTTTGTTGGAACCACACCCCTTCTCCGCAACACAATTCAATAGCATTCTTTTTAGTTGACTATTATTTTTTCATTCCTCTTGGGAAGAGCTTTAAATTGTCATTGTTCACTGCTGACGAGAGTTTGTCGTAAATTAATCTATAAATTCAGATCTCTTACAGCATATTATTTTAATGGCAGTCATAGAAACTTCCATCAATCTGTGACTGAATAACTAAAATATCACAAAAAGTATACATATTATTATGTATATCTATAAGTTTATTCAAGCAGAAGTTTAAATTGGAAACAAATTATTATTTCAAACATTAATAGGACAATCTAGATATACCGTATTTATATAAATAGAATGTCTAAACTCTTTAGTCAACATAACTTCATTTTTTGCTTTGTAAGCCATTCAATATGCATTCGAACGAACAGCATGAAAGTTTGGTTGTTTGTAATTCCCATTTCAATTCTTACTCAATTAGTATTTCAAATTTACGTTCGCCTTCACAAGTTTATATAAATCGCGTCTTTTTAAATCGAAATGTAAAAACCATGAGCGTCCACGGATAAAGAACTTTCTTTCGCTTAATTCACGCTTTCCTAACGACAACTAGTTTCCTTTTTTTTAAATCAGAACTCTGCTAAATGTACAATTTATTTCATCCGGTCTCAAGCAGCACTCGCAACAAAAACTGGAAATTAAAACTTGCAATTTATCAGGAAATACCCTATTTAAACTAACGCTTTTCACGTTACAAAGGACTAAACAATGTTACGTGGTAAATTCATTCCTTGATTTTACGAGAACGAATTAAACATAGTGGTTGGACAAATAATTGTATTCACTTAGTAAAACACGATTCTTTATCATTTTCCGTCACAAATATGTTTGTGTGTTAATAACTTTAGCAATGAAAATTAATAGTAGTACTAAAGACTCGTAACGAAATCGTTTGCAATACAAACGAATTTCTGTCTACAAATGAAATCTGGGAGCAGTAATAATATATGCAAACCGTATAGGTATACATGCTAGGTCGAATTACGACATTACCTATGTATCAGCAACAATATGTGCAATCTATACTTATAAAGGAAAGTGTTTGCGTGTGTGTGATATCCAGACGAATTTATCACACTTACAGTCGCGAAATTTGGTACAGAGGTAGTCGTAATGGCGACTCAATGCACCCAGAAGCCCGAATTTTAACATTTAATCCAGAAATTTCATAATTTAATATTTTATATTATTTTGGGTAGTCCTCGGTCAATTTCAGTTAGCAATGACACTTGCGAGGAAACGTCACAATTGACGGACATAATAGCTTCTAAAGTCTAAGGGAAATGTCTGCATTCAATATGAAGGTTCAGCTCACAATGATACCTGCCTAAAAGTCCACGTTAGTTGACTTAATGTTACAGTAAAGGTCAGAATTGAAGGATGGAAGATCTATATGACTGGCAGTCGCATGAAAATTCTATTGCAGTGTGTTTTGTCAAATGATAAATGCTCTGAATTGGCAGCATTAAATACTGAATATATTGTAACGTTTTCGGGTTCCAATAAACAACTCGTGCAATTATTTATTTAAAACAGTCTGTATATTTATATACTTAAAATTATATAACAATATAAAAATATAAAAACTAACTTGACACACTTAAATTACTACAATTTAATTAAAATTAACACTTGTATTTATTTACTACTACTATTATTTATATCTCTGTCCGTATTTATTTATATCACACTATTTATATAAAACAGCACTACTATATTTATTTCTACGCTACTACTACGTAAGGACTTTCTTTATCCCGAACTACTCCGCCCGCAATGAATGAATCCCGTAATGAATTCCGTACTGACTCAGTCGCCTTATATACCATGCATGAAATGTTCTCGAAGCGTTCTCGTAAACTCTGTCTCCCTCTAGAATATTTGTAAAATATTCCCAGACATTTGTCTCCGCTTCTGATACAGTACCATGCGTAAGTGTATGACTCACCGCTTTACGATATTTACCAGCCGAGAGAGATTTATGGTCTTTTTTTGTGCGTGTGACAATTTCGTTTTTATTTAATGCAAACACATTTCGTTACAATATCAAAGATGGACATTTATTACAATCGGGAGATGTGTTGTGGAATACGAAAGACTACCGAGAAAGAATATTCACTTTCATCGAACAATTGTCTAATTTGAACATCAGAAAACCCACAAATGTTGAAACGTTTACGAATGAGAAATTGATTTTTGACTGAAATGTATCTTTTGCAAATGAATTATCGTTTTTATCGATTATTGTTATTATTGTTGTATTGGTCAATTATTGTTATATATTAAACTGATACGAACTATGTATCGTTCAAATAATATACATATTCTAACAAAACCCCGCCTAGACATACAAATCATCACTTTATAATAGTAAAATACAATAAATGAAAATGAACTATCAATTAGGAGAAGCATACAACAAACTCTCTGTTACTTATAATTAACAATTACATAACATTAACTACCATATTACGTACAATAACAAAGAAACTTAAAAAACCTTCAGATCATTCTCGAAAGTTGGCAATAATTAAACATTTACAAGTTCTGCTTGATAAGAAAATAGTAACAAATGTTAGCATTTGTATGGTTATACTTGTAAATACTATTTAAGAATTACTATAAACATTTAAAGAATATAAATAAATATTTATATTTAACTTTCATAAAAATAAATGGAAGAAAGCTACATCATGCCAATTAGATTTCAGAAAATAATAAAATGTAATTGATAAGTATTTAGGCTATATCTACACAAAATCGTCATTAACACACAAATTCAAAATTTACAAAAATTCTAAAATTAAGTCAAATCCGTAAATTTTGTTTGCCATGACTGTACTTATTTATTTGTGCAACGCAGTTAAAAAGGACGTTTAACAGTTTAAAAATGCTATTCAATAAAAATTTTAATTAGCCTATTTTAAAAGAATTTTAAAATTTATATTGAGTCTAAAAAATAATTAATGTTTTAAAAGTCATTATTTAAATATTCTGATGGTAAATATTTCGTGAATAGAAGAATTTTAAAACCGTGACACATGTCGAGATTATAATCGTTTTGGACACGAAAACAATTGACTGCATTTTACACAAAGCTATAAATACAATTTTCGATGCAAATCTGGGTCTTATCATTCAATCAACGTCTACTCCGCGACGTTTAGTTTTCATAAATACGCGTCATTATTATAAGGCGTATTCACATGTGTTGACAGTTTACATATTTAAAGTAATACCTGCATTCATATAATAAATAGACTTCCAAGTATTAACATACATCGCTAAGTTAGTTAGGACAAATCATAACTCTATTTTACCGACGAAGAATTTTGACAAACCAGTAAACAGTACCTGCAAGAAAAAGAGAGCATTAGGACACACACACACACACAAGAACAAATACTACTAAAGATTGCTGCCTACTACTTGATGCCGACAACACGTACGTTTAAATACCTCTACAACGGAAGAGTGCAAATGAATGACATCCTGAAGCAGTACCATTCCTTTGATACTGCACCTCGAACATACCATTTCCAACCCATGAGAAGGATTTCCTGTTATAATCACATCAGACCTCCACACCTAGGACGTACGGAGATACAAGATATATAACGAGTTAAAATAAATACGGCGGCATCAGCTAAATAAAGTAGCTATTCTTAAATCTCATACAAATAACAGTACTCACCATTTAAATTCAGGAAAGTCTGACTGTTTCCAACGTTACCAAATATCGATTAGTTAATCTGTAGATTCAATATCCAATTACGATCATAGATATCGTTTAGTTTTTATGTTCCATGTCAAATTAACTTTATCTGAGGACGAACTCAACTGTGATTGATCGTCAACTAAATTCAATATAACGTATAATTTTCTTATATTTTTTCAAATTATAAGAAAATGATGATTGTGTACGTTCAACATGTATAACCTGTTAGAATCGAGATATAATACAATTGCTGAAATATTACATATGAATTTGTGTAGTTACTAGAAATAATAAACATTTGTTAAAATATATTTCCTAAGAATAAAGGACTGTTATACTTATGAGCAACTGATGTGGTGTATATTATTTACTTGAGGAATGACGTATGTTCAAGGAAAAGATCCTACATTCCTCGACATATCCAGTGTTGAATATTTCTTTCACAGCTACACACAAATCAATAAAGCCATAAAGATTTACCCCAGAGATTTCGACCATCAATACCTACGATTACTAACGTTACCTGGATGAGATGTTAATCGATGAAAGCATTAAGATAGAATAAATACTTACTTAAAAACTGTCAGCACTAGTAATAAGCGATTGGTTGTTGTTGTCACTGATCCCCTCATAAGAATAAATATGTGTTGAGAAAACAAAATTCAGAAAGATTACTTAAATAAATAATTTCGAACAACCACGTGTTGACGCATCTATGCAAGCAATAGAACGCGTCGCTTCTTTAACCTAAGTTGCATGTTTTTTCATTAGATAGAACGACAGGTGAGTATCAAGCACCTATTGATGCTCATATAATAATAAGAAAAATTTACCGCCCGGGGTGAGATTCAGTAGCAGTACGAACAAATGTGTAAATTTTAAATAATTTTGAAATTCGTTTTCCTCAGCGTAGAAAATGTCTAATACGCTTTTTCTGCTTAAGCACTGAGTAATTAATTAGGTAAATTTTAATTTGAAAAATTTACCGCCCAAGGTGCGATTCGAACTCACTTCTTCCAAAATTTACACATTTTCTCGTACTGCCGACAAATATACAGGGTGAGTTTTTTTGAATGTTTAGCATTGGGATCTCAGAAACTACTGGAGATAGAAAAAGCTTAAATGGGGAAAGATGTGCAGTTTTACGAGTTTGATTTAAAACTGCTTTTGTTTCTCCGATAACTTGCATGGCTTATTAGATATTCAAAGAAAACTAAATTTTACGATTTTCTTTAAACATGCTTAGCATCGTTAATGGTAATTTTAGAGAAAACGTGTTCAGACAAAAGTTTTAGATAATTTTACGCCAAATAAAACTATGTAGCTAATATTTTTTTTCGTTCACCATTATCGAGTTATGACACAAACTTGTGTTTTTTTTTAAAGGAAACCATAGTTGGTTTTGACATCATTAAAAAGCTTATTTTTTGCTGATTAAAATTATATAAGGTTTGATATGGTTATTTTAAAAAATAAAGAGGATATAGACATTTCTATGATTGTTCTCTTTTAAGATATAAACTTTAACAAAAAAATTTTGTTGTGTTTTGTAATTCAAAAAACGAAAAATCTGAGTTAAAATAGTGTTCGTTGGAGCAGTCGAGATAAATATCTAACATTGCTTTCACATTGACAATTAACTATTAATTAATTTAATTGTAACTTAACTATAAGCGGTGCAAACGGCCGTTAATCATAAGTTTGCATTGGCTATGGAATTTTCGAACGTAGAAAAGCGTGATATGGTTGAATGTTACATTCAGAGCTGCTGAAGTTTATTTTGAAAATTATTTTGATCGACGTCAGCCGTCGCTACCTACTTTTAAGAGATTATGGGATAATTTAGCAGATTATGGTTCGTTCGTGAAACCAAAATCAAAAAAAGGGATGGATGAAGATAGAGAAATAAACATATTAGCATGTGTCGCTCAGAATCCATCTATATCGTCCCGACAAACTTCAGCAGAAATGGACTCCTCTCAACGCACATTGTCAGAGTGTTGAAGAAGCATAAGTTTCGTCCCTACAAATTATCACAAACTTTACATGAAGGTGATAACATCAGACGAATAGCTTTTTGTAGATGGTTTGAAGATCAGTGTCAAAACGATCCACACTTTTCAATGAAAATATTATGGACTGATGAATCTCGTTTCACAAATTATGGAATGTTTAATAGGCACAATGAGCACATATGGTCTCAAACAAATCCACTTCACGTTGAACATAGGAGACCACAAATTAAATTTGGGTTTTTTTGTTTTTTTAAGAGGGGAAAATCTTCGAAAAGACACCTGCAAGGTTGTCGTATGCAGGTAGTGTTGGATTCATACCAACTAAAAACCCCCCTACACTAAAAGTTCGATTTTGTTAAATTTGGGTTTACTGTTTGGTGTGGTGTTATAGGATCAACTGTTCTTCCTCCTTTTATTTTTGATGGATTACTAACTGGCAATCGTTATCTTAATTTTTTACAACAAGATTTCGAGGAAATGTTAGATAATTTAAATTTAAGAACCCGAGCAATGCTGCAATAATTTCAACACGACGGAGCGCCTCCGCACAATCAACTGAATGTTAGAAATTATTTAAATTTGAACTTCCCTAATCAATGGATAGGACGAAATGCACCCATTGAATGGCCGGCTAGATCTCCTGATTTATCAGTTTTGAATTTTTTCTTGTGAGGTGTACTAAAAGACACAGTATACAAAAGAACATATGAAACAATCGACGATTTAAGAGAACCTGTCTTAGTTGCTTTTAATAACATCGATAGGCGTAAAGTACGCAATGCTACAAATTATGTTGTGAAGAGATGCAATTTGTGTATTAATAATAAGGGAGGTATCTTTGAACATTAATAATGTTGTGTGCCCTTAATAAAAGTTCTTATAGTTTTCATTTTATTACTACATAAGATTTCAAAATAAGTTTTCGTTTGGTTTGTATTTTATAACTTGGAAATTCAATTGTTTTCAATAAAAACCATAAAAATATCTATATACTCTTTATTTTTTATAATAACCATATCAAACCTATATCTTTGTAATCAGCAAAAAATAAGCTTTTTAATGATGTCAAAACCAACTATGGCTTCCATTTAAAAAAAACACAAATTTGTGTCATAACTCGATAATGGTGAACGAAAAAAAAAATTAGCTACATAGTTTTATTTACTTTTGTCTGAACACTTTTTCTCTAAAATTACTATTAACGATGCTAAGCATGTTTAAAGAAAATCGTAAAATTTAGTTTAGTTGAATATCTAATATGCCATGAAAGTTATAGGAGAAACAAAAGCAGTTTTAAATCAAACTCGTAAAACTGCGCATCTTTCCCCATTTAAGCGTTTTTCTATCTCCAGTAGTTTCTGAGATCCCAATGCTAAACATTCAAAAAAACTCACCCTGTATAATGGCATCTGTGACTTGAGATTCAAGACGTGCAAGAAAACTCGAACTTACAGGGCCCCCAGGTGGTTCCTTTGGTTAGAGCGCCTGACATGCAATTGGGAGAAGTGAGTTTGAATCTCACCTTGGGCGGTAAATTTTTTTAATTAAAAATTTACCTAATTAATTACTCAGTGCTTAAACAGAATAATCATATTTCAATTTCGTCGGCATATCTATATCATTTTCTTACTAAATGATTATGTCAGTAACATTGAAACGTATTATCGTATACATATATAGAGGAAACGCGTTATATTCAATTGTACGTCATACTAGATCCATGACGTCTCGTCTTGTTTGGGTTGCCGGATCTATTTTCATTTCTGTCAGTGACATTTGATATAACCAAAGAAAATATTTATTCACAATATAATAACTATATTTAGTAATTGAAATGCTCTAAGACTTCAGTCTTTCTCAACTTATTTATTATATTGATTTAGATTGTCGAAAAGCCATAAATGTTTCGTAACGTATCTATAATAAAATTTAAAATAACCAATACTTACGCTATTCTCATTAATCAAATGATTATAGAAAAGTTTGTAAAAAGCTTCGACTGTTTGCAGAAACCTTTCGGCATTATATTCAATGGACGCTTATAGATAATAAACAAGATGTACAGTTCTAAGAAGAATTGTTCTTATACAATTTATATCAAAGCAAAATTAATGACACAAATTTGACAGGCAAAATATATACAATATACGCGTTTTTGACAGATATGATTTATCTGACAACACCGAAATTTAATATTCAAACGATAATTATGTGTTTATTTGCCATGAATGCGTATATTACAAACAATGTATACATTTTCTATCTAAACTAATGAAATAAAAGCCTTCAAATGTAATTTAACAAAGTAACTTTTTTAGTTTCACTAATACAGCTATAACATCATCAATGGCGTGTAATTGAATATAACGCGTCTCCTCTATATGTATAATAAGAGCGAGTTTCCTACATTTCATATTTTCATTTTACATATATTCCTTAGATGTGTCCGAAACAGTCCGAAATGGAAAAAAAAATTAAATAGAATTCCCAGATATATGTATGCCATTTCATTTAATAATTGTTATGAAACCAAAGACTTAAGGTATGCGACTGTTGGTCAGCACCAACCAATCAGAATCACATTTTCGGTTAAATGATGTTTAGCATCAACCACTTTGGAGCACCAGGATTTTCGATTGCGTTTGAAAAATATATTATTATAGTTTAAGTCTGGGAACAAGCATAATAATAAACATGTCACAGCAACACCGTGCGGGTACTGATAATATTATAAAGAACCATAAGTTATATCAGATTAAAAGATGAAAAGGAATATGTCTACTAACTTTACCATCGACATTTTCACAATATTTTAGTGACAAGATTTGAGTCCGCTACCAAATTACTTTTAAAATATAAGACAACACAGTATTTACATATATCTTGTCGAAGTTCAATGGAAATAACATCCTTCTTTACATCTACAGCAATCTAAAGTACATTTGCTTTCCGCCCAGAACAGAATTCACAAACAAGTATTATTTTGTTCTAAGGTTTGTATTATTCAACCTTTCATATCTAGATAATGATTTTTTGTTCTTGTCCAAACATTTCTAATACAGTGTAATCATTTTACCGTCAACTTCCAAACGTAGCCTGTTCAGTTGTAATGATGTTTTGCTAGCTTTAATAGCTTTCGTCGATTCTCCCGGCGTAATAGCTGCTTCCCACTTTCTAAAGTAGTACACTGAATATGTACTTGTAATTTGTTACTTGTATTGATTTTATTGATGTTTATTTATATAAGCGAAACAAATTATGTCTATATGTTCCTAGCTTTTAAAATGATTTATTTTTCAAGTTACTCAGCTAATGTGTTTATTGCATACAAATATTTTATGTTTATCGTTAAGTGCTAAGGTTTTTTTTTTCTTGGTTTATTGCTATAGTCTATTGGGCAAAAAGATGGATATTTCTAAAGAGAGCCCAGAGATCTTTCTTTTGGTAAAAACCACATTTTGTGGTTCTTACAATACATCATTTCAATAGGTATATGTTTAATAAATAATTCAAATTTATTTTAATTTTGGAAGCTCAAATCCATACGTATATACCGGGTGTCTCAGCGGTGAGATAAATGTCTCATAATAAAGATATCAAAAAGAATTAGTATAAAGATTATAGATAACCATGAATTCTACAATATAAAAATATGCTTACTTATACAGAGTGTTCGAGAGCGACAATCTAACCCAAACCTATATCTTTATAAGCAGGATAGTAACTAAACGCTTTATCACATTTCATGATAGTCTTTTAAGTGTTGATTGAAATAACATAAATTTGTATTAGGCAATTTTCAACTGTTTCTCAAATATGGTGGTTTTCTTTTAAAGAATTGTAAAACTTTTGCAAATTTCCAATGAAGCATCTATTATTAATGAAAGAACTATTATAGGCTCAACTAGTAAATACACAAGCCCACTATTTGAATTTAACGGTTGCGTCGACGTTACAAAGCATAATCTTTGTAATTACAAATCATTCCATAAAAACAGAAAAATCCTAAAATAAATTGAATAAAATAATATGTATATTTATATGGCAATGAAAAGTACTAAAAATTACTATTTAAAAATGCGTGTTTGAGCTATGTCGTAAAAGTTACATTTTTGAATATTTATTATATCTGTTTGTTAAACTTTTCTTTAAATGTGTTTGTTTTATAGCTTTATACATTGTAAATATTAACTTATACGCACGTAGTAATAAACTGAACCAATAGTATTTATACCTTGTATCATATACGCACATTTTAATTTGTTAGGTTTATAATACAATTAAAATATAGGAGTAGAAAAAAAATATTTTGATATACCTTGTCACTTTATAAGTTCTTAATTTTAATGAAAATTACTTATTTGTATAACTAATTTTAGTCAGGTCAACTGATATTTTGAAATTAATAAGTTTTATCTTGTTCATCATGAATGGTGTTCAATAACTTTAACAACATTACCAACAGACACTAAAAAGCAAGTATTTTTAAATAGTACATTTTTAGTACTCTTCATAAAGGTTTAGCGAAAGATATATAATTCTAAAGATCGTGCATATTAAGGATTTTTTTAAATGTTGTACTATTTTCGCCGATAAATCACTATATTTCAGAAAGAGTTATAAATCAGCTAATACAGATTTACACTATTTTAATCAACTCATAAAAATGTCTCATGAAGAAATGCAATTCAATGCATAGCATTCCGTTTAAGAAAATATGAGTTTGTGTTAGTTCGTTGTTCTCGGACTGCCTGTATTAAAGAAAATATTTTGATTTGTACACCGGTATTTATAGTAGAAGCATGAGTAAGAGGGGAATGTGATCCATACATTACTTTTCATCTCAAAACTTCCCACCCTAAATTTTAGGAAATCTGGAAATCTATGAAAAATTCCCTGAAACACGTAAGAAGTGTTATTGTAGGGGCCATTTCTTGATGTAACAATTGACTCACCCACTTCCAAACTCCTGCCCCAGGGAGCTGCTCCCTTTAAATTTTAAATGGAAAGTGGTATCGAGTAATACGTCATTTTAAAGGTCTTTTGAAACAGTACATGTAGGCGATAATTTTTTTAAAATTGATCGATTCATTTTGAAGGTTTTTAAAAAGTCTTTCGGTTTGTTTAATTTTCTGTTTTTGATTTAGGCTTAAATATCTATTACTCAAACACACTTTAACTGCTTAAAATGTTTTAGTTTTGTTTTCTAACTTATTTAAGAATTGAAATATTTTTTGCAGAAAAATTCAATCCAATCATTGTTCAAAATGCCCATTGATCGCTAAACAATGGTATAGCAGTTATTAAAAACTGCGGCGTACATTTTCCAAAACCTCTCTCTGAATTCCACGATTGCATTAATCCTCTGACGAAGTCCTTCTAAATTTTGAGGTGGGGGGGGGGGGTAGTACAACTGCGGCGTACATTTTCCAAAACCTCTGTCTGAATTCCACGATTGCATTAATCCTCTGACGAAGTCCTTCTAAATTTTGAGGTGGGGAGGGGGGGGGGGTAGTACAACAGACATTAAATAACCATATAGAAAAAGTCTAGTAGTGTCAATTTAGGCGATCTGGCTGGTCATTCTATTAGGTACTCTTCATCCTATCCATTTATATGGAAATACATACTCTAACCACCGCCGTACAGGAACGTCGTGAGGAGGAGCTTTATCTTGTTGAAAATGTAATTCCATCTCATCAAATAGGGTATTACCATATATATCCAGTTGATTTTCGGGAGCATCAATAATAGGCGGATTGATAGTATTTTCCATCTTTTTTCCAGCTAACCCATACCCTCAGAAAAAAATTGCTTCGGTAACCCAGCAAAATATTCTTCAACAGCTTCTTTGAGTTCTTCATCAGAAGCAAAACGCTTTCCTCTGAGAAGATTTTTTAAATTTTTGAATAAGAAGACGTCTGACGGAGCTAGTTCGGAGCTATAAGGTGGATGCCTTAACTCTATAAACCCACAGTCATTGATTATCTGCTGAACTTTGTTTGCCTTATGAACCCGACAATTGTCGCGCAGCAACAAGTTTTTTTGTGGATAAGAATGCGGGCGTTTTTCTTCCAGAGCAGTTTTTAAATTTTTAATTGTGTTTCCGTGGGCCTCTCCATTTATGGTAGACCCTCTCGGCATATATTCAATAAGCAATATTGCTTCAGCATCCCAGAAAACAGTGGCCATCACTTTTTTCCAGAAAATTGTGTCTTGGCCTTTTTTGGTGGTGGAGAGCCCCTATTAACCCACTGCATGGATTTTTGTTTAGTAGGAGGGTCCCAGTAATATGCCCATGTCTCATCTCCGGTAATAATTCGAGATAAAAATGTTTTGTCCCTATCCAACTTGACCAAATTTTCTTGAGAAACTTCTTTTCTGCACAGTTCTTGTTCAGGTGTAAGCAATCTGGGTATCCACCGTGCATACAACATCTTCATACCCAAATCGTCACGCAAAATTTTGAGAACACTTGTTTCGGATATACAGACTTCATTGGCAATGACAGAGATCTCTACACGCCGATCTTTCAGTACCAAATTTTCGACTTTTCGCACAATGTTTTCAGACTTTGGGTCATCATTGATTGACTCTCGGCCCCATCGAAAGAGTTTAGACCAATATTTTAGTTGGAAATAAGATGGTGTATCTTCCTCATATACAGCAACCATTCTTTCATGAATTGCTTTTGGACCATTGCCTTCCTTTGTCAGGAACTTTATTACGCTGCGATGTTCAACTTTAGTTCCACTCATTTTATCGAGAAATGGACCGTCTCAAATCTCTATACACAGCATAAACTAAACACACCTTAGCACATGTACTTCTAACAGTGACAGCAATTTTTCAATAATTTGTTTGACATCGTCACTCTTTTATTTCATGCCTAGGTAGATAACATAAAAATACTCCCTCGTACTTCACCATTTGGATTCACATTGACAAACAACGAACGAATCACCTGGTCCCCAGGATACCTGTCCATACATTAATTTTTCCAAGATACTTGATATGTACTTCTACAGACAGATGAGGGTTTTTGTTACTCCAATATTTCCTTTCCTTTCGTTAAATGTTGCGGCAATTGAATTCTTTGAAAACAAAAATAAAACATTTTAAGCAGTTAAAGTGTGTTTGAGTAATAGATATTTAAGCCTAAAACAAAAAAGAAAAAATTACACAAACCAAAATTTTTTTAAAAAATCTTCAAAACGAATTGATCATTTAAAAAAAGTTAATCCCAAAATGTACTGTTTTAAAAGACCTTTAAAATGACCTATTACACAATATCCCTTTCGATTTAAGATTTTTAAGAGAGTGCTCCAGGGGGCAGGGGCTTAAAGTGGGTGAGTCAATTTTTACATCAAGAAATAGCCCCCACGATAATACTTCTTAGGTGTTTCAGCAAACTTTTCGTAGCTTTCCAGATTTCCCGAAATTTAGGGTCGGAAGTTTTGAAATGAAAAGTCTGTATACAGGCTTACAGTAAGTTGATACATTTCTTTACAGATTTGGGTAGGATAACAATCAACACCAAATTTATGGTTTTTGAGATATGTTAAATTTTGTGTTTCTTCTCAAGGATAGTAGATGCTAATAACTTGAATGTTAATTTTCAATAAATCTATTTGTCATTCTTTGATTTGTTTAGTGTGCTATTTGCCACAGACTCTGCGCATCTCGTTGGTATGAAAAATGTCATGAAATATTTACCTCAAATAAGAATTTCCAAAAAAAAAAAAACAGGTAGTTACTAAATTTCTAGAAGTGGCGAAGTTAATAACTGTAGATCTTCTCAGTCAGTTTATTCAAAATCTATCTTATATTTGTCACATTGAATTTTACTCTTTATTTGTGTTTTTTTCTCTCTATAAAAACTATAACAGCATTTTCGGGCATGTTTGGTAAAATGGCTCAATGAGCATGGTTATTCTTAATATCATTAGTCTAAATCTGTATAATATAAAAGAATTAATATAACTGTAATTTCATATCGGTAGAGACAACTTCTACAACCTACGAAAAAAATAGTAAAAATTTAAAAGCTGTCAATGTTTATTTAATAATATGGATGTTCATCAAATGAACATCGAATTGTGTCTCTTCGAAAAAGTTAACATTATGCAAGTCCATAAAGGAATGAAATTGGTGAATAGTTTCCATGTGCAACAGATAATTTATAATTCTTAAATTATTTATTCTTTTCTGGGTTTTCTCAACTTTATAATAAAATTTCATAGAAGTACATCAAAATGTTAAGCATGCAAATTAGAGAAAATATTTCAAGTTTATTTATTTTCCTTAAGGAATGCGAATATAATTCTGCTAGCTTGAGATTTTATTTCAGTGCAACGCTATAAGATTGATGTTCGTTGTCTTTCTCTCTCTTCAAATAGAGAGAAGTCTCCCTGCAATATTTACTTCAACCGAAATTCTTTACATAATCAAGTTTACCTTTTCCATCGAAACAAAGAAATGGGAAATCTTACAGAGAAAAAGGAAATCTTTAATTTGCCCCTCTTACTTAATTTACTCTTGATTGTTAGATGATTAAAATTAGTATTGAATTAGGGAAAGGGACAAGGTTAAAATACTTTACGTTTCTAAAATAATGAAGCAATAACATTGTGGGTTTTTCTTTACTGTACCTCTACAGATAATGTAAGAAAATGGTACTATCCCATTAATGGTGAAAGTAATATTCACACTTGGCCACATATACTGGTTGATTTATATTGGTCGTATAGAAGGTTTATAACTTTAGGTTTAAAAATAGTACTACTTGAGCGAAATGCGGTTTGAATTCGAAAATGTCAAAAGTATGGAGTACATTTTTATTATTTAAAATATTTAAGAATACTAATTTACTTTTTATGAATAATCAGGAAACTTTGTTACATTTATTAAAACTCTTGCGATCTTTCAAATATAACACAAACATGTTTTCTTAAGTGGAAACCGTAGTAGGTCATGCATTAGATCATTTCTTTCTATTTATCTATATTTATTATTGTTTCTTTGCATATGTGACAACTCTACATTAGAAGTATTGTCAATTTGTCTTGTAAACATCATCGTAAGGAGGATAGAAGAGAAGGAGAGAGTGTTCTCGGCAAAAAGTGAAGCCGAACAGGATTTGCTGTCATCCGTCAGTACTGTGTTATTACCAGCTTATTTTTACTAATATTTATCTACTATTTTATTCTTGATTATCGTGAATTACTTTTGTATAATACCTTCAATACTATTACTTTGTTGTAACTAGATTAAAGTGTATAGTGCATTAGATTGAGAAATGAAGAATCCCTCTCCGCTTTATTCTTTACTAAGGATTTAGCTGTTTTATGTTTCATTTAGTACTTAATATTTTATATGGTTGGATGTACTACTTTTCATTGCAGAAACCGGACCAACAAGAAGAATTCAAAGGAACTCGAAACAAAGAAGAATGGAAGTATAACTTTCCACAAGTAGGTACTTACGGTTATTGATTTTATCAAAATTTGGTTAGTATAAATCTCTTGTCTGAACATTCAAATTAGTTGATTCTAGGTTTCCAAACGAAAGAAGCAGACTTTGGTCTAAGCATTTTGAGGAGGATTGTCATTATAAATTGTAATGTAGTCACTTCATTAATGTATTAAAATATTATTTTAAAGTCATATCTAATTTATTTGAAAATATTAATTATATATGAATGACACTATACAAATCTTTAATATTTTGTTATGCTGGATGAGCTTTCCTTGTGTATATATTGCCGTATTTTTGATAGTTCGTTCATAATTACCTGGAAATATATTATTTGTAGATGGAAAACTACCAGCTGCCTACGTCATATTTATTTACACGCGGCCTTTAGCTTCATGTTTCGTGTGCGAGTTTCGATGTATCGAACTGTTTTTGTGTGCCTACGTAGCACGACCAGAATATATATAAAGCCGCATTTAATCCGTTAAAATAAGTCATACGTCTTCAGAGTCTGATACCGTGAAGACATTCCTCGTCAGAAGAAGATATCCTTTCTAATACCCTCTCCTCGATCAAACCTAGGTACTATGATCAACTCCTAGGTCAGGTTTGGACACCGTGACCATGTTATAGTTCACGCTGGGACGCCTTGAACAAACAACCGAAACCCCCGCCTCTATCAGGTTCTGATACCGTGATCAGCTCCCGTGAAAACAGTAATTAATATATGTATAGTTCGCTTTATTCCAGGATCGCGTAATAAACGACAGTCTCCGTATAATAATATTCAAATCACCATAGAAACCACAAGCCGCATATCCAGATCATTTTGCTTTCAATTGACTTAGGCGTATATATAAATTTCCGTATTATAATATATTAACCTCATAGACATTAATTCGATTACTTCGTACCTCATAGTTTCTATGATTCAAATAATTAAACAGGAGATAAAAGTCAGTATGGTTTTATAAGCAATTATAAGTTTTCTAAATGACCTGTTTGTGTATGTTTTGAAGAGCATCGATTTTTGAGGTTATGTGATAATTATGGCGTGCCGCATCCATGTGTTATTGTTCACGCTAACAGTAAAATCATTTATTTCAATATTATATTAATAAAGCAATTTTATTTACCTATTTTCTATTTGTATGTCACGTGCATATGTATATGTGCATATGTATATGTTCATTTACCAAAATTGATGAATAAATATTACTAAAGACAAATTCCGCATGTATTTTTTAATATTTATTTCTGACCACCTGATCCGCAAGATTATCAGTACTTACTTAATGCTGCATTAGAATAAAGAAGGATAATAAAGACTCTCACCCTGTTTCTCCATTGTAATTAGCCGATGGTACTTATTTGCAATTTTATAAAACAAATTTTCCCTTACATCGTCTGTCAAATCCGGGGAGACGTCACAATCACACACGCCATCTACCGCACGAATGGTCAACTCGGACCACCAGGTCAAGCACGTCTTCTGTGGGGTAGACAGTCAAGATTAAACCCTGTCACTTGGGAAAATTTGTTGAAGCAACTAATTTAATTTTAGATTAGTGCTCTCAACTTATTCGGTTTTGCAAATATATTTCTTCTTATAACGAAGTAGGTTATAAAATATACTTTAATTACTATACACCGTAGTAAATATACTATACAAACACATAAATTGTGAATCAAGTCTATCATCTTTTTTGGTTGGAGTGGTATTTCTTTATTAATTATTTGAGAATGAGAGTGAATCAGACCTTTCCTCAAAAGGTCTTTACTGTAAATAAAATCAATATGGAATTGTAAAATAGAATGTAATATACATATGTAACTACAAATAACTAATTAATTTTTAATATATATGGATATAATAATAAATATTTATTTTTATAGATATGTTCGTTGGTGCGTTTGTTAGTGATTGTGTAACTTCTAAACGACTGAGTGGGGTAGTACTCACACAATATATTTCTCTTGTCGAAACAATCGTTTACAGTTACTCTAAAATCCGATAGATGGAGCTGTAGTCAAGTTATTAACAAATTCTATATTTATGGATCAAAATAACTTATATTCACAATATATGTTGGTTTGATATGCGAGGTTGTGGTCGAGTTATTAATATATTTTGAACCATTTTCTGGTCCCCTTGCCTATCCTCCAACGGGAAAGGGCGGGACAGCGTCTGCCGGGCCAATTAGAATACATGTAAATATCCTGTTCGTGACCTTGTTTACCCCATTTGCTAAACTAATTACATATTGACATTCCTAATTAGTATATTTCAGTTATAGGTAGAGTAAATATTAAGTGAAAATGACAGTTAAATAACATACTCAAAAACTATTAATAAGTAAATGAATGTCATGTTTGGAGACAAAATGATTTATTATATATTCAAAGTTTACGAGTAATTTATCGGCACTAGCAAATATATATTTTCAAAAGAAAATTTATAATATGCGTCTCTAAAGTATATATATTAGAGTACGTTTAATTAAAAAAAACGGCTTCGTACACAATTATATCACTTAATGAATTCTCTTACCCCATGATCAATTAGCGGTATGCAACCCGCCAAAGTTGCAACATTTTCACTCTTCCCGCACCCTACTAGTCAACAATCTATTTGTCGGCAAACTGACACTACGCTCTTCTACATCATAGTTAACATCATATTTAGCTGCAATGTAAGTAATAACAAACTGATATTCACTTAATTTTATTTATATTTTTAAGTGTTCCTCAAAAGAACCTACAACTAACACTATCAAATTTATCATGAATAGGTAAAACAAAGAAAGCATCTGTCATGTTTGAACCTTTTCGTTCGTCATATAGTGCTACATAAATTCCAAATTTAAATACATTGCAATAATCGTATTGTATTCTATTGGAGGTAAGATGCAAACAACTGCTGCAAATGAATTCCAGAACCAAATAAATTAAGTGATAAGGTAATTGTGTGAAACAGTGAAAATTGCCGACTGGGGCTTATCCATAAAACCGTGTGTTGTTCAGATACATAACCCCTGACAGCAGAATATAGGTATGCATTTGTGAATGTAATATAACCTCAAAAACGTTTTCAAAATTCTGGAAGAGTATATGTTACACAATGCAAGAAATATGTGAAACTTCATTTTTCATGCTTGAGTTTTTTTAGTTGAGTTTAGATCATATTGTAGTGATGCAATAATATTTTGACGAATACATAGACAGAACAGTTTATGTTCCACACGCTTGCATTGTAAAACCCTGCTCCCATTGAACTTGATAAATTCGTGTGTTCACGTGTAATAAATTATAATTTGTGATGCTATTGAAACTCACACTGTTTATTTGGTATTCCTGGAACAATTATAGTTTTAATACTATATTTCTGAGCAGATGCGCGTCAATAATTTTATTAGGAAATGTGAAATTCATCGTTTCACTACTTTGGAAATGCTGTTAAATTCAACTGATAAAAGTTTTATTGGGCGAAAGTGAAACGATGGGAATTTAACATTACGCTGAATATATTTTCCGGCTTTTGGTGGAATCCAGCATTAGAAATTCTAGTGGTTCGCAAAATTTACAAAGAAGAGTCGATAAATATGCGACTGACGTCGAATTAAACAGTTTTACAAACACATTTACTCGCCAGAATCGATTAGATTTCTGAAAATGCCTAATGTTTGACATGCCTAAAGTTTTACCAATTTTATTTAAAAGAAAGTTTGTTTTGGATGACGTTTGACTTTATTTTAGCATTTAATATACTGAAATGATTGTGAAATTAATAATTCTTTTCAAATTAAATTCTGATATATACCGAGTCTCTCAACAAAAGACAAAGTATATTAGTGGTATTTAATAACATAGATAGCGATAAGTTTTTTATAAAAAAATTGTAGATCATCATGAGTTGTACAATTTAAAAGTATTTTTGTTTTTCTCCAAACCAACACAGTATTTTTCCCATTACGTTTATATTGTAGATAACTGAACTAATATTATTTATTTTTACATATTTTTAAATTTTTACTTGATTTTTCAACAACTCAGCTACGGAATGTTTCCCGAGAATAAAACGATTCAAACAATTAGTTGGTTAGTCATATTCATGGGTAGATGACTGTAATTATACTCCTATATGGAAAGCTGATAGAAGACATGATACGTTCGTTAGTGAAGATAGAATTTTTTTAGCAAATTTAATCACAATTTTCCAGTACTAGCTATGATGTTGAAGACGCAAATTTTCTTATTAAAAAATGTAATCAAACTCATAAATTACTGAACAATTTATTATTCAAAAGATTGTGTCATAATCATCAGGTAACGCCATCAGATTGCTCAATAAAAAAGAAAACACTGCCTCTAGTCATCTTTTTATAGTCGTACACGAACAGGAGTTATTATCAATTAAATCATACTGATCTGAAATAGTTTCTACAAGACGCTTCCGCCTTATTAAGTAAAAGAATCTTAAATATCTAAACGTAAGTAACCACCAATATTAAAGCGATGTATTTTGGTGAATTTACTATGCAAAGGATTTGTCAGAAGGTTACGGAGATGAAACACTTCACTATCATAAATATGCCAATTTAGCAAGGAACCATCCTACAGAAGTTGTTTTAAGAGAAAATATATCAACGACTTGTATCTGAGGTTGAGACTTTTCAATCAAAAGGAAGCCGCTGGACATTCAATCAATCATTAATAAATATTAAAAAAATGGGTATAAATAGGCGCCTAAATTTACAAAAGCTGAAAACAATCCTAATAACTAAACAAGAAAATGAGTGTGCTTAAAACCACACGGCAGAAGTGAAAACTTCATCAAGACGAGGTTAATAATACAAAATCCTACTTTTTTTCGTTCTATATTACATTAGCGTCATCCTGCATCGACGAATTCATTTGCTAAGATTTAGTGAGCTTCTTTTGACGACATTTCATCACGCGCGCATTAGACAATTCCCTTTTTCGTTTTAATTTGTCATCGATTTGATTTTCTTCATCCATCCTGTGTAGCAGAAAAGAATTAAATGCTTATAAATTCGTATATAATAAGCAATTTAAGCAGTGCTCTATTCTCAACGTTTCTGTTTTGCATTGGTATACAAATTATAGTAAATGCGCGTGGACGTTATTTAACACCCGGAATATACTGATCAGTTTCCGAGTCATCCATATCATTTTAATAAAAATGCTAAAACTTACTTGAGCGCGAAATATTATATTATATTATTATAGAGATAATGTCTCATACACACACAACAAATTTTTTGGTTAAACGTCCGCGAAGTTACCAATTAGCGAACGCAACACAGTCCGCGAAATATAATCGCGTGGTTGTACGAACAACTTTAAAGGGTTCGTCGACGGAGAGATTTTCCGATACGCTTCTGGATAAATAGACGATATGAATACTCGCTTGAGGTTACATGTATCACTCTCGTTGCCGCCGGCTCAGTTGATGATGATCGGGGTTACCAAAGCGGCCGTGAGACCGCTAGTTGTACGAAAGTAGCATGATCAGAACTAAAGGGTAATAAATAAAGTTTATAGAAGGAACTAGTTTCTTTAAAAAACGAAAGAATAGCAAATTGCCAATTCAAAGAAAACAAAAACCATGTAGTCTAAGATATATAGAAATGTCGAAAAAATAAATACCTTATTGAAGGAAAGATCTGAAAAAACTCCAAAAATTGCTAAAATTCTCTTCAACCATATATGCTTAATGAGATCCGTCTCATTAGCGAACTAATGATTGCTTCACAATAAATAAAACCAAAAAAGGCAAACGTACAATCTCGTCCTAAATTCATTGCAGTTCACGAAACTGCCTTAATTATTACACAAAAAATATATTTAAAATATAACATCGATGGTCATTACAATGAAATCAAAGCACTGCTCGACTCACTATCACGACTAATTAATGTACTTCCCTTTAGGAGCGATAAGATAAAAGTGACAGGTCTTACTTAAAAATCGCCAAAATGTCTTATCGATGAAAGGTACATGCGCGAGCCATACGGCTAGTAAAATTAAAATATAGAAGTAGAATTTAATACAAAATAGTTGCAGAAAATCACGTTAAAAGTGCTTCCAGATTTTTTTAAAAATAATAACAACAAAGGGCCGATTAACAAACAATAAATAAGAATAAAAATTTATTACTCGTTAAAGATAATAAACGTAAACAAAAGTACAATCTACAGATGTCGCTCGAACGCCGAACCGGAATTTATTAGAAGAAAATGTGAATGTTAAAAATAATGACAACAAACTGCATGGGTGGTTGCACCTGCTCTATGTCCTGCGGACACAATGAATTACAAGTTATCGGAACCAATCATTAGAGTTAAATATAAAAGGAATTCAATTTCCAATTTATTTTCTTTTAAAATCCTAATAGATTTAAACAGATACCGAAGTGATTTGATAAGCTAGATAAGGTGTTCAAAGCTGTTTAAAAGTTATTCATATTACTTTGGTATCTGTTCAGTTTATATTATTAATAATACATTTATTAATGTGAACAACTTTTATAACATGTTGTACTCTATAAAGCATCAATACAGTGCTATGGGCGGCTAGAAATTTGTCCAGAGTAGCACTTTTTCGCTTTAAAATGCTTTTCACCATTAATGAAGCGATCCACGTCTAACCTTTACCAATATAATTTTGGCCCCCGGTGATCTACATTTTACTGCGTTGACGTTAAAAAATGATGCAGAATATTAAATTTGTCCTTGTGTTGAGTACTATATACGGGGCTGTTCTCTTTCCACTGAGCTTGGTAACGTAAAACACAATTTATTTACAAAAAACATTTATTTATAATTTTTCAAAGTTTTACATCCGTGAAAACCAATCGTGAACACATTTTCTCCATTCTTCTGGCCTTGGTTTGTTTATTTCGTTTTAAAGGCATCAACCGCTTCTTCGACCAATGTAAAATGTCAACTCCGTAATTTATCCTTTACCCGCGGAAATAAGAAGTCATTAGGTGCTAGGTCTGTACTATACGGTGAATGCTCCATTATTTCTATGTTTTAGGCATTCAAATACTCAGTTGAGAGAGCTGCTATGTAGCCCCGAGCGTTATCTTGATGCAAGATGATCCTTTCTCTTAAACGATTTTCGCAAACATTTTGGAGAACCTGAGATAAACAAACTGTAGTGTACCATTTTTTTGGGAATCATAGCAATATTCCCGTGTTTCATCACCTGTTATGTTGTTGTAGACCAAATGAGACGATTCACGGTTAAAGCGATCTAGTGTAGATCTGCACCATCTCAAACGGTCTTCTTTTTAAACTGAAGTCAGTTGCGGGGAATCCACCGAGAACAATGCTTACGGACCTTCAAATGTTTATGTAAAATAATGTTAATTTCTTTCACACCAATCTTTAAAGTTGCTTGAATGCTTCTGACAGCAGTAAGCCGATCTTCTACAATCATGTTCCGAATAAGAGCAATATTTTTTTCTGTATCTCCCGTTTTTGGCTTAGAAGCTCGAAGACTGTCATTTAAGGAAAGTCGACCATGTTGAAATTCTTTGTACCACCGCTTTACGGTAGCGCGGCAATAGGACTTGTCACCAAACACTTCATTGATTTCCTCAAAACATTTTTTACGACATAAGCTATGCTTGAAATTGTAAAAAATAACGCCTCGATAATGTTCCTTGTTCAGTTCCATGATTTATTGGCGAAAGGAGTACTTTAAACTAATGTAACTTACCAACAATCAGGTATATTTGACAACTACCACTAAGGGGATATTAAAGCGGTCGACAAAGCAAGATATCGAATTCATCAGTTTTTTTTACTATTGTTCAAGATAAAAATGTGAAATTTTATGTAAAACGCCAATATAGATATGAGTACACCATATTGTAACGTTTTCGGGTTCCAATAAACAACTCGTGCAATTATTTATTTAAAAATAGTCTGTATATTTATATACTTAAAATTATATAACAATATAAAAATATAAAACTAACGTAACACACTTAAACTACTATTAATAAATTAAAAATTAACACTTATATTTTTTCTATTACTAATATGTCCGTATTTATTTATATAACAGTTCTATTTATATAAGATGGCACTACTATATTTATTTGTATCGTACGACTTGTATTTGGCTACCACTATTTATTTCCACTGTTCCCACGAGACCACTCGAGACTACCGAATTACTCCGCGATTACCTCTCCGCAATGAATGAATCCCGTAATGAATGAATCCCGGTGACCCACTCGCCTCATATACACTTGCATAAAATGTTCTCGAACAGTACCAGTATATTCTGCAATATACCAGGGGAAATCTAGACTTTTCTTGCTTACGTCGCACATCTGTGAGATGACTCACTGCATTTACGATATTTACCAGCAGCGAGAGAGAGGATTTATGGCAGTGTGTAAAGTAAGAGCGTTTTTATACGTTGCCCGGTCTGCCCCTTTTTACTTTCTTATACGTAGTATAAGGAAGTATTGTGATGATGAAAATTTTCGACCTCGAGATTTTTGCAGATGTCCACGTTTTGAGGTCCCCTGATACCAAAAAAGTGGTTTTTGAAAAATGTCTGTGTGCCTCTCTCTCTCTCTCTCTCTCTCTCTCTCTCTCTCTCTCTCTCTCTCTCTCTCTCTCTCTCTCTCTCTCTCTCTCTCTCTCTCTCTCTCTCTCTCTCTCTCTCTCTCTCTCTCTCTCTCTCTCTCTCTCTCTCTCTCTCTCTCTCTCTCTCTCTCTCTCTCTCTCTCTCTCTCTCTCTCTCTCTCTGTGTGTGTGTGTGTGTGACCACGATAGCGGTCAAACCGCAGTAGATATCAATTCCAAATTTTGTATTTACGAATATAATCTCCCTCTTGAGAACTGGTTAGATTTTGAGCAAAATCGGCAGACCGGAAGTAGTAGTTTACTTCAGTGAAAAAATCGAATTTTGCAAATATTTCGTCAATTACTAAGTTTAAACAAATTTATAAAGAATTCAAATGTACTCAAAATTAAATTTGAGAAAAATTGTTTTAATAAAGTTCTTCAGAATTCCTACCGGAAGTAGGTCTTTTACTCTTATCGAAAATCAGTTTTTTGCGAATATCTCGCAAGTCATGCTTTCTAGGCAGGTACATTATGAGTATAAAAGTATTTAGATGATAATTTTAAATATCTTTTGTATAAAAAAAATTTCAAAATTCTGACCGGAAGTACCACTTTTACTCTTACGGAATAGCGATTTTTTGCAGATATGTCATAAATTATGCATTTTATATATATTTATTAAGAGTACAAAAGTATTTAGACTTGAATTTGCAATATTTTTTGTATACATGAAATTTCAAAATTCGGACCGGAAGTGGCACTTTTACTCTTAGCGAGTAGCACTTTTTTTCGAATATCTTGCAAAGTATGCATTCTATAGCGATTTATTAAGAGAATGAAAGTACTTAGAATAGGATTTTGAATAAGTTTTATATTTAAAAAAGTCTTAGAATTGTATAATTTGAAACGCTCATACGTATAAGAAAGTCGTGTGGTGGCCACACCTAATTTTTTTGCGTGTGACAATTTCGTTTTTATCGCGCCGAGAGATCTGATTCATTTATTTAATGTAAACACATTTCGTTACAATATCTATATTTTTAGAGTACACCATCTATTTTTTTTTAATTCCAAATTAGAGTAAAATGTACTTGTATTCTCGGTCAAAATTTGAAATAATTAAATGAAATTGATCAAAACGGATGTAATTCCCGTCTAGACCAATGTTTTCTTGTGAGATATAGCTTTTTTAAACAGGCATCGCAAGCCGTCTCTCCTAAAATATTTCCTACAAGATCACCTCGGTTTCAGGTTGCATAGCTCGCTTTTGAAGGAGGATAATAGAAGGTTGCACGGTAAATTACATTTGGTGCGTGGTGAGTTGCAATAAATTGTATTCGTTTAATCGGAAAAATGCCCAATATTAGTCGTTTTCATAATATGTTAGCATATCGACATTTCAAAGAAGAATCCAAAGTGAATTCAATGAATTTTGCCACATGAGTTTCACTGTTTGGTTTAATTGTAGAGAATACTCCAGACTTTTAACTGAGTTTAGTTTAAGTTTGTTCGCAGTGAACCTTTGATGTTCTTATTGCTGATGTTGATTTATACTGTGCTTAAATTCCTTTCCTTTCAATTGTTAAAATGAAAGTGTTACTTGCGTAAAGACATTCTTCACCACAACATATTCTGAAATATTATATAATGATGGTGATTTATAATAATGGTCCCAGGATTAAGCTTTACTGGACTTTACAATTTGTCACAAATAATGCAATAAGTCTGAATTGACTTAGGGCAGCTATAATACACAAAAGCCGGTCCGCATCATATTTGTCTTGTGCACGATAGTGATTACATCTTCAAACAACCTTGAGTCTATCCACTTGTCAGTCATTCCAATAATAATTTTTATATCTATTAGGCCTTTCCGAGTATATCCATAAACAATGTTATGTAACTTTCACATAATTGCCCACACGAAATATAAAATTTTTATGACTTTTCAATTGTAGTGCCTTTCATTAATATTGTTTTGGAATTTCTGAATTAAGCGAACGGCATGTAATTCGACAAACATGCTTTAAAATGTTGAAAAAAATATTAGATTTACCTAGTTGAATGATGGCTTTATTAATTGAGCCTATAATAGTTCTTTCACTCTAAATTTTTATTTCATAAGAATTTTTAAATGGTAGTTCAATTTTTGATGAAGAATCACCATGTGTCATAAACAGTTGAACATCGTTTTATACAAATTAATGTTAATTAAACCAGTGTTGTTAAATATCTATCATAAAGTGTAAGAAAAATCTTATTATTGCATTTAGAAATATATAAGTTGTTTTTGGTTGATCTTCCTCGTACACTGTCCAAATAAAAATGTTTTTAAATTGAAAACATCATTATTATCTATTTTTTTATTAAAAATATTTCGCGTCTACATTATTAGATATCAGACATTTTGCTTTGCTGACCCCGGTAAATAAATAATAATACAGAAAATATGTAAATTTGTAATATAGTAGTAAGAAATAATTAACCAAATTACGTTATAAGAAACTTTCCTTAGTAATATCAACTTACTCTCATATGCATGTCTATATTAAATTTCAAAATTCTCATTCTCTAATTAAAGGTAACTAAAGAAATATAAATTAACCTCTCATGACGATATCGGTCTACAACAAATAGAGCAGCTACTACACGGTATGATAATATTGGACATGTGATATCAAAACACGGTCAAGAACAACACAGTGCAAAATTTGCGACAATAGTAGAACTTGCCTATGTAAATACGAACATGTATTTATTACGAAATGTTTTAATTGGCATATGTGTATGAGTATTTGAATATATCAATACTGCATAATATTGATATTAAGTAACTTATGTTTCATTTTCGATTATTTTAAGTACGGGTATTTCTCTTGATTTTAGAAAATGATTTATTACTTAGTGATTTGTAATTTTAACAACAGTCTTTCGTTTATTTGATAAAGACTACAGTCCCTTCTTATAGGAAGTTGAATCTTTTTATTAAAAATCTAGCTTTTCTCTGATGAAATGTTTGCATTATTCCAATTAGCACACGTCTTATAGAACTCTGTGTATAGTCGAATCGCTCTGTCAACCGACATAAGCCATCAAATTAAAATAGCGTCAAATTTGAGACGACGCAAACCTTAATTTGTCAAGTTATATTAATTTTGACACTATACCGACTATAATTACAATATGTAACTATTAATTTCATAATAATTTTGCTCACCATTAAAAAGCCAAATATAATAATTATTTAATATTTGTATGAACTTCTCAGCTGTTAATATTAAATATAAGTACAATTAAGGTAAGATTTTTAGAGAGAATTGAACTTTTTAATTTCATTCGAACATTCAGGAATGTATTAAATACATAGTTTCTAGCTGGTTTTACTACTGTACTAAAGTTGAAGAAAACATTTCCTTCAGAATAATAATAGTGAGCATTTCTTATGCCTTTTATAAGTAAATTGCAAAACACGTTCTGACAATATTTATCTTCTATTCTTTTATAAGTCCGATATTCGTAGATTATAAAATACAAACTGCAAAAGATTTACCTATGTGACAGTAAAATCTCAAACACTATTAATAGCAAGAGCATGTAATTATGTGAAATAAAAGTTCTTTGCTCAGTTTCTTGTAAATAATCTGACTCTTTGCAAATAATCTTGCATTCAGTTTAGGTTCAACTTAACGATAGACTCGCATCAGTCACATCAGTATCTGGTTACCATGAAATTTTCGAGGGAGACTTAAAACTGTAATAATAAAGGTGACTACAGTGTATAATTCATTAACATTAATAATCATTTTCATTGGTCGTAATCCGAATACGAACACTTTGCAGCAGATTGGTAGCACAAACAGCCCCATGAGCGCTTTCATAATTCTGTCTTATTTCGAAATTGGTATTTGAAATGTAATACAAACCACGTTGGTTGCTATAGTAACAAAGAATTCACAACATAATCCACGACATAAACATAAGGTTATATAAGTAGCCATATATTAGCTATTATATTCACTTAGGAATATGCTAATTTATATCTTTTGTTATTTGATTATAAAGTTTTCCTGTGTCTTCTAATGTTAATAATTTGGTTTAGTATAACGTCTAACTTTGCCATCCAGACTCTCTATTTTTTAACTTCTTTATATTTGGGAGTGCTTTTAGGTTATGCTTAGAAATGGCGTCCACTTTCTAACAATCTCTGCCATCTTGGAGCAAAGTAACAAAAGTGTATATCGCTTTTTGAACAATTGGGCAAGCTGTTCCGATCGATAGGAATTTGTAGTGATATTGAATTGTTGTATTTAGTTCGTATTTTTGCCGTGTCGGTTGCCAAAACGACTCGACTATATTTGACACGTTAAGAGTAAAGTGTTTACCATGCTGTCTTCCTAACTCCTATTTTAAATCTCCTCTGTTACACATTGGTCGCAATCCGAATACGAACACATTGCAGCAGATTGGTAGCACAACAGCTCCATGAGCGCTTTCATAATTCTGTCTTATTTCGAAATTGAAATTTGAAATGTAAATACAAACCAAGTTGGTTGCTATAGTAACAAAGAATTCACAACATAATCCACGACATAAACATAAGGTTATATAAGTAGCCATATATTAGCTATTATATTCACTTTGGGAATATGCTAATTTGTGTCTTTTGTTATTTGATTATAAAGTTTTAGTATAACGTCTAACTTTGCCATTCAGATTCTCTATTTTTAAACTTCTTTATATTTGGGGGTGCTTTTAGGTTATGCTTTAGAAATGGCGTCCGCTTTCTAACAATCTCTGCCATCTTGGAGCAAAGTAACAGAAGTGTATTTTCGAACAATTTGGCAAGCTGTTTGGTACTTGCTACCAAGCGCTTTCGTATTTTAAATAAGACTATTTTTGAAGGCATACTATCTAAAATTCGTTAGAACCAAATTGTTGTATCCTGCAAGTATCAAAATGTACCAATGTGGTACAGTGTTCGAACATAATTCGTCATCTATGTTCCCTGAATTTCGAAGACAAATAAGCTTTCGTTACCAATATCGGTTATAGATTTACTAGGTGTTTTCTTGGAAGTATGTGAAATTTAAACAATTTTATCTTATTTATAAGATCTTTTGTTAAGTGGTTAATGTTTTCGGCAAAATATTCGCCTTTTCCACAAGTTTCAAAAACCGAACCAATTCTCTAAAATAATATATATTTTATATTAACATTTTTTCTTTCTTGAGTATGTGGCTTTTTTAATTAAATTTTGTGCATTTTATTTAAACGTTTCGATATATTTAACATCTTTTTCAAAACCATAGAACATATAACTCTAAAAATACAATACAAAACCTCCGAACTATTTGACATAGTTTGATTTATGTAAAACAATGTAATTTAAACATTTAATGAACGGCTACGGACAACTTAACTTAAAAATTCATTTTGTCAAACATTATTAAAAACAAATATAAGCTATGAAAATTGGTTTTTAAGTACGTTTTAGACGTATTGGTTCATTACTTCGTCTTATAATCTTACTGTGTGATTTTTGTGTATCTATGTCATCTAATTCACCAAATTCTACAACAGTTTAAGAGTTTCCACAAATAAAATTTTAGAAATAGAAAAAAATAATTCAATAAATTTTATTATGATACCACAACACAAATAAATTATTAAAAGGAGGACACATTTATTATCATAATAATAACAACAATTACATAGCCATTCCATTTGTCAAAAATTTATCGGAAAAAATATACAAAATATTCTTTAACTATACAATATTATAATCGTAAATAAAAATAATAATAATTTACAAAATTTTTGGTCTAACTTAAAATCCAAAATTTTGTGTATTTTAGTTTTTAAGATAGACCAAATACACTTAATATATCAAATATCCTGTAATGCGAAAGTGTGTATATCGGATAGACCAAACAACATTCAAAAAGTTGAATGTTTGACCATAAATATTATAAAAATAACACCGCGTTAAAGAAACATACTGGAAGTAATCATCATTAAAAAACAAAAACATTCCATAAATGACCGAGCAGACATTGCCAATCTCTCAAATTTGTACCATTCAATTATACAAAATTAACGCTATACAAATGACAAAGTAATTTTAATACTGACTGAAATTTACATTTAAAACCTCCTATATTATAAACCTTTAAAATGCAACTGAAAACATTTACATATAAAAAATTACAAAAACATCTGAAAGAAAACACGTTGAGGTGATGCATGTATGCAGATATATTTGAATATATACATTTCAAATTATTTCAACGTGTATGATAAAACTATTATTAATTTTTATAATTGTAATGAAAGAAATAGATAACACAGAAACAAAAATCACACAGTAAGATTATAGGATGAACTAGAACTAGAACCAATAGGTACATCTAAAACGTACTTAAAGAAAAATTTTCATTTTGACGTTAGTTTTTAATAATGTTTGAGAAGAAATTTTAGTTGCCCTGCAATAAATATTTAAATTATTTTGTTTTACATAAATCATATAATGTCAAATACTTCTGACATTTTGTATTGTATTTTTACTGTTATATGTTGTGTTTTTTAAAAGAAAATGTTAAATACATCGAACGTTAAGGTAAAATGAAAGGTACAATATATATTAATTCAAATAAATCCACATACCCAAGAAAGAACAAATGTTAATATAAATATCGTGGTAAAAGAAAAAAATATCCATATATGTATATATATTACATTGACTTTCATTAATAACAAAAAATTTTTATTTAATTTTACTGTTAGGTATACTCGTCAAATTATAAAGCACATTCATTTACGTAAATACACCAAAAATTTTCGAATAACAATTAAAATATATTTTTTAGACCAATATTATGTAAGTATATCCGAAAAATAAAGTTGTATAATTTTAAAGCCAACATTCAATTCTCTTATAAAACTGAAATTCTGTGTATTACTAATCATAAACGTCTGTAAGGAAATTGCAATATCAAAAATATTGGAAGCTTTTTATTAATTGCCTTCTGATTAAATATCTGGAGTTCAATGTCTTTTGTAGTAGGTAAACCTATCTATGCAAGTTTTTACCTACTGTATGTAGAATCTTTCTATTTATTTATTAATAGATTTATCGGTAGAAATAAATTTATTTATAATAAATAACTATTTGTATTTCTTAATGTAATTTATAATTTCTGATTACATTCTCTGATCTTTCACCTTTTCTTTTGCAGGATTCGCATAAATTTCCGTCAAATATGACTAATTTTCAGCTGCTTGAGTTGGTGTTTGTGGTATTTTCCTTGTTAGTCTGATTTTGAATATCCGACGTTTCGGCAGACAATTTTCTTCAATCTTCAGGGTAGTATTAGAAAGGGCAATTTCCATATTAAAAGTCTAAACATTTCAAAAGTCAATTTAAATTTAACAAATCAAACATGGGTGTAGGCCGTAACGTCGTTTCCAATGGCTTTAATTTATTCCAAATTTTAAAAGCGTACATATAGTTTAAAATTAAATTCGCGTGCGAAGAATTTTCTCATCTCGATTAAAGGTAAATAATTTCACGCCTCCGAGTCGAGGATTTATTGCACAGAAAAATGGATTCACGCTATCTCGATCAGAAAGCATGATATTGGCAGTTCAAGTGGTGATTTCTTAAACGTGTCAACTCCGTTAAGCTTCCCTGTGTGAAGCCCCATTTCAAAGGGAACATTCAACTAATACCCACTCGTTTTTTGTCGGGAATTCATCGTTGCTTCCAAGTATTAACACACTTACAGTTCTTCCGTATAAATTTTAAAGAATAACACTGAAGATATTTTACAGAGTCATGTTAAATACAGAAAATTCAAACGGAAACTAATTAATTTGCAAATATTAAATGGAGAATAATTTATTATTAACAATAAATCAGTAAAATTAACATAAAATAATATTTGTATATTAACCAATTTATACTTTATTCTGTGCAACAAAGTTGAAATAATTGGCGGTTTAAGGATGAGTAATTAACTAATTTTAATAATTGTTTTTTTAAATTACTATCAGACAATGGATACATATCTTATAACACATGAAAGGTTATAATTATTTGAACTTAGACGACTTGTAGATGGTGTACTTTTTAATCCTAGTATAATTACTATATATATTATCGACACTATGGCGTACAACGGTCCAGACTCATAATTTCTTCGCAAAAATTCATAATACTTAAAATCTATGACAGGTAATCATTATATCTCAAGGGCTATATATCTATTCATTATCTTACATGAGAATGTAGTAGCTGACGCGTTCTGAAAAGTTATATTATCTAGTCACTGTGTAAGATGGATTTCCAGGCAAGCGAAAAAAGTAGATGAAGAACACGTTCAGGTGTCATTTCCTCAAGAAGTAGCAATAACTAGCAGCTAAAATGTGTAAGGTTAATAATAGAAATTGTAGGAATTATATATTCAAAATATTAAGTTATAGATACTTCATAATGGATACCAAAAGCGTACGCAAAGTTTTATTTTATAAGGAGTTTTGCATGTCAAGGGGTTTGGGCTTACTTGATTGAAACACATGGGTTACTTATACACTCTTAACTGTTGTTCTTGTAATGTGTTCTAATAAACTTGCATACTATATCTATCTTCTTCTTAAGCGAATGTTATTTTTTCTCTAAAGGAAATACTTATAACTAGGGAGCGAACACGAAAGGTTGATGACTCATCGCCCATGGGCGCACTATTGAAATGTTGTATTTTTAAAGCGGTTTTAATTTTATTTATATAATTGGATAACAAGTGGCTGGTGATCTCTAAAATACAAAACACCTTATTATTTGTTCATTTTGTAGTTCAAGTCGAGTAAAGGAGTATTAATATTTACTAGCAATACTTTCTCAAAGTTCTCTTCTGTAAGATTTGTCCAATTTGAATGAAGTACATGCACTTGTAGATAGAAAACGTCCTTTCTACATCGCAACTGGTTATAGGTGCGTACTGGAGAGATATTCTTTTGTTTCAGCGTATTTAGCAGTTAGATTTTATGTCATTGTCCTCATACACAATTACCGCAATGTTATTAAATCTGGATTTTTATTAAAAACTCCGTCTAACTTTTCCCGAGGGCCACATCCGAAGTCACTTGGAATACTTTTGAAATTATTAATAGCCACATCTAATGTGTAATTCACGTCAAAGCAATGAAAAAACTAAACTAACGTAAGTGTGAATAGGTATATACATATATAACTTTATTTATCATGCGAAATATAAGGTAAATATAATAAATTTTAAAAACGGCTCACGTTACTACCTACGCCGATGAAGGAACGAATTTTATGAGGAAAGACGACTTTTTTTGCTGTCGTTTTGGGACAATAACAAATGTTGGAGTTCGCCTTATGGATAGTGCTCTTCAGTAAATGCGTGTTGTTTACATTATTTCTTTGCTCCGTCGTTATTTAAACCTGGCACATCTGCTGTCTACTTATAACCAATAAACACTACATAAATCTAGTAATATAATATATATTTTATAACATTATATTTTAATTACTGTGTAAGGACCACTTCTTACATGTTCTAACTTAGTATGTGACATGTTTTATAATTGTTGAATAGGTTATTGTATTCTGTTACATTTATTTCAAGATTTACTTTTTACACATGCGAAGTTTTAAACTTATATATTGTTAAGAACTTAACATATTTTATTTTATTTTATATTATTATTGTTTCTTGCTCTATATATGAATGTTTTTCTTTATTTTGATGTGTTATTATATTTTTGTAATGCATGTTTTATTTTTTTAACTTTTAATTATATTGTCACTTATAATGTATTTTTTTACTTACAAATATTGTGAGCATACTGATGCGGAGCTTGTTTCGGGCGTATACAGTCTTAGCGGCCGAGTTAATGTCTGCCGGCAGGGATACACGACTATACACCGAAGGCGATGCAAGGCCTCCTATGTATAGGTACGGACAGCAGTGTCCGGCATGCGCGTATATGTAGGGGTCCATAGTTCCTCGAGCGATTCAGATGTATATATGTTGTATATCTTATGTTCGATGCAGAGCGGACCCGATATCTCGGCGCGCACCGAAAATAAATAAATGTGTATTTGAACTGATATTGAGCTTTATTTATGATACTTTCAAAATAGGGAGTTTCCTTAACATATATCTTAGATGCAACACTTACTTATTGCACTAAACATCAAATTGAGCAAATCGCAAAAAAAACTATCATAGAATTATAATTGTTAAAAAAAATCGGAAAAACATTTCTATTTCCTTAATTTTGCTCAGTACCAACCAACTGCTTCCAGAATTGATCCTAAAAAATATGTCGGGTTTATTCGTAATTAAAGGAAAAAAGCATTTAGCGAGTTTTGTAACAAAGTCTTTCAAAAAGCCAGTTTTGTCCCATTCCTATTAGAAATTGCAAAGAAAATAAAATTATTCCTGTTGGGATTTATTAATTACAAAAAACATTATGTGTTACTTCACATTATTTTAAACTACTACATTTAGCCTAACTGTTATTTTCATTACTTTTGTTACAGTTTTCATCAATAAAAAGTGTTTAACAAAGATGTTGCGTATAGAAGCTTAAGTCGGGATTATTTTCCCAGGTATCACCGTAATGTTTTTTCAAAAGAGAAATTATTGTGGAGTTATTACCCTTTAATAGACAACCAACAGGAATTTCTTTGGGATTAAAGGAGACTATCTGTTTTCCTTTCTTACAAGCCGACAGCCTCACCTGCGTTGGCTTACCTCGCACCAAGATATTGCTAATATTCGTTATTTTCTTTTGAAAAAATTAAGCTCCTTGCCTGGGCGAACTGAAACTACCACGATCCTAGAACATTAGTGACAATTTGTGATTCATTTTTCCAGTCAAATATTTTCCAGCTTCAGAATCGTTCCAGTACAACCTTTTATCTCATCATATTCAGAGGGCTTTATTATAACAGATTGTTTTTCCACTTGTTTTTATATTACTCCAAACACCCTATCGGGTGGTATATAAGAGTGACCAACTACTAGAAATATCAGGCTAACAGACTTTATATTTTTAAGTGCTTTTCTTTGTAGCCAAACTAAGATCATTGTCATCATTATACTATTTTTATTTTGACCGCCGCAACCGTCAGCAAATAAATGTACGGTATCAAGTACCTCTTTAAAAATAAACTTATTTAATTTATCCCAAACAGCTCATGCAATAGCATTTGAGTTTTTAGGAAATATACCTGCGACCATACATAGGAATAATGGACTACCGTAAAATTGTAGTAATTAATTTGTTGGCTAAAATAGCTAGCATGATCAGGCAGTTTTGGTAACGCCAAATACCTTTCGCAATCTAAGAAAAATACTGCGATATTTTCCGACGGCTGTTTCATTAATGCAAAAAGTGCTTTTGCTTTTGAGTTATGCAGTCGTTGGGTTATAATGTTTTGCTTTTCGGAGCTGGGCATATCTTTGTCTTTAAGTTTCTCTTTAGCACTTAAATAAGTTGATCATATATCTGTCTTCGGAGATCTAAAATCTATGTGATAATTACAATTTATGTAAGTTCGAAAATATTCTAATTTAATGCGCAACCCATCCTCTACTCAAGAATTGGAAATCTCTTATAATTTTGTATAATTCATCGCGGTAAATACATGCAAGCGCTTATTTGACTACGGCAGTAGTGAATTTCTACACATTGAAGAGATTCAATGAAATTTTTTTTGCTACCTTTTTGCACTCATTTGTAATACCTATTCGATCTCCTCTTTTTTCTCGAGGCATTTGACCTCGCAATACAATGTTTTTCATAACACGCTCGATTATGTCTCTATCGAATGCAGTGATTTTTAGAAATGCGTTTCTGCGCACACGGTTATTGGTATTAGAATCTAATCTTATGAAATATTTAATTGAGATTTTTCATTATGCAGCTTCGAACCTTTACATTTTTTACCTTTGCAACATGCAATTATAAAGCTTTATTGTTTATCTTTCCCCTCACATGCGTATAATTTTTTATGCAACTCTCGAATTTGAAGCATGGTGAAGTTGGACAGAGTGAAAACATAGTTCAAAGAAAATAACATCAATGTGTTGGATTTTCCGCTAAGAAGTCTTGATTTAAATATTATCGAAAATGTGTGGGGGTTGATGATCAAAGAAATAAAGAAATTGAATCGAAGACCTCAAATTAGAGAAAAACTGGTAGAAATAGTACACACAGCATGGGAGAATGTATATCAAAATACTTGTACCAACCTTTATAAGTATATTCCAAACAGATTGCAACAAGTTTAAAAAAAATGGCTCTATAACCAGATATTAATGCATATATTTCTTCAGGATGTTTTTTAATTAATATTTGGATTCGTATTAATCAGATAGAAGATGTTTTGATAATTATTTGATATTCCATAGAATAATGACTTGACACTAATGAGAAGCAAATAAAGCCAGGTTTCCAAAGTACGATATCTCCGGTCTACTTTTTATTGCTTTCGACTGTAACACTCATGTCGGGCGAATATAGATTCACTTAGTATTTCCATTTAAAAAAAAATAATTTAACAAAACAAACTATTTCAAAAGCTTTGTGCATTAAACGGATTACAGACACAAAATGAATCAAAAAATACTGACAGACAGCCTGACAAGACCAAGTGTTTTATGTCGAAAAGTTTGGTTGGTGGGGTGCATAAAGCGAGTTTTGCATCAACTTTCCGCAAAGCAAAAGGGGGGTTTTGCATTAAGTCGTAGATTATTGAAAGAATTTTTATGTTAAAAAAGGGGTTTTTGTTACACGAAAGTATACATCAACGAAAAAAATTTTTCGTGTATGAATAAATGTATGAATGCACATCTACCCTAAGCCGGCATTGCGAACAAACAACGTGCAGACAGCTGTTTCAACCTTACATTGGTCTCATCAGTGCACGAACGTGTTTGATCACAATCCCTCAAAAGCTTAGAAAACCTGATATTGTCAACTTACGTACCAAACGCCATGAGAGATTCTCAGCGGCATCTGTTACCCAAGTGCGACATCGCAAGGTAATGTTGCCCTCCGTAGTACAACTACTACACATGCGTTTTTGTTAATTGGATATTTGACATATAATATGTTAACAATGTAATATGTTAACAATATAATAAGTTAACAATATGGCGTACATAACTCATATTTTCAATTTTAGTCGATTAGTGAGTTTTGCATCTAGGCCACTGAACTATTCTTTTATATACGATCGTGAATTGGAAATATCTGAAGATATACTAAATGAGGACAATTCTACTCAAAATATTTGTATACACTTATCGATTCCTCAGACAAATGTGAGCAGTTTACATGTGGGTACACATACACTCGTGTTTACCAGTGGTAAAAAAATGGAAAAATATAAATGGAGTGTATCTTACAGGATTGTCAATATTCATAAAAGATTTATGAGAACGGATCATCCCGAACATGCGTGTATGTTCTCATTTACATAAACAAATGCCTTATAAATTTGACATAATATTCGCATTTATATTCGCGTGTTTTAGATAAATTGCTATGATACACGTTCTGGTTTCCGCATCGCTCAACCTTCCTGTATTGAGGGGATAAATTACCGCAGCCAGTGACTGATGAAACATGTGGAGAGAAATCAATAATTATACAACTACACGTCCATGATAGGAGCAAACAGAATAAAAACTTGTACTTTAAATCGCGTCACGCAATAAAATTATTGACGCTTCATTTCAATAGAAAACGGCGACATTATGGAAGGATAGAATTTAATAATTAATGTATTTAGAATGTATAAAATAATTTGGGGATTTGAAAGAGATTCTCATCAATTTTTTATAATATAATTAGCGTAAATGTACTTACACGACATGAAAGCCAGTCGGTGTGTAAATATAACAATCTGATATTTTCCAAAAATATAAAACCTGATGTAGGAAGTTTTAAATTTTATAGTCTTCGTATACACTTGACAGCTCACTAACTAAACATTCGGTAAGCGGAGACTCTCGTGTAACTACCTACACACGAAAGGAAAAAAAAAGAAGAAATGAAGAAAGAAATATTTTTTATATACCTTCATTTAACATCAATACACCTCCGTTGACATTTCTGAATTAACGAGCTCCCTCGATAAAAAAAAAATCTTTGGGTATCTCGCCAAAATAATTTTAGTAGACACCAGGAAAAATCTCCACCCTCTTAATTGGCATTTCAATATAGCTAGAGGCTAGATATCGAATGTGGATGTCTCAATTCCTCGAAACCCCATTCCTCCATAACTTGGCGAACTTTTTTAGCCGTATATACATACATAGCAATTAAACAGAAGTACATGTTTTTATTTTCCAACATCAGTATTAAGATTTTTAATGGTTTTATTATAAATGTCCGTGATAATTGGACCCCCTTATGGAATAAGGATCCAAACGCCAAACTTTTAGAATTCGTGCTCTATTACTAATCTAGCGAAGGATAGGATAAACTATGTTTTGCAGTATAGAACCAGCTAAATATTGAAGATCTGCGACATCTGTTGGTAAGTAGAACAAATCCTCTTTTACAACAAAGATTCAACAGATGGTTCCCTATTGCAGAAAGGTAATTTTGCGTGTATGCATTTAAACTGATACGAGTATGTACCAAAAATATAAAAATTAAGGGGCTTTAGCAGGGATGAGCGTTTACGCGTCGACTTTAATACATTACATCTACGCGTCGACAATGCGTAGACAATAAATGTACACGTCGACAATGTAGACAATGTAGATTATCTCAAGTAAATAAAAATTGTGAGGTTATATTTTAATGTTTGTTCTGCTCCTAAGCATTTTTGGCGCTAGGTTTTGTGTTATAACAATATGAGTGGACGCAAACGAAATAATAATTTTGTAAAATTAGAATTTGAATTAATTAAAGTGGGCGGAAGATATGCCGTCAAGTGTCTTGTTTGTACAAACACTTTAAAAAACACAGCTGCAAATAGGTTACAATCTCATAGGTGAGTAGTAAGTAGTGAGTACCTAATTGTTGTTTAAATAAACATATATGTGAGGTTTATTCTATGCTGTATTAAAACATTGAAAATATTTTTTTTTTGCTTTTTAGGAATATATGCATTACTAAAAGTGAGACCCAGTCAACCGTCAAACGTATTGAAGAATCAAGAACTGCTGACAATAGTAAACAAGTACGTATAGTTGTTGCATTATAAAGTACATATTTCATTTATTATTTATATTCTATTATTTTAGTGCAAACAAGAAACCGCTGATTTAGAGGTTATGCATACATATGTGGTTTCAGAGGAAGGAACACTCACGCCAATGGATGCAACAAGTAACCCGATTGCCATTGTCGATATTACTACACCGACAGCAAACTCTTCCGGGAGTTTTAAAAGAAACTTATCTGCTAGTACACCAAGTGAAACCTTTAAACGACCTAAAACAATTTACAGTTATTTTGATTTTTTAAAGGAAGAAGAAGAAAAAAATTAATGAAGCTTGTTATGCTGTAAAATTCACTTTTGTGTATAGTTCTCGTAAGATTATGTGTCTTTATTTAAGTACGTAGAATATGTATGAGCGCGAGACTTTTTGAGCGCACCCTGTACATCGTTTGGTTCACCGTGTGAAAGGATCGTTTGCTGTATGTCTGTGCGTGTGCTAAACCTACTATTGTGCCCTCGGAGCCCTAAGTCACGCCCCGTGAGATTGACACATGTGTAATATGTAATATCGGGCAAATACACTCTTTATGTGTAAAAAACTCTGTATCTTATGTAACTACTTCTAACTATATTATCTCTAGCTTATTCTAACCTACCTGTAAATTTGTATTTTCTGCTTTTGCAGTTACTTTTTACGCCTTGTTTCAGTTTTATCAATATCTGCTTATTTATTACTTCCGAACTCTGCGAAGTGCATTTATTTGTGTTTTTAAATTCTTCGACACATCAGTCAGCCTCGTTGTATTTACTGTCGCCTGTGTTTATGTGTATCCCTAGACATAGACCCTCTTGTACGTCTGACTAATATTCTGCCTTCGTGTTTTTGCCACTAAAAATGCAAGGAGTATTAAATAGGGAAGTGCTTGGAATATAGGGCATACTATTAATTGTTTTGCAGTTCGCTTGTTGCTCTATCATCGATATTCTAAGTATTAGAAACTTCTGTTAATTCGTCCCCGGAACCGCTGTAGGGGTTAAGTGTCGTTGTTACTCTGAAATATATGTTTTGATCGGTTTTCTTAACCGTCTGTTTGTAGCGTGATTTAAGAGTTTGGAAATTTCAATAGTTACCTGCAGAATCCCTTTTCTTCCGTATTTAAATTGTGTCTACATCTGAGTTTGTTTTGTTTTCTATCTGTCAACATTTTAAATATTTTCAAAAAAAAAAACAATTTGATGAATATAGCACCTTTCTTCACATCATAATTTCTTTTCTTTTAATTATTATTCCCTCAACATACCTTACTTTTATCTATTATATTTGTGACAGCAGTTGAATAGGTGCAAACTTTTATACAGGGTGTTCAATAGGAAACCCGCTGGAGGGACACAGCCAGTGGAAGTTCATAGGAGGCGCAGGTAGGTTATCGTTAAGGTAACATAGTGTCCTGATGCCCGGACAACGTCGCTCGCGTCGTTGCCGACCGACGCTCTACTTTTGGTGTAAGTTTATCTGAACCGTCACGCCGTCTGCGACAGAGTTAGCTCGGCCCTGCGTTTCCCAGATTCAATCATCGCCTATTGTGATTCTCCGTTATCTTTACCTTAATATAGTCTGTTATCTTAGTGCGACGTAGTTCCGGCGTAACAAGCTTTGTCTAGATTTATATTTGGCTGCAATCTACCATTTAATATTGTTGAATCTCCCTTATTCAAAGATTTTATTAAATCCATTCGACCTGCTTATTTAGATAAGATTCCCAGTCGAAAGAAGCTAAGCACAACATTTTTAAATAAATGTTATGATGATTGCATAATTAAAACGAAAAGACATGTAAAAGAAGAAGCAGTTATTTTATGTGACGGTTGGAAAAATGCTGCAAGCAATTCTAAGATAGTGGTGACAATGCTTCATAGTACAGATGGTGCAAATGTTTTTTTTGAGGCCTGGGATTTGACTATGGAGTCTGAAACTGGTGATAAACTTGCTGAAATAATTACAAAATCTGCTGATATTGCCAAACAAAAATATGATGTGAATGTGTATGTTATCGTTTCTGATAATGCTAGCGCTATGACTAAAATGGGGGCTCTTCTGAAGCACTCAATGTGGCATAGTACATGAAGTAGCCACACGGGCAACTTGCTCGCAAAAAATATATTGGATAACAATTTGGTCGAAAATGTGAAACTGGTACTAAAAGAATTTAAACAACCAGATTTTGAGAAAATAATAGTTATGAAAGAAGGCCATCGAATCAAACTTCCAGCCGAAACAAGATGGTGCTCTTACCGGGATTCCTTCAAGAACCTCTTGGAAAATGTCGATCACATGAAACAAATTATTGCGTCTACGAAAAAGAAAATTAAATCCAAAGTTACCGAATTAGTTTTTAGTGAGGATTTTGTCAATGAGGTTCGACAAAATTTAGAAACACACAATCCAGTTTGTGAATTAATCAATATGTGTCAAAATTCAGATACTTCTATTGCAGATTCGACAAATCTCTGGCTAGACTTAAAATTGCCAGAAAAATTTCATGAGCAATTGAAAACTCGACAGGAAATGGCTCTAAATATATATGCATTATCAGCATTTTATTTTCACCCAGCATATAATATCAGTAAGCTTTCTGCAAAACATAAAAATAAAATAAATTCATTCCTATTACAACAACTTGACAGCCAGGGACTAGAAGAATGGGATAAATTTAATACAAAAACAGGTATGTAATTTGTTTATTCATATATCATATTTATTTATGTAATATTCTTTAAATTTAAGGTATATTTCAAATTCTACACGAAAAAGATGTCACAAAACCTTTAGTTTTTTGGAGACTGGCAAAAATGGAGTGCCCCAACTTAGCTGCTTTAGCAGTTAAACTGCTTAAAATACCGGCATCATCCGCACAGATTGAACGACTTTTTTCAAATTGGGGACACATTCACACGCTATTAGGAAACAGGTTGACATTTGAAAACTCCAAAAAGCTAATTCATATTTATTTTACTTTAAAGGCCGAAACGGCTGAAAATAGTGAATATAATTTCACTGAAGATGACGAAGAAGAAGAGATGCTGTAAGAAAAAATATATAACATTATAATTTATCTATATTATCTAAAAATGTGTAAGATTCATTTAAATAAAAAAGTGTAAAATTAATTTTGCTATTGTTTACATTGTCTACATGGGCAGATGTGAAAAAAATTGTCTACGTCGACATCATTGTCGACACGTCGACAATTACATTGTCTACGGCATGTAGTCTACGCCGCCCATCACTGGGCTTTAGTAAAAATGAGATACTGAACCTTAAACAATTAGAAATTTTTAATAAATAAAATAAAATTTTTAATAAATATTATTGCATTTATAATAATTATGTAATAGTTATTACAGAATACCGAAAATGAAAGCTTAATACTGAAAGGTCTAACGAAATAAATATTAATGAAAATAATATCAATGAAAATGGTGAAACCATATAGTTTGAGAAATCTCATGATTCTGTTAAGGACAGGGATTGTCAACTGGATTCAACTTTATTCTGTAGTCTGTCAAATGAAGAAGCTGCAGGAGAGACTGAGATAATTCCTAAGTCGGAAGGATACAAAAATAAAACATAGAAAGCTAGAAAAAAATATATAGGTCAAGATAGAAACCTTAGAATGAAAAATTAAAATAGCAATTCAAAGTAATACCCTGAAAAAAGGTAGTTTGTGGATAAGAAAATGTTTATAGATTTTAATTGTATATGTGTAAGAATCGATGCTTTTAAAAAATCTCTGCAGCTGAAAATGAATCCTTCTTAATGAGCTATTGGAACCTAGCTGACTACAATACACAAACCACCTTTTTATCAACATATTAAAGAACAAATTGTAAAAAGAAAGAGAAAGTCACATGGTTCCGAAAAACGTATGTTCTCACGTACCTATACGTTACAAAATAATGTACAAGTAGGTGGAGATATGTTTATAAAAACGTTACAAATATCTACCAAACGTGTTAACAGTCCTTTTAACAAATTGAGGGCTCTTTCAATTCCCGATAAGTGAAGCATATCTAGTGGCGTTATTGTCTCGGGCAGCCTTTAACCCAGCGGTTCTTAACCTTTTTAAGCCGCGACCCAAATTTGAGAAATATGTTCATGTCGCGACCCAAAAAAAAGTCAAAATTTTTTCATTGCTTTATTTTAGATCGTATTTTTAAAAAATCTTCAATCCTACGATGATGATTTTTTTTAACTTACAAATTTTTTATTTATTTTTTTAATAATAAAGATAAACAAAAGTACTTTTCGATCCAAGGAAAATTTAATTAATAATCAAGTGTTTTTAATAATTTTTATTGATCAAATTAAAATATATTTATAACTTTTTGAAAATAATTGACATTTTAACTTATTCCTAAAAAAAAGAAATATTAATACATATGTTAAGTCTTTTAAATTTTAAATGCAAGTCATACAGTTTTAATGAGAACCTTGTGCTTGAATACATTTTGAAAGATCTTCAAACCTCGGTTGAATGCTTGTCAAGGAGCACCTTATATCTATTTCAGGATTTAACTTGTTCTGGTAATTGTTTTTGATTACACACAGAGCCGAAAAACCAGCCTCACACATATATGTTGTTGAAAAGGGCAATAATACTTTTAGGGCTTCTTTAACAATTATTGGCTTTTCGGTTTTAATTTTAACCAGAAAGCACATAAAGATTCAGTGTTTTTGTAGAAATTGTATCGAAGTGCTTGGTCACTGTATTTCTATTAATTGTTCTTGAAATTGATTAATATTAACAAATTCCTCATGCAAGTCACTTACATCAAAATTAAATGGCATTCGAACCCAATTATATTTGAAAACATCGTCTGCAGGGAAATATCGATCAAAGTCTGCTATTAGTTTTTCTAAATGATTAATAATAATTTTCTGTATTTCAAAATCTGTGATATCAATATTATTGTCGTCAACAAGAAAATTAAGAGTCGTGAATGAAGCAAGTTCCTTTACTTCAACCTTATTTCTCCATAATTTGAGTTTATTTTTAAAACATGTAATTTTTTCAGTTAATTCAATAATAGTATGATTACGTCCTTGCATAGACGTATTTAGATTATTTATTTCAAATAAAATATCTGACAAATAAGCAACTTGAGTAATCCACTTGAACTCGGAGAATTTAGATGCTAATGGGTGTTTCTTTTCTCTCAAAAATAATTCGACTTCTGTCCGTAATGATAATACTCTTTGAACAACTTTGCCCCGGGACAGCCATCTAACTTCAGAATAATATAATAAATGTTCGTATTCTGCACCAAATTCGAAACACAGTTCGCGGAAAATTCTACAGTTAAGAGCTCTTGATTTGATAAAATTGACTACCGCAACAATTTCATCCAAAACGATACATAATTCGGGTGATAATTTGTTTGAAGCAAGATTTTGTCTATGTAACAAACAAAGAATCGATATAATTTGTGGATTCATTTGTTTTGCTCTTGTCGAAAATCCCTTTTGAGATGCTGTCATGGCAGCTGCACCGTGGGTGCAAATACTGAACCACTGATTCCAATTTAATCCTTCTTCTTTAAAAAATGAATCGACCATAAGAAAAATATCTTCACCTCTAGTTGTTGTTGACATTGGTTTGCAAAATGAAATGTCCTCCTGTATATCTATCAAACCTGGATACCGCACGTAAACCATGAGTTGAGCATCTTTACTTACATCTGTCGTTTCATCCAGTTGAAACTAAATAAACCAGCAATTTTTATAGCAGAAATAAGTTGATTCTTAATATCAAATGACATATCATTAATTCGTAAACGAATTGTATCATTTGATAATGGTATCTTTTGTAATTTTTTTGAACTTTCATCTCCGCACATGATACGTGCCATGTCAATGGCAGCAGGTTTTATAAGTTTTTCAGCAATATTATGGGGTTTCTTTTGTCTTGCAATATGCCAAGCCACATGAAAAGAAGCAAGTGTAGCTTGTTTGGCAGAATTTATAAAACCACTACTACTTGGTGCATCCAAACGCTGTCTTTTTAAATAGGCTTCCTTTCTTTCGAAAAAAAGTACGATCTTTTCCCTCAAAGGAAAAATTTTTATGTTTTGCATCAAAATGTCTTTTAAGTTTGTTCGGTTTCATCGATTCATTACTTAATATTTCACTGCACAACACGCATTGCGGCTTGTTCACTCCTCGATCATTAATGCAAGTAAAACCTAATTCTAAAAATGCTTCCTTGTATTCACGTTTTGCCATTATTAGGGTGATTACAATTTTACAATACGCACTGCAGCTTGATCACTCCACTATTAATAATAAGACAAAACTTGTTTCTAAAATGCTTGTATTCACGTTTCACTGTTATTACACGTTTCACTGTTATTCACAACAAAATACACAACAGAAACGAGTTTTTGACAGAGACCTTACTGAGTCTGCGCGCACGCAAAGCAATGGCGTGCGTATTACCAACACCTCCTAGAAGAGAAAGCCTCAGGACAGGAATTGGACGTCACTTCCGGAAGGCCATTCGCGAAGAGCGGTAAAACCGAAACATTGTATTAGGGAATAACTTGTATTAGGGAATAACTCTTCTAGGAGGTGTTGGTATTACTTATAATTTGGTGTATTACTAACTTTTTTGGTTCGACTCAGCGCGACCCAAGAAATATGCTTCGCGACCCAATTTTGGGTCGCGCCCCATAGGTTAAGAACCGCTGCTTTAACCTTAATATATGTCACAGGCCGCTAAGGAAAAAAATATCAAAAAGTACCTATCTTCTATACTTTTTTTCCGCAGGACCTGGAGTAACTTGCATATTGCTTGTGTCCGGTACGCGCTTTCATTATCACATTGTATATATATGGTAGGCATATTTATTACACAATAATGACATGACAAAGTGGAGGATCACCTTGTAATCCTCTTATCGGAAAAACACTTACAATTGTAATTCCTTTTTGAAATCTGCTTCCTTTATTATCTCGGTAACGCCAATTCCCTTCTTATCTCGCTTATCAACTCATCGAACGGACAGACCGGATGCCACCCAGACGATATAGATTTAAATTTACACTGTCGATCTGCTGTTGTATTCTAACAGCAAGGTAAGCCAGGATTCATGTTACCGCTGTAATAACTCTAACACTCTACAGAGTGTGGATTCACGACATTATAAACCATATTGAGAAGTTCCCACAATATAAGTCTTATTACTGAGAACAGAAAGAGATGAACAAGAATATCTGCCCACCGGCACAACTCTCTTCTTTATGTATAAGTTGTATAAAGAAGAGCATATAAATAATTGTGTTGGTTTATCCTCTAACCGGAAAGTATTCACAGCGGAATTTATAAAGACGAAATCCCCCAAAAAATACACTTGCAAAAAATGTGATGTTTTGAAGCCAAATTTCATAGTAACAACAGCAATGACGGAAGCAGCTAGTGAAATTAGAATATGATGCACGTTTGTTTGAAGCAGAATCTGCAAGAAAACGAATGGAATCTGATTTAGAAGAAGTTTCTGAAAATTATCAAGTGGACACACTCAGATTTGACATGGAAAAGACACTTTCCCTACGTCGTCTGCCTACGAGCATAATATTTTATAAGCGATAGTTATGGTTATATAACTATGGAATCTACATAGGAAAAAATAACAGAGCTGTCTGCAATCAATGGATAGAAGATCAGGCTGGTTTTGGAGCTCAGGAAGTAGCTTCCTGTTCAAAAAAATATGTCTCAGACAATACCCCTGAAACTGTTAAGTGGCTCATACTTTGGAGCGATTCATGTGGTGGGAAAAACGGTATATTAAATTAATATTGCTATTAAAATGCGTCCTTGAAGAAAATAAGTTTTTAGGCAGAATTTAACTGAAATTTATGGCTTCTGGTTATTCATTTCTGCCAAATTATAGCGATTTCGGAGATATCGAATTCGCTATAAAAAAGCAACAAAAGTTATATTCTCCGCAAGATTATGAATATTAAACAAAGATGTAGGACAACGAAACCAATAAAAATTGCATTTTTAGAGAAAAATTACTTTTCTGGTACGGAAAAGATAGAAAAACTATCATCACAAACCACAAAAAAATATTAACGTGAAGAAAATCAATTGGCTCCATATTATGGAAATTAAATTACCCCAGGATAAACCTTATATCCTTCTTATTAAAAATGTCTACTGAAGGCTAGGTAGACCACCCAACTCAGATAATTCCATCATCTTAAAGAACTTAGAACCACTCTGGCTGTACGGCATATTCGTAGCGGAAGTCAAACTGGATGAGGTTAAGTCCTAAAGGTATACATTTGATACCTGTTGCAGATCAACAGTTTTATTTGCATTTAACTGTAAATTCATTAGTTGAATAAGACCTTGATGGATATAATGTCGGAATATTAGATTTTGAGTTCGAGAAAATGACGGCTCTTTAAAAACATCTGTTTCACATATTGTTTCATTAATTTAACTTGTCAAACTTTTTGAGCCGTATACACACAGCAATTAAGCAGAAGTATATCTTTTTATGCTCAAACGACAGCATTAATAATTTTAATGACTTCATTATAAAGATCTGTGGTAATTGTACTGCGTTTAGTTAGGTACTCTATAAACGTAATCTCGTCGTAATCCCAAAACAATAAAAACGTTGCCATCAATATTCCTGTGGACCATTACACTTCTTCTCGTGCAGTAATGGAGCCATTTGCACTTAGTGCATTTTGTTTTATTTAGTTGGACGTTTCACACTGGAATACACCAACGAAATAACAGACATTTCATGGCCAGTGACTATTATACAAAAAAAAGTTATTACTAAATTATACTAGTAGATCCTCCGCGTTGCCAGTTTATGTTTTGATGTAAGCTGCTAGAAAATTTGTCTTGTTGGTTGTTATTCTTCCTTTAGTCGTCATGTAAAATTTCAAAACTATTTGATCTAATATATAAACTTCTTTCTGTACTTTTTGTTACACAGCTACCTTTCCAGATCTACTGTGGTCAGCATGTTTATTTATAATATGTTCTTTAATTTCTTATTTTGATTAAATTTAGCGGCTTTAAGAATAATTGTCTGAATTAAAATTTCAATTATTTTTATTGTTTACTGTATTTTTGTCTAGAAAGATTAGATCAGATTTTGGACAGGGATTTCCAGTCCCAGCTATATTGTTTTAAAGTGATAATTAATTTAAAATTTAATAAATACGAATTTTGGATGATTTCCTCTTTAGTGAAACATATCACATTTCTTTATTTAGTTCTAAATCATTAGCCACAATTTCATTCACTTGCAAAACTACTAGAAAAGCTGTTCATGTCTACAACAACTAGTCAGACGACATAAAAGCTTATGCTATGTTATCGTTAAAAATTATTGCATACCTACTATTCGTCATTGTTGTCATTCTATCATTTGAAACAGATATTTTTGAATTATTTAATATTGGTTGATGTAGAAGACTGTTTTTGATGAAATATTGTATGTAAATTTAAACGCATAAAAAAAAGCAAGCATAATTTCGTTTATTGGATTACTTCAACAATACCAACAACGGTGTATAAGGTTTGTTCGGGTTTAATATTACGAACGGTTCTAACACAGTTCTGTTACTGCGCAGAACTGTATGCGTCATAGTACACCGTTCGGAACGGTCTGGGAACGGTTCCGAACGATTCGATGCCTTTATCCCGAATTAGTTCTACAGTTCTAGAACGGTTCCAGAACTAACAATCAGAAACCAAAACACGAAATTTTTAGTTCCAGAACAGTTCCGGAAACCCGAACACTTAACATATTTCTGCGCATGACGTGAACTGTTCTGGAATCGTTCTTAGCGAAACAAAAACAAACCTTATGTTTGTAATGAGTATTTGTACTTAAGTAATTGAAATGTTTACTTTTATTTTTTAAAGTGACAATATGACATATCCAATTCAGTTTTAACGAGATTGAATCTATTAATAAATATAGTATTATTATCTAGCTATGTGTGATTTATCTCAATTATTTGAACTATTTTGTGTATTTGTGTCTGTTATCGCTATTTATAATTTCGAAATACTTTAGCTTTTTGCCATAGTTATAAATTACTACATAATAAAAATGCTATGAGTAATTTATTACTATTCATATCGAGTAAGCGTGTATATTATTTACAGAATGTTGTAAATATGTTATATTTTTATATCCTGAATACTTCTCCTGAATGTTGATTTGATATAGTCAATTATTACGTTATGTATTTCTGTCACATTATTCGATATATAATAGCTTAAAGATCTTTGATCTTTATTTGGTATACAGCAAATTTTAATTTTTCTAAAGGTTTTCCTTTTTCTTAAGTATTGCCTAACACGGTACCAAAACTATTTTTATTTCTATGATCTAAATTTAGGTTTGTTTTGCTAAAGATTTTGTCTATTTTTTATTAATTGTGCTTAAGTAATGTACTTATTTTGTGCCATTTAGTCGTGCTTCTGATGTTCCATCTTACACTTAGATGAGTAAACATAACTATATTGAGCAAGATTCTCAGAGTAATCGACTAAACAATGAAACAAAACAAAATTCTTGGTTTTTATATATACATATTTAAATTGTACAATTTCTATTTCAAAGATCTGAAAAATCTAAAATTATTCATTATCGTACTGTAAGCATGTCCGCTAATTAATTACCTCAAAAATCAACGCGTTAATTGACATCGATATTTTACTGAATATTGATGGGTCAATTTACGTCCATGCAGATACGCAACCTTGTTTGCTCTTAACTGCCTAAACGCTATAGAGGTACCTCATACTTCGTTTACGTATATTACTTCCCCGCTTGTCAAAATACGGTAGTCACTTATTATAAAACTGCTTAATTAATTCCAATGCTTTATGTGGGAATGAAGAAAATACGTCGTACTTTGCGGCTGCTTCTTGGCGGAGAAAAACGGTAGTTCTAATAGCTTCTTATTAATTAATATCTATGGGGTTTTAAATACATAAAATAAAAGTCAACAAGGTTAAGTGCCAGTCGATTTATTTACATTAAAAGAATGAAACTAAATAATTTGCAGAAATTCATAAATTGTAACATAAAATGTATATTTAGAATTTACATTTATTAAATTGCAATGTAAACAAAAGAAATGACATCAGTTTTAATATAAATACACATCATACCGAAGTGACGGATGCAATAAATCTCTGACGCCTTTTGATCGATATATGTTCGGTAAAATGATTTTGCGGGGTACTAATGTTGACTTGTAAGGAAGAAATTTATATTTGATATACGTAAAAATAACAGACTTTACGGAAAAGGAAAAATATATTTATAGGTTAAAGACAAATATGACACATAATTTTGCAATTGCACAGACCATTTGTTTCGAGGGGGTACGGGTTTTATCTATACAATTTATTACTTGTAAGTGTCTGTGCACCTTACAAATAATTAGGAAACAGAAACTGGATTTTCTCGTGTGTGAGAGCACCACGAGTAGGTCGATATTCCCTTGAAGTGTCAGGAATAAATGACAATTTTACTTGTCTTGTCTTGTCTTGTGTCTTTCGTTTTTCAGAGTACCTGGGCAGCTTGCCCCTCACCTCTTCCGTCGTAAATGATTATTTACCCGGGCTTCAGGCTACTCAGTTCACCTTCGGGCCAGTAAATGTGTTTGTCCTCCTTGATTCGGAATCGCTCACGTGTTGCGAGCGGGGCGCGCCGTTGTGCGCGCCGGATCTTCGGCGGGCGGCTGTTTAAAAACGGCCAATATTTCCGGGACGTAACTCAAAATTCTTGAGAAAATCTCCTGTTTGTTGTGGCACTGTGTTATTTCACATAGTATTTTCTGTATGATACTCCATAGTCCCGTCCAATTGATGTTCGAGATGATGGCTGATGTAGGTGTTGGTTGCTCTGACGATTTCGTCGGATTGTCGGTGGTTTTGTCCTCCTTTGTGTTTGGCGCCGGAGTTTGTAGCTTTGTTTCTTTAGTCTTTTTGTGTTTCTTCTTGTTTTTCCCTTTCTTCGGGGTGTGCGGTGTTGTATCCATCGGGACGATGTGTTCTTCGGTGTCTTGCGTTGGATGCGGGACCTCTGCATTTTCGATCGTCGGGCTGTCCACCTCGATTATCGGAGTCGGAGCAGGCGCTATGGCCGGTGGTACGGTCGGTTTTTCGTTCGTACCGGCTTTTGTTCCGGAGTTTGTGTTGTTTCTTTTGTTGTGTGGGGCCTCGGGACACTGCTTGTAGTTTGCGGTGTGGGGTCCTTCACAAAGAGTGCATTTTGGCGTTTCTACATATAATTTGCATTCTTGGGTGAGATGCGTTTCTGCGCATTTCATGCATCTTGGTTCAGCATGGCAATTTCTTTGTCCGTGGCCGTATAATTGGCATCTATGGCATTGTGTTCGATATTCTCTTGATATAATTTTGGATTCTACGGTCACTCTCGTCCCCCTAGTTCGTGGAGGTCGGAGAATATTCGTTTGTTGTTTTCGTCTTTCAGCAGCTGTACGTAAATCAGCGGCATTGGTATTTTATCCGGACCCTTCGTCATTCGTTTACACAGAATGACGTTGTATCCTTGGTCGGTGAGTTCTTTCTTTAGGTCTTCGTCTGGGATTCCTTCGCACACGGGTCTTACAACCACTCTTAGCGGTTTGGTTTCCCTTAGTTGATAGGTGTGGTATTTTAGTTTTCTTGCTACAAATATCTGTAGTAGCCTGTCGTAGTCGGTCCTGGTTAGCGGTAGAAGTCGAACACCGACCGTCTGCACTACCGCTGATTTTAGTTTTATACCCATTCGGGCGATTGCTTCTCGGAGTTCGTTCCATTTCGCCTTCTCTCGTAATATGATAGGCGGAGTACGTCCGCTCGCCATTACGCGGGGAGGCTCGGAACCTGTGTCCGGTTTGAGGCCAGAGCCGCCAGGTAGCTCTAGCTCGGACACGGGTTTGTCGATGATTTGGACCTTTCGGTCCCGTCCTTTCCCAGTTTTCTTCCGCTTGACGGTTTGGAAACCATCGTTAGGATCCTCGGTGGGTGTTTCCGAGTCACTTCCGCTTACGGAGGTGATCGTCATATTTTCTGTAGTTTCAGAGCTAGTGTCTACTGCATCTGGCAGGGCACCGTTGATTAGTTGTACGTTTTCTTGCATCGATAGCGGCGGCGGTGATATCGGTGTCTGTGTGACGCCTTGGCGAAATTCCGGAAAAAAATCCCAAAATATCGAGTTTGCGTGGATGTTCGGCAATTCTTCCATCAAGTTTTTCATCGTGGCTGTCCACCTGAGCCTGTCGTCCTTATTCGGAAAGCATTTTAAAAATGCTTTGAGTCTAGCAGCGTAGTCCGCCATGATGTCTTGTTCATCCATGGCCGTTGTTATAATCGCCTTGGGAAGGCAGTTTAGTGCGGAGGTCTTGCTTATATCTCGAGGTCAGTATATGTCTTCTCTCTTCGATGACTGATGACTGTGTGTCTGGTGCAGGTGATGAATATTATAATGTTAAAAGAATCTGTATGTGTATAATTTCTATAGAAAATTTCCAGTTTGGATACGTCACGAATGCGGACGTGACAAAATGCAACGCGTCTTCAGATAACTATTAGAGTGTGGGTAATTTTGTCGTGTAAAATATGCCTTTTTTGGATATGACGTACTCGTCTGGGGGCTATAAAAGCAGAAACATTTTGCAGGAAAAGGAGACTGCTATTTGAGATTCCGTCTAGGCTGGCATTTAATTACAGATTCAAATGTCCAGTCTTCTAATGGTAATTAGAAGACTGGACATTTGGTTTGACTACAGGTCCATACCGTAATCCGTAAAGTAATTACCTGTCCTTAATTCCGTTTAGAGCTAACTTAACTACAGGTTCAGGTGACTAAACCGTTCAAATACCGTTAAGAATTCCCGTAAATTAATTACAGGTCATTAATTCCGTTAGAGCTAACCTAACTACATGTTCAGATGGCTTAATGTTCAATTACTGCAAAATTAATTACAGGTCATAAATTCCGTTTACAGCTAACCTAACTACAGGTTCAGGTGGCTTAACGTTCAATTACTGCTAAATTAATTACCCGTCGTTAATTCCGTTTACAGCTAACCTAACTACAGGTTCAGGTGGCTTAACGTTCAATTACTGTAAAATTGATTACCTGTCATTAATTCTGCACGCAGCTAACCTAACTACAGGTTCAGGTGGCTTAATCCGTTCAAATACCATCCGTTAATAAAGCAAATTACTAAATCCATAATTAACATTCAAATATTCACGTTTAACGGCCAGATTGTTTGAAAGATTCCGTCTTGCTAGTTTAAAAGTTTTTTTTTCTTTATCATACGGAGCCCTAATTTATCCAATAAAAAATATATTCATTATTCGGTTCGATAAATTAGTGGGTTAATTGGTAACAAAATAAGGAAAGAGCATTTAATTTCATTAATTTATCACACTGCGTTTCATGTCAACCAATTAGTTGTTTACATCTTCAAAGTCAAGGTTGTCAACTAGATTACCGACCGAAAAACGCATGAACTGTCTATGTGAAGGTCGCAATTAACACTATAAAAATTAATTTATTATCAAAGGAAACATTTTATTAGTTTAGGAAATTTTCATGCTTTTATTCGAGGAAATAATTTTATTGTTAGTTGTCATCAAATTTGTATGTGCTGTAATATAAAACGTATTTGTAGTTACTTTAACGGCATATACGGCAAATTTCAAGGGCTAATAAAGGCCAAAGCCCCGCATTTCCCCTTGAGGTTGTCGTGTTGCCGAGATATTTAGTAATTGTAATGTAATTCTCCGATGTATAAATAAAACTAATGTGGAATAACAAATTTGATACAACTTGTCTATACTGTAAATATTTGTGTGTGTAAATAAATGTAAATACCCGAAACAAAAACACCGCACATGTTTATTTTGCCACGATAAATTGATCAAAACGTATAAATACCTTTTAAGAGAATCACTAATTTAATTATATAAACGAAGTTTTAATCTTTTCAAAATATAATGATGTGATTGACAGCTGTTTAGTTCTCAAAAGTCCCGCATTGCTCGCATTTTGGTCAAGCCGTCCGATTAGCTTTATAGGTGCGTCCTAGCGTTGTAGCGATCTGTCGAGGCAGCATCAAATATAGACGCGCTCAGCCAATTTCTCGCAGCGCTCACGTCTCATGGTAAATATTATTAAATTCACGAATGGGATGAAGTAAAAGGAAAGTATCTAAGCGGAACCGTGGGAATATCAAGCAATATACACGAACAACATTATAACGCTAATAATTCAAATACCTCCAAACTATGAATTATGTTTTATTTGCAAATAATTAATTTGAAAATAACTTAATTCACAATACTCTAATTGAAATAGAATTCAATTTTAATATTAAATAGTATTGTTTACGTTTAAACAATCATTAAAAACCGAGCTTCATATTTCGTCCAGTTGCACTTGAAGGCACTGTGCTTTTTCGAATGAATGCATAGAAGAAGCTCTGGATTAAATTTTTTGAATAAGTTTTTTCCATCTATTCTATGTACGTGATCCAACTGACCCAACTGCCTTTCTCCGATCACCAAGTCTAATGGTTTTGTTTTTAATTCGACTAATACTCACTAATTTCATATTGGATATCTTCCTGTGATTTCTTTTATTCTTCTCAGGAATCTCCTCTCAGTACCTATTATTTTATTTTTGTTCGGTTTTGTTAAGGTCCAGGATTCACTGCCATTTATTATTGATGTCCTAACCACTTTCTGGTATACTTCCGTTTCTGTTTCCTGTTCTTTCTGATAATATGAAAACCATGCAAAAACGCATGTTAGGTTGGACACTCTTTTACATTAATGATAAAATTAGTATGGGCATTAATTTTTATAGATTAAAACTTGTAGTTGTTAAATGCAATAAGAACGCCTTCCAAATTTTATTTATTTTTGTATAGTTTTAGCGGATGTCTAGAAATATTTATCACATATAATAATACTTTACGAAGATATTTTAAAAATGTAGAAATTTTGGCTTATTGTGAATGTGTGAAGAGCAGTTAATTTCCTTTGATTTTATTTTCTTGAAATTATTTATCATCTTATATCTTACTGGTAATAGTTCTACTGCATTAATTTATTTAATCAATGCAATGATCCTAAAGTGGCTATAAAACTCAGTAGCGCGCAAATATTGCTGTTACTACAAGCGGGAAGTATAGAATGAAATGTAGTAATTTACGTGAGAAACACCCTTACTAACTACCAGCTGACATTAATATTCCTATCTGTGTTGAATGCATAAGTAGGCTCTTAACATTACGACTCAAGAATTTCGGGAAAGGTATTAATAATAATGTTACAAAAACAATCGTTGTTATCCTAGGATGAACCGCACATTTGTATCCAATAAGCATTGATAATGGTCGCATATATTTTCATTACTTCTTATTATCATATAGTTATGAATAATATTTCTCTTGAAAATACCCCTGTTGATTACAGTGATTATTACTAAATTAATTGAATGTCATTGTAAACATTTAAGATCTAAATACAACTTCAGAGAATAAAAATTTACAAAGAACATTGGCAATTGTAAGAAATTCAAACACAAGAGAAATATAAAACATAAAAGAGATGCGCACATGTGTTGTAATGGTGTATCAACAGGTAGTGTTATAAATTACTTACATTAGTAAATAAAGTCTAGAATTAAATAATTAAAATTAGTCGTATACTAGAATCTACATCAATGCTTTATATTCGTATATTCTGTACTTTATCCTGTGGCAACAGTCAAATAGCGCTTTAACTCTCTAGACTGAATAAGGTCCAGTTTTCCAAATCCGATTGATATGCCAGGTAGAGTAATCATTGATTAAAGTACCGCTTAGTATAGTCTGTCCGTAGATATAACGATTTCACTTCTCAAATGAACTCAATCTTCACAAAATAAATTAACCCAACCCTTCTAATCTATTTCGAGCACGGGTAGTTGACAGGGACGTATTCACAAATATTATTATACTAAAAGTCTATTATAAGAACATTGATATTCGATTGTGTAATATATTTATTTGTTATTTAATTTTTAGGGTAAATACATGTTTAACACAAAAATCAAATAAAATACCATAATTAATAAATTTCTGCAAGGAATTGTACCTTATCGGCTCTAAGTGCCCTTGTATACATTATCGTTCATTTATAAATTAATTGCTGTTTCAGTCATCAGAATTAATAATTTCATCGTCATCTACATGTATTATGAATTTCGGTATGGAGTTTGCTTACTGTAAATACTCGTCTTCTATACAGATTATATCTGTTGTACACAATTTTTCCAAATATCGGGTGTTATTAATAATATGGCTTCTTGGGTCGTATTTATTGTTGTTTCCCTAAATATGGGAGCGGTGTTTTTGCAACAAATGGGTTGCTTTAGAGAACTCCAAATCAACTCTAGAGGATTAAAGATACAGTAATGTGGAGATAGACGTAGTACTATATGACCTCCAGCAGCTGCAGCATTATCAATAACATATTGCTTCTTTTTATTGTCTTAGGCAAGACTTCCAGGAGTGATTTGGAATAACCTGCTTCCAAATAAAGGTCATGCTCCTCTAAAATAAATAAACATCGTTTTCTATCGCATTATTGGTTTCACTTTGCGAAATATTACTACCTGCATACCTTCTTGAATCTTCATTAGTACTCCACGGTCTCCACATGTTTTTTGTTTCGCAAGTTTAATCATCTTCACTTTGCGACAACTGTGTTTCAACATCTTTTTATTTATTATCTTCTTATATATGTAGATTTGTATAAATTACTTAATTGAGTTAAAGGGATATTAATATTTAAAATATCATTACAATGTTCTTAAATACAAGTGTATATTATTTGTTAAATTTATTATTTATTCCTTTAGAATAATATAGTTTAAATTTTAAACGGTCGATTATATTACACGAAACATAATTACTTGTCTACTTAAGAAAATCCGATTTTTCTTAATAGGACCCATTACTTCATTTACAAGTTTTCTCAGTACTTGCGGCAAGAGGTAGCGGATAGTTCCCGATAATTTTCTTAAATCCTAAAAGGTCAAATCGTTATAACCATAGACAGACATATAAATTTGTGTTTTCCGGTTACAGCCAATCAATGATTAAGAACGTCGCTATTAGAAGAAATTTTAATCGGTGTTTCGAGTACTTGACAAAAGATTAAGCTGTTTTTAGGACTTCTTACACATGCGCATAACACAAATGGTTATTTTACTGTACGAAAGTATTTTTTGGAATTAATTTATAATTATTTTCAATGCTGATATAGTAATTGTATTGCTTCTTCTATAAATGAAAGGAACAGTATAATAAAAATAATATAGTATTGAATATGTGTAACTTTTAGCGTACTACGAAAGTGTAATTAATTAATAACCACAAGTACATTATCTTTTCTGATAAAGAAGATTCAGTTTTATTAGTTTTTTAATTGTAGTACAATTCTGGGAATTTATTTCAATTCGTTTAGATTTTAAATATTCTGTTGTAATTTGTGCTTGAGTTTTGTCTTTTCCTCTTTGTAATTGCATTTAATAGCATCTTATTAAAACATTATTTTGGTCAATATACTTAGGCTCATTCTAGGTATGTTATTAACAAACTAAACTATATTGAAAAATTACAAATGACATTGAAAACATAGAAGAAATTCTACAGAATATTGGAGATTTACGTTCAGAGCTTATGCAGATATTTTAAGAACTTTTGACTGAATGAATAGTGCACATGCTTGTAAAGTTGCAGTGCAGTTAAACTCTATACTAATAATTACTACTGGCACTCTGAAGCTCACTTCGATTTCTTAAGCTGAAATCATGAAAACCAATTTGGAAACGTTCTCTCAATCAACTTCCTTTGATGAAAGTAATTTGGACATAAAGTTAGTTAGAATGTATTGTTTTTAATAAATAGCTGATATATGATATTGCGGTAAAAGTATGTGGCTTTATTTATCCTCCAGAAATTTGGAGAAAGTTAAATCGTTTCAGATATGGAAATGGACAGTACAGTATCTCATATCATTCAAATGTGATTGTTAGTCCAGCTTAAGACTACAGATGCAGACCTTCTTTTTCAATTATTGTTCATATTTTTAGGTAACTATTAATTTTTTCCCTTTCGTGGTTTAGCGGCCGTAAAATTAACTCAAAACAAAATAAACAATTAAAACTTTCAACAATATAGATATTATCTTTGTCAATTATTTAACATGAACTAACTAATGAAAACATTAACATATTAACAATTATTAATAAAACTGTAACACATACCCGACAAATACTTTTTTGACAAATATATGGTACAGAAAAAATAATAACATTAGTGTATCCTGAACAACCTAGAATTAAGTAAATGCAGCAGACTCAATACATTTTATTAAATCATAGAATGATATGTTATTGCCAAATTTTGAATTTCGGTTCAGTCATTTACTGCATTATGATGCTTCTTTATCTGTAGATTTTCTAGAAAATTCCTAGTTGTATTCTTACATAAAATTTTGGTTTCATCAAAATTAAATTTTTAAAATTCTCTTTTGTATTGCTGATATGCTTTTTTAAAGCGGTAATGCTTTTTGCTTATTTATGGCCATTTAGTCTATCTGATAAATACTTCATGGTTTGAAATATATATACGCCATTACAGTCTCCACATGGAATTTTGTATACTACATGTGTCTGTTTAAGAAAAGCGTCCTTATTTTTAATATTACTGAACAAAAATCTTAAATTATTCTGATTTTTATGCGCAACTTTTATATTAAATGGATGTATTACTTTAGTATTTTTTTCTGATAAATATTTTACATACGAATTGGTACATTCTTTTATATATCTGTTGACGTTCAATGATTAATATTTCTATTATTGTTATAAAGCTTATATATTCTATTTTCAATAATGGAATTTATAAATTTTAAAGGATAATTCTTATTGATTAATACGTCTTTCATTCGTTGTAGGTTTTTCGTCTATATTTAGGACTTGCTAGCTTGATTGTTCTATTTGTGAAATAACGATTTTTTTTTTATTTAACATTGATTGGTAAGAATTATAATTTAAATACTAAATCTACTTGATGAAGTTGGTTTTTAATATAATTTTGTTAAAACTTTTTCTCGAATTAATGTTAAATCTAGAAAGTTTATTTCATTGTGTGTTGCTTTTTATAATGTAAACTGAAGTTTTGTATGTTAAGTGTTAAAATGTTCTAAAATATATTCAGTTTTGTTTGCTGGTAAGCATAAAATACAGTCATATACATAACGTTTGTAAAAAAACTGGTTTGAAATCAATTTTGGAAAGGATATTTTTTTAGAAATCATTTTGTTTTGTATGTACATTCAATGAAATTTCATATAAATGTAAATAAAATAATCGTTCTTTCAATAACCATGAAAATTCTTAATTGGTATGAATAATTTATTCCAAGTTGTATTATTTTGAATCGCAAGTATCTTACTTTGTTATACGTAGTATAAGTAAGTATTGTGATGATGAAAATTGTCGACCTGGAGATTTTTGCATATGTCCACGTGATACCGAAAAAGTGGTTTTCAAAATATGTCTCTCTCTGTGTGTGCGTAAGTGTGTATCAGTGTGTGTGTGTGTGGCCAAGATAGCGGTCAAACCGCTGTAGCTATCAATTCCAAATTTTGTATTTACGAGTATAATGTCGCTCTTGAGATATGATTAGATTTTCAGTAAAATCGGCAGACCGGAAATAGTAGTTTACTTCAGAGAAAAAATTGAATTTTGCCAATATTTTGTACTTATACTAAGATTAAACAAATTTATAAAGAATTCATATGTACTTAAAATTAAATTATTGTAAAAGTTTTTCGAAATTTCTACCGGTAGTAGGCCTTTTACTCTTATCGAAAATCAGTTTTTTGCCAATACTTTGTAAGCTTTGTAGACAGGTATGTTACGAGTTTAAAAATATTTAGAACTTAATTTGCAGTACCTCTTGTATAAAAAAAAATTTCAAAATTTGGACCGGAAGTAACACTTTTACACTTTCTTTTGACTATTTCGCTAAGTATGCATTCTATAGAGATTTATTAAGAGAATAGAAGTACTTATAATAGGATATTGAATAATTTTTATAGAAAAAAATGAGGTGTGGCCACCATACGACTTTCTTATACGTATGAGCGTTTCAAACTATACAATCTTAAGAATTTTTTTATACAAAACTTATTCAAAATCCTATTCTAAGTACTTTTATTCCCTTAATAAATCGCTATAGAATGCATACTTTGCAAGAAAAAAAGTGCTACTCGCTAAGAGTAAAAGTGCTACTTCCGGTCCGAATTTTGAAATTTCATGTATACAAAAAATATTGCAAATATAACTCTAAATACTTTTGTACTCTTAATAAATATATATAGAATGCATAATTTACGACATATTTGCCAAAAATCGCTATTCGGGTAGAGTAAAAGTGTTACTTCCGGTCCGAATTTTGAAATCTTTTTTATACAAAAGATATTGAAAACTATGTTTTAAATACTTTTATATACGTAACGTATCTGTCTAAAAAGCTTGACTTGCGAAATATTCGCAAAAAACCGATTTTCTATAAGATTAAAAGACCTACTTCCGGTAGGAATTTCGAAAAACTTTTTAAATAAAATTGTTGTCAATTTTAATTTTAAGTACATATGAATTCTTTATAAATTTGTATAAACTTAGTATTTGAGGAAATATTGGCCAAATTCGATTTTTTCACCGAAGTAAACTGCTACTTCCGGTCTACCGATTTTACTGAAAAACTAATCAGATCTCAAGAGGGAGATTATACAAGTAAATACAAAATTTGGAATTGATATCTCCAGCGGTTTGACCGCTATCGTGGTCACACACACAGAGACAGACACACAGACACACACACACACAGAGAGAGAGAGAGAGAGACACAGACATGTTTTAGAAACCACTTTTTTGGTATCAGGGGACTTCAAAACGTGGACATCTGCAAAAATCTCGAGGTCGAAAATTTTCATCATCACAATACTTCCTTATACTACGTATAACAAAGGAAAAAGATATTTTTTGTTAAGAAAGATTAAACGATTCAGAACAATTTTGCATAATTTGTAGGGCTAATACGTATAAGAAAGTCGTGTGGAGGCCACAACTCATTTTTTCTATTTATTTTATCTCATATCACAGTTACATGTACATTGTAAATAGATAGATATAATTTCGTGCATTTGATAAAATTTAACTAATGAGAATATTTAATTATTACAATAAATATTAATATGAATTTCTTGTTTTAGCGATTAAATAATATATAAGATTGTTTTAGACTGTAAGTATATGAGTTTTATGTAGGTATATTAGTTGTGTTTAATTTTACCTGTGAATATTATGTAAAGAGTATGTAGGATAATGTAGAAATCACAGCATTTGGCTAAAAAATTATTACAATAAATTTCCATACATAGGAATAATGAATTGACAAGTGGTCGCCATTAATGATATGCTAGATGTTGCACTCACAGAATTAAATTGTTTATTTTGTATAATGGTTTTTTTTTTTGATTCTAACCTTGCTTACTTTGATATAAAGTGGTCTAGAATGCTGTCAAATTGAAATCAACGTGTAAACGTCATGAAATGCTAGTAATTAAATCTGAGACCAGTAAAACCTTTAACATTCGAGAATTACCAATAAATTTATTATATTAACAGACAGAAACATTCGGCTAACCGTGAAACATATAATGTCTATGTCTAGCACGTTTTAAGGCTCCTCGTATTATATAACATCAAAAAAAACTCTTGTAATTCATTTTCGTAGATGTGTAAGATCTCTATTTTAAAAAAGACTCCCTTTAATATCTCGAAAAACAACTCAATCATTTTGTGTGTGGCAACCATTCCGATTACATTTAGTACAGCGTAAATCAAGTAAGATCAGACATGTCTTCTAAATGTATATCATAAATTATTGATAATGTCGCATTTATGAATTTATTTTGCTGGAATTTCGAAAGCAAACGACTTTGAAGTTTGTTTATTTAGTATTCCATATTTTTCGTTTACCTCATTAAATTCATGGTAGAGTAAATAACCTCTCTAGGAAGAAATTTAATCAAACTGTGTGTTACGGTTTAATATCAAACGAGCACGGCCAGAGCACACGATGAGTTTAGATACACGCTATCAAACTTGCATGAAACAAAAGGCTACTGAATTACTTCGTTGCACTAGATATACCGACTGCGCTATTATTCTAACGAAAGAGCGCAATATATTAAGCGGGAATGTATACTCGCCGCAAAAACTTTTGTCGGGTGGTAAGACCAGTTATATGGGAGGTATGGCTGGGTAACAAAGTAATACAATAATATTTCTCACTAAATTTTAATAGAAAATAAAGAGAGATTGTATTAGTTTTGTTTACGAGATATATTAAACTCCTTCAAAAATCCCCTTGCAACAGGGCATTACGTTTTTTATTTTATATTTATATACATTTTGATGTGTATCAATTTTAAACTGGTAATTAAATGAAGAATAGGTAGCTTATTAATATAGTTGGTAATAATAAAATGTAATAAAAAAATATTTGATCTGTGGGCTGCAAAACTCTTCATTTGTATAATGTCCCAAAATCTAAATACCCCAAATAATTGCGTTTAAGTACGGGAGGTAAATACTAAGGAAATAGTGTTGCCAGAGGTCAAAAAATCTTAGAATGCAGGTATAGTAATACAATAAAGAATTTTGAGTTAAATTATCATAAAAAACACTCAATTTTTTGGAATCTATTTTAAAATAAAAGGTTTTAAACATTACAATCATTTTATAACTTTATTTTTATAATTATGATATTGGTAAACCACATTCACAAACATTTAAAACAATCTGAAATAAAAAAAAAAAAAAATTATATTCTTCACAATCGACACTGATATTATTAATTATCGACATTAAATTATAAACAGTTTACCGCCGGAGAGATTCGAACTTACGTCTTAGAAGTTTACTTTAGCTTTCGAATTAACCAACTGCTTCACAGCAGAGACTAACTACGAATCATTTTTAACATCTTAAATTGTATTAAAAACAGATGTTGGATATTCGCAGTTCGTTATTTTTGAAGAAATCCTAGTTTGATCGAAAATATAAACGCTGGTGCGACAATTATCATAAATAGTTATATACATAGTGACATTTCCCATGCAACATTTTGCTTTTAAAAGGTGAAACTTACGATATCATCATACCCAGAACTATTCAGTAATAAAAGCCTTCCAAAAAAGAGAATAAGTACTAGAATACAAAATGTACTTTTTTATTCTTAATTAATATTGTAACATGGAAAACTGCATGATTTGTAAATAAATTCCTTTAAAAATGAACAAAAATGTCAAACTGTTATTTACTACAGGGAAACCACTTCATGTCAATTTGTTTGCAATTGAAATTAATATATTATTTTCATTTTGACATATGATATACATCCACTAGATATATTTTGAACACAGGTATATTTAAACAAAATCACCGTTAATCAGTGCAGTTAAGCTAAAAATCACAAATGGTGGATGCGCCGGTATGACTTTCATAACTGAAAAATGCCTTTAATAGAATAATAGAAACAGATGAAAAATTATATCAAATAATTCTTTGGTATTTCGTGAAATAAAATAATATTTGATTCAAAAGTGTCATATGCCGTTTTATACGTGTTTTTCTATTATATTGAATTCAAATAGTCTATTCCATATGTCAATATTAATTCTACAAATCTTATTCGTGCTGTAGATATAGACAATATTTCTCGTCGAACTAGCAATCATAATGAATACAGAAAAATAAAAATGATTCTTCATACAGAAACACAAACAGATCTGCAGTTCTTAAGTCCTCCTTTCTCTTTTGAACCAAATAGCCGCCTCTGCATGCATTTTCACTGACCCTTATTATTTCCATCTTTTATATTTGTACGCAATCCAGGAACTTCTGCATAAAATTCTTAATGCCCAAACAACAGAGACTTGACAATCTAGTATATCTTTAGATTTAGTAAATATGTTTTTTGGAACGTTTAAGATATAAGACACTTATTTTATATCGATAAATTATTTAAGTACATTGCATGAGTTAATAAATAATAAATCTTAATTGAAATTTTTTACTGATTGAAGTACGATTAATTGCGTGTAGAGGTTATCTGTAGCCGGCGCCACACATGCGGTATTCGGCGAATCCCGAATAACGAACATTCGGTATTCGGCAAGGGCCTACTAGTGTGGATCGAGGGATTTCGGCGAATGTTTGGTGTTGGGCGAATATTCGAATAACACCGAATGTTTCCCATAGAATGTCGGTAAATTGAAACGAGTCAAAGGAAACGAATATTCGTCATATTGCAAATATAGTCAGATCCAGACATTCGCCTTTGTTTGTGAGAGGGTTTAGGTGTGAAAGCAAAGTGAGTGTGATCTGTCGCTTTTGATTTTTTGAAACCATGGAGTGGTCGAATGACCTTGTGTTGGAATTTTTGGACTTGTTTCAACAAGAAGATGTAATCTGGAATGCATGTCACAAGATGCATAAAAATCGAAATGCCGTTTACGATGCATGGAGACGCATCCGCGAGCAAATGAGTACTGATTGTTCAGTCGAAGAACTAAAAAAGAAAAAAGATTCACTAATGGCATCGTTCAGAACCTGCCTCCACAAAATGAGAACTACCACTCACAGTGGTACAGGAGTGGACGACGTATATAGACCGCAATGGTTTGCTTTTGCAAAGATGGCAAGTTTTTTAAGAGAAAAAGACAAGCCTAGAAAAACAATAAATTCAGAGGTAAATAATTTGTCTTTATTCACTTGTGTCTTGAACACAAAAATTGCAACTATACACTAAAGTGACCACATTTTCCTGTTTATTTAGCAATATTGGTTTTGCCAAACTAGTGTCCCATGAGTTACAAAATAATTTGCAAATTCAATTCTAATGTTTTTTGCTTCGATACCTGGTTTTCTGGCAACCTTATGCTGAGGTAAAAACAAAGACATATCGTCTTCGTTTTGACGCCACGTTCCAGGTACAATATTTCCTCCTTCTTCAGCATCAAAATTCCTGGTGGTGTATAACTTGTTGATGATGTTTTGCTTTTTCGTAAAAAATTATGGAGAACAGCACACGTCATTGCAATCAGTGAAGCCTTGTCTGGTTGGAGTAACAGTGGTTTACGCAACACACGAAATACAGATGCCATTATGCCGAATGCATTTTCTACGACACGACGTGCACGCGAGAGTCTATAATTGAATATTCTTTCTACACTACCTTTCTCATAAACTCCTGCATAAGGTTTCATTAGTCTATTACTCAAAGCAAATGCTTCATCACCTAGGAAGACATAAGGTAGACGCTTAGTGCGTCCTCTTAGCAATTCATTCGGAGGTAAATTTAGTTCATTTTTCTCAATTTCTTTAAATAATTCTGTATTTCTGAATACTGCACCATCACTAAGTCTACCTTGACATCCGCAGTCCACAAAAATAAAACAGTAGTTGGCATCAACAACACCCATCAACACCACACTGAAAAAGTTCTTATAATTAAAGAACTCAGTTCCGCTATTAATTGGCGATTGTATGACGATATGTTTCCCATCTAAAGAGCCAAGACAAAGCGGAAAGTTCCATAATTTGTCATAATCTTGTGCAATTGTTTTCCACTCTTCTTGATTCGTTGGAATCTGAAAAAAATAGTACTTATATCAAACTAACGACAAAATCAATATAGCAAAAAGAGTTATCAAGTAATTATTTTGTAGGTAATTGAACCAGAATCGGGTACACAAGACGAAATACATGTGGATAACAAAACTGACGACCACACCATAACTGAAGAATTGTCAATAACAGCTGTCAGCGTGGCTGCTACTAATAATACAACAACTACTACGGCTACGCGCACATCTTTGAAAAAAAGAACAACAAATAGTCGAGATGAAACATTATTACACAACAGAATGGATGAGGTCTATTCTATCCTTACATCAGGCGCGCAAAACAGAAACACCAAGAAAGATGAACTAGATTTATATGGAGAGTTGGTGACAGCGAAACTTCGCAAACTAGATGAGCCTAGTAGAGACATAATGATGCATCGCATAGATAATCTTTTTTTCGACATGAAAATGCGATCCCGTGATAAAAACTACCAAACACAAACACTGACTGGTTACCAAAGTTCTTCAACACCTTGCTCTTCTAGATCATCGTCTGTGGCTACTCCCCTGCAAGGGTCATTACCGCATCAAGCTTCTCCCTACACGCAATCTTGTCATTACACTGAATTATCTCCTCTGTCCCAATCTACTAGTTATTAACAGACTGAGAACTACACTCAAGATGGTACTGAAGAGTGTACCAATGATAATGTGAGACACTTCTATGAATCCTTTGAGTAAACACATTTTCTAATAATTGGTATTATGTAACAAATCTATAAACACTTTCAAAAAACAGCAAAATCATATTTCATTACCTTTATTGAATTTCCCACTTCCTCTATCAAGGCACGACATACTTCTGGAATGATGTTCGAGATAAGCTGAGGTGAAATTTTAAGTAAATAATGCAGACATTTAAAACTGTCACCCGTTGCTAAAAATCGCAACGTCAATGCTAAACGTTCTTTCGCAGGAATTGCTTTTCTCCATTTTGTGTCTTTTTTCGAAATATAAGGACCTGTTTTTTGTAGTAGATATTCAAAGTCTTGAGATGACATCCTACAAAAATTTTCAAATAAACCAGACGGTTCTTTTAACAAATCATTCATAAGGTGTGTTCCACCGTATCTGCAAAGTGATACACTCATTAAATAGATGTGTCTAGGCACCAAAATATTGATAACTTACTTTAATCGACTTTGATTTAATGATACCATCCACCACCTCCTCTGTCTGTTTTTTTTTCTTTTTTAGCAACATATACGAGCTAGCCATAACAACAAACGCAGCCGCTGAAATTTGAAGATCGTCCATTGCCTATACTCTTTATTAGCTACTATTTCGCTACTGTCTACTATTGCAATTTCACAACACAGACAATATTAACCCAAAAAAAGCTTGCGCGAATATTCGTCGTGGTTCGATACAAGACACACATTTGCAAACTAAACAAATGTGTGTAGACCTGTATTTGATATTTGGCAAATAGTTGGCCAAATGTCGAATGTTCGGTATTTGACGAATGCCGCATGTGTGGCGCCGGCTTAATATAAATGAAGTAGGTCTTGTGCATCAGTACACACAGGTTCAGAATGCAAATTAATACTAAGTAAAGTTAAGTACAGTGTTTGTTTAAAGTCTCCCTCCACCCCTGTTATTTTTCAAACGAAGTGGAATAAAACATAGAAAAAAATTAAACAAAACTCTATATAAATATTAACTTGATGACGATGTTTCAATTTAAATTGTTAACGTATAGTGTTGTATCCCCTCATTTGAAAAGTATTTGGAAGTTCTTTTCAAAATTTAAGTTTTTTTTTTAAATTACGTCATATAGGATATAAAAAAAAGATACCGAATTTCACGGGCAGAATAATTATATCATTTAAAGGGTAATTGTAAAAAATTAAAAAAAAATATTACTGAACACATCACTATGAATCTAAATTAAATGCTCAAAACGAGCACCCTCAACCTCTTGTCAATAGAACAACCGAATACGAAACAATGATGTAATCATCCTACTCGTGAAATATGGCGTTCTTTAAATCAAATAAAAGAAATTAAAAATTTTTTTTTTTGAATAAATCTTCCAAATACCTTTTGCATGAGGAATCACTGGACCCCCTTTGCCTTTTAAAAACTTTTAAGTTGACACAGCTTACAGCGTCAATCTGTCAAAATTATTTTTGTTTGAACGTTTTATTCCACTTCTTTAAAATATAACAGGGAGGGGAAGACCTTAGACACGGACTTCAAAATATTTCTTTTTATAAAATTAATGGGTTTGTACAATGCGAACACCATTCCGACCATGCAACCAACATGTCACATCAACGGACGCAAATGCCCAGAGGGGCAAAAATGAGGGACGACAAAATTGAGAGCGATTGGCGGCTACTAAAATAGTAATTTTATGAATTTTCTAATTAATGGAGGCATAAATAATTATTTGGATATATTAATCAAATAGCCTATTAAGTAAACTATTCATTGACAAGCTGCTCATAGTATTCATGAACCTGACGAATAAAGGACGATAGTTGAAAGCTAACTAACTAAACTGACAAAAGATATACATTTACTTTTCCTCTTCAACGTTGAGATGGTTAATTCTTTTGACGACCGTAAAAGGTATTAATCTAAAACCACTTGGTGACATGAGATGAGAAAGTCGAATCGAGGCAATGAAACCCCTAAGAATCAAATAGGGCAAGTTTACAATACATTATATAATGTTTATCGAAACACGAGTCGAAGCTTCGGATTTGTTAAATCAAATTAAACAGTTTAAATTTGTATGTTCTGTAATAATTTGGCACAACACTGTAAATCGGATAAATCCATTCAGGAAATTAATGCAAAGTACAGATTTTGACTTAGTTTCGATCATTAAATTAATAAAAAAATACCACAGTTGTCTTTGAAAACTCACCTTCAGATGAGTACTTTAATCACGTTCTTGAAGAGGATAAAGACTTAGCTGGTGAAATCGACAGTGAGGTGATAGATTTTGAAAATGAGCCTAAACATCATACTCGATCCAAAAAGAAGCAGTTTGGTTACGAGTGTGCTGATGAACCATTCATTAATCGAAGTATTTTTCACATTATAAACTATTTGGAGTTAAGTTTTTCCCAAATCAGTGAGAACAGTAAACATTTAGCTTTCTTGTATACCATAGATGTCTTAAGAGAACTGCTAAAACTTGAGTTGAACATTGTAAAAACCTCGAGACTATTTTAACTCACAGGGATTTATCTCAAATAAATGGTATAGACATTCAGAGGAGTTGACAGTCCTTTGTACGATTTGATTGTAATTTGTCTCCTCAAGACGTTTTAAAATGTATAACAGATTTAAGCTTTGGTCCAAATATCAGTAATGCTCTCAGAATTATTTTGACTTTACCAGTAACAGCCAGTGGTGCAAGAAGTTTTTTTAAATTGGAAATTATAAAAAACTATCTGGGGTTCACCATGACACGAAAAAGATTATCTGGTGGCTATGACTGCAATAGAATACATGGTTTGACAGTATAATTTTATCAGAAATTATTAAAGATTTTGAAGAACATAAAGTGCCAAGAAAATTATTTTAGTTACTAGGTAGAGTTCGACATTGGAAAAAAATGTATTATACTTTATTTTTTTAATTTTTTAAAAATGGTTAATTCAATGTGTATATGTAGGTACATAATTGCTGCTTTTTTTATTTGAATTTGCATCATCTATGGAATAGCATGCCTATCACTTAGGTGTTATTGTAAAGGGCGGCAAATATTATTTTTGCCCAGAGCGGGTGAATAGCTAGATTTGGTCCTGCTCACCATAGATGGCGCTGGAGGGTATATCGTCCTAAGAATTTTAAATAGTAAACGTGGTGGAGTCACCCCTCATTTGAAAGGTATTCGGAAACTCTATCCAAAATGTATGTTCTTTTAAATTCCCTTAATTTGTTATTAAAAACGTCAAATTTTTCGTGGAGAATAATTACATAATTATTTTGCAATTGGTTGTTCTATTGCCAGGAGTTTGAGGGTGTTCATTTTGAACATTTAATTAAAATTACTGTGATGTGTTCATTATTTGTCATTTTTCAATTCTAGCAGTTTTTTTTATTTGCTAACCGTGAAATTCGGCGTCTCTTTTTTTTATCAAATAATGGAAATTTAAAAAAAAAACATGAACTTTGAATAGATCTTCCAAATACCTTTCAAATAAGGGGCCACTCGACCCTCTTTGCCGTTTAAAATTTTTAAGTTGATATCGCTACTTATATGCCGTGAAATTGGAGATCTGGCAATGACTCGTGTGGTTCTCATTCTATGTAATTTTCACATGAGTCCATATGCACATGATGTATGTACATGTCACGTTTATTAGATAAAGTTTATGTAAGTTTGAATCAAAAACATTGATAAGAAGAATTTACAAAGTTAAATTCAAACTCAGGAAGTACCTATGGCTAAACAGTTCGTGTTTTCGTAAATGTGGCTGATAACATTATTATATATAACCTGAAAGTGTCAACACCATCTGTGTAATCGTTTGTTCGCTGTTTATAAGTTTGATTAACATAAATAAATTTGAAGAAGATAAGAACAATATTCATTTACTCGTTTTGTTTATTTTCTACAACTGTGTGATGTATTAGATGCCATGCTTGTGCTGTGTCTCATTGTGTAAATCAAACTACAAGATACACTCGACCAGGAAGATCTACAAACAACCTTCTCATTTCCAAAGGAAAATGAATTACGTAAAAGGTGGTTAGGCGCAATTAATAGAGAAAATTTCGTCGCCACAGGAAATTCAGTGGTTTGCTGTAAACATTTTGATGGAGGTGTGCTACCCTCTTGCGTTAAAAATATAAAATATGCAAGAGGACAGAAGGTATGATGCCACCACGATTACTCACTATCTATTGATAGCTAAAAAAAAACAGTGACGCTTGTCTCCTAATTAATTATTTAATCGCCAGCTTATCCCTCACTAAGCCTTACCTTTCACTCTTCCCAAGGTTGATGTCGAAGATGATGGTCAGTACTGTCGCTAACCAGTCGGGCAGGGTAGGCACTCAACAAGTGAAGGTGTTATATAATAAGGGCACCAGTTCCGATTAATTATACTGACCAGCAACTGATAGATAGGCCCGGAACAAGTCTATTATTAAACCCCAGATATAATGATCAGCAAAACCAAACACACCCATACAAACTTAACAACAAGTTTATTTACTGATTTAAATTGCCCAATATTCAAATAACGATTAAGCTTTAGCCAACCTATTATTCAAGTGAACCACAGTAATGACTTTACAAATTGAGTACAAATAAAAGTAGTAAAACATTCCAAAGGTAAAATTAAGATTCTTAACTAAAAATTAAAATACAGCAAAATAATAACAAAAAAAATGTAACAGGTGAAATCGGTACAACTGTTTGAGTCATATAAAGACAAGAAAGGTGAAAGTGTAAAAGTGGTTTCAAGTATCAATATTCATTACATTGCGTAGAGTTACAGTTTACGTTAATAATATCGAATTACCCTCAAATGATCTTAAGTGGGTGTTACCTGAAACCCGTAAGTTGACTCATTGGCCTCAGTTACAAAATTTGTTAGCAAGATGTAGTTTTTGCAGTGATTTATGTATAAACACTGTACATTACAAGCATATATACTGGTTATGCTGCTCATTCAATTAAAAAGAAAATTAAGTTTGTGTATTGTAAAAATTTGACAGTGAAAAGTAATTATGCTGTTTGGTGATACTTATTGTGGTTATCTGCAGAGAGGTGACTTTGTGCAGCAACTGATGAAGTAAGTTATATGTATTTTCATTTATATGAATTTTAGTTTGCTTTTACAACTAAAAATATAGAAATTGAAAAAACAATTCTTGGGCAAAAAGAATCATCAAAAGACATTAACCTCATTAGCAATTAAAAGTATAAAAGTTTGATAACTTTTGTATTGATTTTAGTCTTGTATGTGAATTTAGAAAACTATGGGAGAAAATATAAGTCCTTGTAGTGTTAATTATTAGCAATATAATGTTAAATAATTATATTAGAAATAAAAATAGTGCTAGTCACCATGAAAAAAAATGATCAAAAGAGAAAATTATCAATTTGAATAATTAGCAAATATTATTAAAAATGTTAAACTATTAGTAATACCTTGTATACGTGTCCATTTTATATATCCTTTCTTCACCATATTATACCTACTCACATAAATTTAAAAAAATAACTACCAGATACCAAAAACACCTATTTTAGATTACGCAATTAATCTGTCTCACTTTGAGCGCCTGCCCAAGTCCGCGCGTAGACCCACTTGAAGGCAATTAGGGAGTGTTGTCAATTTCAACTTCACGGCTTGTAAGTAAAGACGGCTGTGATCCTACCATCTGTCAAAATTTTAAAATGAGACATGGTCATCAAGTTAGTAATTTTATAGCGGTTTTGTTTTTCGTTTATAAGGTCACAGGGACGGGAGACTTCAGACACGGACTGTAGATCTTTTTCTTTCGTGTTTTTGGGTCGAAATTCAACTAATTCTGTTGTACCTGATGAAGCGTTTAATCTGCTATGACAAGAATGTGTTTAAATATTAAAAGGTATATAACAAGTCAGACGAAACCTATGTTCTGTCCTATACCACGTGCTTGCCGGCGACCTGCGGATACAGCGTACTGTAAGATAAAACGACGACACCGAGAGTTTGTATGAGTTAATACGAGAAAGCAATATACAAACTGCTTTTTGGTCGAGTGTAGTGTTAGAAAAGAGGGGATTCGAGTACATTTACGCTGAGGCTAGACGGGCTAGACTGACTCTCGTTTAATCAGGGCAACAAGGATAGATAGCAGCTGTAATGCAGTTTGTATATTGCTTTCTCGTACTAACTCATACAAACTCTCGGTGTCGTCGTTTTACCTTACAGTAAGCTGCATCCGCAGGTCGCCGGCAAACACATGGTATACCGAAGTATTTATCTACCTATTACAATAATTGATTATTAATTTCGTAGTACTTTTGGTTTTACTAGCGAATTAAAAGAAATAGACTAAATTACCTGCATACATCAAGAACATTAAGAAAATGCGCTACCTGTGTCATTTATTGTTACTATACTGTGTGTCTCATATTTCATGTATTAATTATTTTATTTTACACACTGCAATCAATATCACGAAGTTCGAAATATCACAACAAATTATTTTCCGCATTATTTCGGTAATGTATCTTGTAAGCTTTATAGTGAGTTTTACTGTTGCAATCATAACATAATGAATAATTGCAGGCTATGTAATAGAATGAATTTTAGAAAGTAAAAATAAGCTGTACAATATCTTTTAGATAGAATAAGATCGTTGAAATCGTGAAATTCTGTACACGGCAAGAAGTATGCTAAAGCTTTCACACATTCATCGCATGTATAGAATACCCTTCTTGTTATGCCTCGGCCAGACTTAATTAACGAAGTTAAAGGAGCAATGCTATAGCGGATCAACTCGCTCGCCCGGCATTATCTCTCGAACCAAGAATCTTCGAGTGTCTGAAAAAGACAGTTAATTCAAGGGAATTACTTCATATGTACGAGTCGGAGAAGGAAAAGATGAAATTTCTTTTGTATGGCACATACATGGTTGCATTAAATTCGAGTGACACAATTAACACGAGCGGTTTACTACATAATTACCTAGAGGTTCCTAAGATAAATTAGAAATACTCTAAGCGGATTACTCGTGTAATTCGTATTAACCAATTTCCCATTGCTTACAATAGATAGCTGACTCTAATTTTCGATTAAAGTTGGGTTACACAAAGTATATAGCGTGCGAATACCGTAAGGAATACTTTCAATATTGTCCTCTGATTGGTTTTTCCTGTAAACGTTAAGGTAAGTTACCTTAAAATGAGATGATTAACTTATACGAAAGTTGCAATGTCGTTCTCATGTCAATTTTATTTTGTAATTGGTTTCAATTTCAATAGCACTATTTTAAACTTGCTTATTTCGAAAGAAAATGGTCTGGCTAGTGGAGAACTTAGACACGCAAACATACGTGAACTAATTCGGCACGTGTAATTATTTTTTGTCTGGAATAAAACTTTAAGAACTATTGAGATTACTATTAGTTATCCTGATACACTGTATCCCAGTGTCGTTTTTATTTCATAAATAATATAAACAGACAATATTTATCAACATACAAATTTTGATTATCAGTATGTACCTAATTTTTCGTAACTAATCTTACTATGTTATCATTGTGTGTAAATTTTATTCTTCTATGTAAAAAAACTTACATATATATCTATTTTTCAGTACTGCAGTGACTAAACTTTATATATATGATAAGTATACAGAGTGCCCCACCGAAAACGAAACAGATTCAATATCTCGAAGGAGAAAACTTTTTTGAAAAAACGCAAAAACAGGTCGATTTTTGATCCAAGGGGGGCACCCTTCCATCATATCTTCAACTGAGATACGTCATTTCCCTCCCCTCCATCACTCTAACCATTACAATGTAAATAGGGAAAGTACTAAATACGATACATCATTGAAAAGGTAATTGTACGGAGAATTCAGCAAAGCGATTGTTAGTTGTGCTATTTTTGATTTTAGCGCCCCCTAGCGGGAAGAAAAACGGTTACGTATTCCACAATGTGACACATCATTTCAAAGATAATTTTATTACCAACTAAATACGTAATATTTTTGACATTTATTTGTCATCATTGTCAAGTACAGACTGTCAGTGTCTTTTGTAAACTAATAAGTTTGTAGTTTCTAATATTAGAGCTCTGCAAGGTTTTTCAATTATTTAAATTTTTTTCAATTGTGCATTAAATTGCTAATAAAATTAGCTTTGAAATGATGTGTCACATTGCGGAATACGTAACTGTTTTTTTCCCGCCAGAGGGCGCTAAAATCAAAAATAACGCAACCAAAAATCACTTTACTGAATTCTCCGTACAATCACCTTTTCAATGATGTATCGTATTTAGTACTTTCCCTATTTAAATTGTAATGGTTAGAGTGATGGAGGGGAGGGGAATGACGTATCACAGTTGCAGATATGATGGAAGGATGTCCCCCTTGGATCAAAAATCGACCTGCTTTTGCGTTTTTTCAAAAAAGTTTTCTCCTTCGAGATATTCAATCTGTTTCATTTTCGGTGGAGCAGCCTGTATATATTTATATATAAAAATAGGAGAAAGAATATCGGGTTAATCCGCTGTAGTTCAACCGCAGACACGTGTTGCAGACTCGTTGTTCATCGTCAGTACGGTGTAGCCAAGGAATAAGGTGGGATATTCTTGGAGATAGAAACAAAAGGAAGACCATCGGGAAGACAGGCCGTCTTCCTTTTGTTTCTATCTCCAAGGATATCCCACCTTATTTCTTGGCTACACCGTACTGACGATGACCAACGAGTCTGAAACACGTGTCCGCGGTTGCACTACAGCGGATTAACCCGATATTCTTTCTCCTAATTTTATTATGTATCCATGATATTTCCTTTATTGATTTATCATTCCTGGGTTGGACGGCACGCGGGTTGACAATGTCTGCCTCGCGGCGTTGTCAGTTGTTGTCACCCAGACCTGAGGATCTTCTGACATTTAAGCTGCAATTGGTGGTCTGTCTTCCCGATGGTCTTCCTTTTGTTTCTATCTCCAAGAATATCCCACCTTATTCCTTGGCTACACCGTACTGACGATGACCAACGAATCTGAAGCACGTGTCTGGGGTTGCACTACAGCGGATTAACCCGATATTCTTTTTCCTATTTTTATTATGTATCCGTGATATTTCCTTTATTGATTTATTTATATATATATATAGAAAACCTATTGGTTCTACTAATATATACATGTATCTAACAAAGAAGATCACATACCGTAGTCGACATATTTTAATTTCTGATACGAAAGTAGAAAGAGGAAAAGAGTACGACGAAATAAACTAAGATAAACATAAGCGAGGATGCCAAGACTGTACACTCGACAAACGTTTAAAGCGTGAAGATCCCCCGACACTGCCTTGCTCTCCCACCACTGTTAGCAAGCAGGCATCGCTGCATGTTATAAGGTCATCTTCTGCATGGGATAGAAGTGTAAACCGAAATTAAAATTTGACGACTACGGTATAATTATTCACAAGAATATACATACGAGGGCGGATTGATATTGCAGCTACCTACCGCTAGATGGGTGCACAAACACAAAAACTTGTTTTAGTTTAGAAATTGCGATCTGTCAAACGTCAGCTGTTAAAATTTCACCCAAATTCATCGATTAGTTTATTTGTTGTAGTCGTTTAAAGTAAGCAACTTTTGTGTTTCTTGAAAAATGGAAAAAAGTGAATTTCGTGCAGTGATTAAACACTATTATTTGAAAGGGAAAACGGCGAAAGAGACAAAAGAAAAGCTCGATAAACATTATGGTGAGTCTGCTCCGTCAGATTACATGGTAAAATATTGGATTGCTGAATTTAAACGCGGCCGAACAAGCACTGCAACAATACTATCAACAGGAAGACCAAAAGAGGTGGTTACTGAAGAAAATATCAAGAAAATCCTCGATATCGTTATGGATGATCGCCGAGTCAAGGTACGTGAGATTGTTGAAATGGTAAACATATCATATGAACGTGTGTTCAACATTTTGCATGAACATTTGCATATGAAAAAGCTATCGGCAAGATGGGTGCCGCGGTTGCTCAGTGTCGAACAAAAACGAGTTCGACAGACCACTTCACAGCGGTGTTTGGACATGATAAAGCGTAATCCTGTTGATTTTTGGCGTCGATTAATAACTGTAGATGAAACGTGGGTCCACCACTACACCCCTGAAACCAAAAATCAATCGAAACAATGGGTGGAAGCTGGTGGAAGTGCTCCGAAGAAGGCGAAGACAGTGAAATCGGCTGGCAAGGTTATGACCACTGTATTTTGGGATGCACACGGAATATTGCTCATCGATTATCTTCAAAAAGGATCCACAATCACAGGAAAGTATTATCGTGCATTATTGGATCAATTGATTGATGCAATCAAGAAAAAACGACCACATTTAAAGAAGAAAAAAGTGCTCTTTCTTCAAGACAACGCACCGGTTCACACAGCATTAGATACGATGCTAAAATTACGTGAAATACACTTCGAATTGGTTGATCATCCACCTTATAGTCCAGATTTAACTCCTAGTGACTTTTTCCTGTTTCCAAACTTGAAAAAATGGCTCGCAGGAAAAAGATTCATCTCAAACGAAGAAGTGATTACCGAAACTAACGCGTATTTTGAGGGGTTTCCAAAATCGTATTATTCAGATGGTATAAAAAAGTTGGAATATCGTCTTACTAAGTGTATTGAGCTAAAAGGAGACTATGTTGAGAAATAAATGGTTTTTGAAAAAAAAAAAAAATTTTTCCTACTTAGGTAGCTTCAATATCAATCCGCCCTCGTATGTGACCTCAAAAGTACTAAGGATTGTTATCCATATTTAACATAAATAATGACAAATATGATACTATAACAGATAATATTTCCAGCAAGAGTTTTGAAGCTAATTAGTACAGAATTTAAATAACAGAAAAACGCATTTAACTATTTGCAGAGCTATTTTTAACAAATAGACTTTCAAATAGAAAATAAATGAAGAAATCTGAAAATTTGAAATGTGTTACCACATATTGAATCTTTCCCAATTTTTTTATAATAATTAAAATTTTATGAGTTTCAAAATCCTTAAGGACTTATTTTATGGAAAATTACATAATTAAACCCTGTAACAAGTGCAGTTACGATAAGTGGGTTCACGCTAATATCTGAGACACATTGTATATGTCCTGTAGTGTTACTGTGTTTTTTTAGGAAGTGATATTTTGGGCATATTTATGTCCCTTAATTCTCTCTAACTGATGTTGTTTAGTTGGCCCTATATACAGTTTATCACAGTCTGACAGCGTGTATTCCACAATTTTTAGTGCATTATTGTATGGAACATGGTTTGTTACAAAATGATGACATATTTCTAACCATTTGTTCTCTATTGTGATTTTTGCTGATGCCCGAAGCTGATGGTAAAGATTTAACCTTTTCCTTATCAATATATTTTTTGTAATAATGATACCTCATTAAAAAGACCATTTTCGGAAATATTACTATATGGAAAATTTTGAGTAATATGATTTTCGCACATCATTTCAGTTAAGTTCTTGTTTAATGTAACCCAATGAAAATGTTCAATACCACCGGTCGCCAAAAACCCTATATTCCCTTTCTTTCTCCTGCCATTCCCTGGCTTGACGTGCATTCTATCGAAAAATCGGGCCTTTTTTAAAACACCCCGGGACGCGGGACAAATTGCTAAAAATCGGGACTGTCCCGTCAAAAGCCTTAATCTAACATTACTCGTAAATACTCATACAATATGAAATATAATAAAAGTTATCAGAAAATATACAAAATATGTGTATTAAATAAAGATATATTAATATAAAAATTACTTTCATTTCTGGTAAGTACACATGTTTTACAAAATTTATAAATGATGTTGAATATATAAAATTAGTAAGAAATGAATGAAAAGTAAAGATTGTTTATTAAGTGCATGCGTGGATATCATCATCATATTCATACAGAACTTTAAAAGTTACAATTAAAGTAAATAATAAAAAAAATTAAACAAAATGTAAGTAACTAACATAGAATTAATTTCTTCTAGTTGTTGTATTAGGTTTCAATAAACCTTAAAAAAGGCAATAATAATTGTTGAAACGTTGGAAAAAAAGAAAAATTGTGTAATTGTATTTATTATTCCTTTTTTGGATTATTAACATGTTTACGCCAGGACAGAAAAATATTTTAATATTATGTATACCGGGTGTCTGTTTAAGCTCGGCCACCGAGCATATCTCGGCAACCGTTTATCGTACAACCTGGCGGAAAAAAATATTGAAAGTAAAATGTACCACGGGAATTTCAACAAAAATATTTTTAAGTTTCCAAAATGATCGCAAGGGGGCGCAATTCTCAAGATCAATTAAAAATTCGATAATTTTTCATTAAATTCTAGATTAAGATAGATTAAAATTTTCAGTAGCAACATTCTCAGACGTTTATATACAATTTTGATTTAAAACCTTTTGATCTAAGTTTCATACGAAGAGGAGGGTGGAAGGGGATATGCCTGTGTTAAAAAGTAGGTATAATTTCGCATTGCCTCAACGGATTTTAATGTTTCTGGGCTCATTAGATAGAGTATTTTACAAAGAATTGAAGGATATGTAGTACGAAATTACGTGGTTGTAAAAAAAATTAACAGAGGCGCTGTTCTCAATTTATGTATATTACTTGTTCTTTCTTTAAAATTGTAAATGCAACCGTATATTTTTAATATCGTAATATTGAATCACATATAAAACTGAAGACAATGATGAAAACCGGAAGTTGTTACCTTTTTTCTTGACGAAGATATAGTCAATCCACACAATCCAGAAAAATAATTTTTCATTGGTTGACTTCGCAGATATTTCTTGGTGAAACATTTTGTAATAAATTAATTAATTATTCGAAAATAAACGCTTGGCTCAGTTTCACAACTTCTTTATTAGATACACTAACAATTGTTTCGGCTATGAGGCCATTATCAAAGAGTTATCTAGAACTAGTTATCTAGAACTAGATAACTCTTTGATAATGGCCTCATAGCCGAAACAATTGTTAGTGTATCTAATAAAGAAGTTGTGAAACTGAGCCAAGCGTTTATTTTCGAATAATTAATTAAAAAAATAATTTTTGTTAAATATAGGTAAATGTATTTATTTATTGCGAGTAATAGTTTTATTTTAATTTAAAGAGGGTCACTAGACAGTGTATAGTTCGCTTTCACTTGAACTTTCATCATACTCTTTCATAAATGTATTCATTTCAATCTTTTGATGGAACTTTTAATTCATTGCGTATGTTATGTTAGATTCTCCTTTTAAATGTTTTCAAATTCTCTAGTTATTATTTTTTAAATATGATTTCTTGTCCTTTCCAACATTTAAATAAAATAATAAAACTGATCAGTGTATAGTTTGCTTTTTTTCTTCATATTTCCATCATACACTATCGCATGCACCCTTATACTAAATTACATTATTATGAGATTTCCAATTTGGGCCATGAAAATCGAAATGTCAAAGTATTAGTATCACTTGTTTTGCATATCTATTAAGTTTGTAAAATGTCATATTCTAACGTTGAAGCTTTCAGTTCTTATACTCTTTTGTTACTAATGAGTAAATGAGTTGGTTATAACTAATGCATTATGTTATATTGTTTTTTCTTTCTCGTTATTATACACTTAGTTCATGTGTGATGGAAATTATTATTGCTGTTTTCCTATAATTAGATGTATACCTGTTCTGTAATAAAGGTATATTATTATTATTGTTATTATTTTATTTCAATGTCTGAAAAGACAAAACATTAAATTTAAAAATTGCTAGAGTATTTAAAAACATTTAAAAGGAGAAACTAACGTAACATATCCAATGAATTACAAAATCGGTGAGAAGATTGAAATGAAAACATTTATGGAAGAGTATGATGAAAATTCAAGTGGAAGCGAACACTGTCTACCGACACTCTAATTGATCTTGAGAATTGCTGCCCCTTGCGATCATTTTGGTAACTTAAAAATCTTTTTATTGAAATTCCCGTCGTCCATTTTACTATCAAGATTTTTTCCGCCAGATTGAACTATAAACGGTTGCTGAGATATTACCGGTGGCCGAGCTTAAACAGACACCCGGTATATATATATAGATATAAAATTTAAATTAATTAATATATATATACTTATACATATACATAGTATGCAGAAGTAGTGACCCATAATTTGTCGAAAGTAAATTATATTTAAATTACCGAAGGCAACTGTTTTATTGCCTATCGATTTAGGTTCTAATCTAATTTAGTACCAAAAACGCAAACATGCCAGAGAGGTCCTGACACGCTAGACAAGATACGAGTCCAACAGAATCGAAACACAATTATACATGTAACTTAACCTGTGATCTTGTAGCGTAAAATTGGAGAGCATATTTAGTTTCACCATGAAACACAATATTAATTGTTTCCCATCGGTGTTGGTGTTTTGTGGTCGCGGCACATTCAACGTTGAATCGCATCAGAACACGGTTGGCCGCAAAAACATGAACTTTATGCACATAACTTGTATGCACGGGCATTCTGTTAAAGTTGCTAATTTACATTATTCAGGAGTTCGGTATATCTTGGTTTAGCACTGCATATATCCATTAATACCCTTGCTAAATATTAAGCTTTTCTTAGACGTGATAGCAGTAGCTCTATGTTAATAATAAAGTGGGGAAACCACTTTTGCTTTGGAATAAAATATGAAATTTCATTCTGCGCCTAATGATGGGATAACCGAACCCGAAATTCCGGTTTACACGCTTACGAACTCCGACATTAAATTGAGTGACATACTCATATTTTGCATTAATTATTAACATATCCTTAAGTGTAGTTTAATTTACAAGATTATTGGCATGTTTTGATAAAAGAACTTACACAACATTCTAATAAAAAACGTGCTTTAAAGAGGTAGATTATACTCGTAAATACAAAATTTGGAATTGATAGCTATAGCGGTTGGACCGCTATCGTGGTTACACATACACACACTGATAGAGAGAGAAGTAGAGAAAGTGAGAGAGAGAGAGAGAGAGAAAGAATATGTTCATCATCTCAATACTTCCTTATACTACGTATAAGAAAGTAAAAAGTTGTTCCAAATTAACTATTAAATACGTTTGCTTTCCTAATGGATTAAACTTGTGATGAAAGTGTTATTCCGTTCCAATGTTTTTGTAACAAAATTATTCAAAGTCAAGCTTTAAATACTGACGGTATATTATTAAAACTTGATTTATTACTACTGTCGGTCTACTGATTTCACTGAAAATATAATGAAGTCCTAAAAGAATCCTTATATTCTTAAATTCAAGGTGTGATAGTGAGAGCTTTAGATGTTTGTTCGTTACCGTGGCCGCACTGACACATAAAGTAAGAGAGAGGGAGAGAAGAGAGAGCTGGAGACAAAGAGAGAAGAAGATAATTTCAAAAACCACTTTTTAGGTATCAGGCGAAAATTTTCGTCATCACAATACTTCCTTATACTACGTATAAGAAAGTAAAAAACAAAACTAGTCTTACGCCCGATTATAGCCCTATAACCATTTCATCTGCTTTTTCTAAAGTTTTCAAGATCGTAAGGAAGTAGATTTTTAAATGTCTCGTGGACAAGCTTTGCCAACATATTACACACTATTTTTCCTGAATAATGATCCATTACTAACGTCCTAAATACCATTGTAATAAACTCATGAATGCAAAAAAGTATAGGTTTTTATTATATATTTAACTGATTTTCAATTCAACGTTGCAAAGTGTAAAATGTAATAAAAAATATATAAGGTGTCTGTAATTAATTTAGTGATCAGCCATTTGCATTTTAGCTAATTTTACGTTACGTTTTACAATTCGAAAACTATCAACAGAAACTAATCAACTGCCTAACATGATATGACTTGTTTGTAGTCACTGCTTTGAAGGTGACATTTCGCGAGTGCATCTATCGACCAGCAACGAGTGTTTTTCGTTTTACTCAAATTTAGAAATTGCAAAAAGCACTCGCTCTTTGGGGTATTAGAAAGGTCGAACTTGATAGTAATCAAGTTTTATTTAAAAAAACCACTTCCGTTGATTTTCCTTTAAGTTAGTGAAATGGGACTAACTGCTAAATTATTTTCGAACAACTTCGCAAACGCCATCTATTTGACGACGTCTTATGCAATATTAGTATTGGTAGTTGAATGTGTTCAAATCAACAATCGCTCTAAATCCACTATAAATATAATAATAAGAACGTCATGTACAAGAATATAATAACATTACATACATGAAATGCATAAATTACTTAGACAACATATTACTGGTTAGGTATGATACTAATCATGTTAATCAACAATATTTTTATTTAATGTCGTATGAAAGATACTGTAGAAGCCACTTGCGTAAAAACATATTCTTTGCATTGTCGCAATTAAAGGTACGCGCTCCTCTTTCAGTCACTCGAGCTTTAAAAATGCATAATCTTCTTGAACTTGGTACGTAGATAACTATAAAACTTCAGGTTATTAATATTACTTCATCCTGTTGGCAATGTGTAGTTGCAAGTAAGCATGATCATAAGATTATAAACTGTTTTTTTGTGTATTAAATATTTGGGTCACAACTCTGACTGTAGAAGATATGAAATAAGACATTCTCAAGTTACTGATTTACTAACTCGAAAATGTCTAAATAACAATGGGTAAATCTATTACAGAGAGACATCAGTTAGGTACATACATATTAAGTTCTGAGCATGAACTTTCGTATAATTGGAAAGTTCATGCTTGAAAATTTAATATATATATATATGTAGATAAATACCCTAACAGATCATAGAGTTATTGTGGGTTCTAGTACTTATTATATTTCATACAAGATCTATACTCTAAACAAATTACTGTCATATATACATCAGCCAGTTTCTGATAATATTATAATATAAATGAAATTAATGCCCTTTTTGAATTTTACCTTAAATGTATATACATACGCAATTATTTTCGTATTGTAAAGCTAATTTTATGGATTATTAATATGTTCGAGTTTACCAGAAAAGGTTAACTGAAACATTGCATTCAATCCTAATTTTAAGTAGATTTTAGATATTGATGAAAAAAGTCATTTTTGTACAATCATCAGAGGTAACGCGGTAGCGCTAGAGTCCGATCCAAACCTGATGATACCTGCGTAGAAAATGATTTTCGGTATTAGAGAAAGCAAGCAGTTAAAATGAGAGAGATATCTATAGGGAGCGCTGTACAGAGTAACGCGTGAAAACATTAGTCTACTATTTGATCATTTGTCGTTTAGTCCTTGCTTCGTGCTGTGCGCCCATACATTTACATCATTTATATACATTTTGAAATCTTTTATAAAACAATTTTTTTTTAACTCTTAAGCATTGCCATTTTGTTGATTGGTAAGTTTTTTAAATAATTTTCTCACGGCACCAAAATAAAATGTTAATTTACTTAAAGTTAAAATGTCCGAAGTTCCTGACCATTTAGTAGCCCGGCCAGCGTCCAAGAAACGATAAATTATACACGAAGAAGCACGAGAAATCGTGTGGAATGTGTATAATTACTTCAGGCAGCACACACAAAGGTAATCAGTACATTTTAGAAATGTAACTTTTAAATTAGAGGATGTAGACAGAATTAGTCGAGAAGAGTGAGGTAATATTTGTGCCCATATTAAGAAAATTGAAGAAGATTACATTGTTAAAGAACATATGGATGACTTCCACAAAGAATTTATTCTAAATGTATATTGTGACAGTGATACTGACTCTGCATTTGACTATTCGTCAGATGAAAAAGGTTGATAAAATTTTATAAAAGTCTAGTTTTTTTATTTAATTCAATTTTCTTTTTATTTTAAATTTAGTTATCTAGTGTAGAGGTTTACTTTTTCATTTGCTTTTGCCATATGTATAATAATAATAATAAAACTTGTTGATTGCAGACTTTATTCCATAGTGTTTGTATTCAAAAGAAGCGGGAAATATACACGATCGCTTTGGTGTATTTTTAGCACGGATAGTACAGAGTTTAAACCACGCCTCGCGCATACCAAGTCTCATCAGGTTTGGATTGGACTCTACCTCTAATATACTTGACACCAGGCGCGGCGGTGAGTACGTTTTAGCGGTGCACGTACATAGACAAGACTGATTCTTTTATTATCGCTGATATACCCCCAGATGACTAGTATTTCACCGATAATAAACGAATAAGTCTTGCCTATGTACGTACACCGCTAAAACGTACTCACCAGCCGCCACTTCTTGACACCCTCGTTTAACATTAGATGGGATGTCTATATACCTATATGTTTCTCCGGAACTACTGGTCCGATTTATTTGAACTTTTTTTTTTAAATGACTGGTGGCGCGAATCTAGAATGTGGGTCAAATTAGGGTTCACGAAACTAAACCGGCGCTTGGCAGTGTCACACAGTGCAAAATTTGCATATAACGAAGGCAACACTCTTGAGCAAATCGTCTAGTTTCACGGTAGAAGACTGGAATTATAAATAGCTATATTACATGTCCTTCAAATTACAGCTTTTGCGTTTTGAAAAATCTTAATTAGACGCGATATTGTTCAAACTTTTGAGGTTTTAATTTCTTCTGAAAAGGTATGCACTAGCTAATGGAGAAAATGTTCCGAAGGGGCAGAAAAAAGTTAATATACTTAAGCAAAAAAGTCCCCGAGTATGAAAAAGAAGAGTACAAGCGCGAAAAGCATGTACAATTGATATTTACATCAGCACATTAAGAAATGGATTTAACTGCTGGATTGTGCAATAGTCTCATAACTTGGAAAAAAACTTTTGCCAAATAAATGTATATTCCGCAGCCTTGCATTTACCTTTATGCATTTTCTGCTTTATGTGATTTTGTAACCTTAAGCAATCAACAAACCAGTCATGCCAGACTGCGCTTTTATCCATCATAGCTAATCATGTTCAACAGATAAATAAAAATGCACCCACAAGCCAAGAGTGCTGGATATAAATTTATAATTACCAATTACGACTTACTTAAGCAGGAAAAATAGAATCAAGCTATGCATGCGTTGCTAAAGTGGATGATGGATTAATTAGATATGATCTCTTGGCGAACAGGAAATCAACGGTCTTAATGGAGGTCAAATCTGCTTCAATAAGGCAACAGTTCGTTGTACAGAACGGTTCTTAGTGTAGTTACATCTTGGGAGAGCTTTATTTTGCATTCTAAGTCTCCAATAGCTTATTGATAAACAGCTAAAGCATGACTAAACTAAATCTAGCTTCAACATTTTCTCTTACCTTGTAATATGCATTGTTTCGTGAAAATATCTTTTTTGTACTCACCACCTGTAAAGTGACATTTGGCGCAAGTGTAGCTCGACTGGGAAATACGTTTTCCCGGTCGAGGCGACTGTAAAAATTGAAAAAAACACTGGCACTTTGGGACATTTAAAAAAAATCTAACTTGGTAGTAATAAAATTCAGTCTATATAATATTATTTCCCTCGACTATTCTTCACTAAAAGTTGGGGAGTAATAATTAAAAATTCTTCGATAAAAATTGTGGCGCCATCTATTTGAGAAACGCAATAAATGTACTATAAATTTATAAATTTAAGAATAAATACCTCATGTTTGCCATGTGTAAGAATATAATAACTTAATTTTAGGGAAAGGTGAGTAATAGTTACGTACATGAAATTCTTAAATTAATTAGGTAATCTATTTAAGGTTAGGTATGATATTAATGACATTAATCAATAATATTTCCTTAATTTAATGTTCGTACAAAAAATATTGTACAAACCACTGGCGTGAAGACATCTTCCACGCATTCGCGCAATTAAAAGTAGTCGCTTCCGGCTTACAAAGTGTACTCATGCGGGAAAATAGTCTTCCCGCACTTGATTTGTAAATAACTATTCCAGGTTATGAGACCATAGCACAATTCAGCAGTTAAATCCACTTCTTAATGTGCTCATGAAAATAATATTTGTACACACCTTTTCGTACTTGTAGACTTCTTTTGCATACTTGGGATCTTTTTTGTTTAAGTATATTAACCTTTTTTCTGCCTCCTTCAGGACATTTTCTCCATTAGCTAGTTTTAATATAAATTAACTTTATTTCCAACAAATAATTAAATTTAAAATTTTAACAAACTACTATATTCTCAACTGTTTACATGTCATATCAAATTGTCTACTACATTTTAAACTATGTGTTCGGAGTTTTGGCGGGGTATTTGAATCACTCCTTCTAATTCTAAGACAGGAATAGTAATAAGACCAGTATATAATTAATGTCGTGTAACTCTGATAAATCAATTCGCTTTAATGTTGTTTCAAATTCCCTATATACCTATGTCTATGTTTAAATATAGAAATGATATAGTTTTATACAACAAATGTATTTAATGAGAGCGGCTATTAAAATTCCCCTAAAAAAATACAGTCTCCTAAATTTCCCTCTTAGCTTAAGAAGTACGCCAAATTTAGGGGAAGACCCCCAAGTTGGCAATAATGACTGTGAATTGTATGACTCGCTATAATAATTTTCACATTTAAATTTCACATATTACATGTTAAACTTACTAAATTACTTACAGAATTGATAATTTAACTGAAACCTGATATTCCAGAAAATTAATTTCTTGTGAGAAGCGTTTTGTTGTGGAAATGAAAATAAATATGCTTACATTCTTTACGTGGCAATTGTCTATTGTAAAAGCACATGGTAGCATGTGCTTTTACAATAGACAATTGCCACGGTTAAATCCATAGTATAACAGTAGTGTTATACTATGGATTTAACCAAATTTGAGTCATTTATTATTTATTACAAACAGAAATATACTACATATCGTTCAGTTTTCATTTACCGATTAGTGGTAGAAACTTTAGTACAAGCGATTTACATTTAGTTATTAAATTTTAATTTGGCGTTAGCATCAAGTTTGACCGTAATCCAATCTCAGTGTTCGGTAATCTCTAAACGAGAGGCTTGCTGTACGGGATATTAAGAAAAGTTTAATAATGTCCGGGCCTTATTGGGAACGTTAAATTAATTCAACATTTGTGGTCCTCGGGATAATGTATTTATAATACATTGTAAAAACATACTCAGCATGTCTAACTGACAACATGCTAATTAGTACATGAATAATTAATATTTTACATACCTGTTAGATATGCAGCAATAATAAACCAAGTTTAATTTGGTTGTTCAGTTTCAATGCATACATTAAATCCAGAGTAGACACTTTACCCAGTGGCGGATTACAAAATAACATGTTAAACTTTACCAGCCTGAATTTATTCGCTTGAATTATTGACACCATATCAAAATACGAAGATTTTTACTTTGTTTTTATGCTTTCCAGCACTCTTCAACACTATTTATTTCACACTCGAAAATTGGAAATAGGTATTAATTTAACTATATACAGTGCACACTTATGTTTGCGTTTCCATCATACTGTAACGTTTTCGGGTTCGCAATAAACAACTCGTGCAATTTATTTATTTAAAACAGTCTGTATATACACACACGTAGAATTAATTGCAATATAAAAATATAAAACTAATGTATCACACTTAAACTACTACGATTTAAATTAACACAGGTATTTATTTCTATTACTAATATTTATGTTTACTCTTCGACTACCACTCAAGGAACTATTTATTTATCTTTATTTATCTTCGCATGAGACTATTGAACGAATCTCTTATTCCGGAATGAATCATCCATCGGTTCAACTGCTTTTATTTACGCATACGAAACATCTGGAACACACCAGAAAAGCGCTAGTGTCCTTCTTGATAGGCCTGGAAGCATTCGAGAGACAGTCGAGACTCTTCGTCGCCTCGCCGTACATGTGATTTATTGCTATAGGTACTGTATTAATTAAAACCACAAAACTGACAAAATTATATCAAAAAGAGACAATAGCTCAGTAATAGTCACTTTTAAAGTATTAACGTCTTACATGTTTTTGATGTGAAATTTAATACGAAATTCAAAAATTAAATAATATACAGGCTGTGCCATTTGAAAAAATTGACTTTTTTGCAAAAACTAACAAAAGCATATCAAAAAATGACAGTAGCTCAGTAATAGTCACTTTTAAAGTATGAACGTCTTACATGTTTCTGATATGAAATTTAATAAACAATTCAAAAATGAACTGATATACAAGGTGTTCCATTTAAAAAAAAAAGATTTTTATTCAAAAACGTGTCATGTAATTTTAATCCAGTTTCCTGCACATGCAGTTAGTAACTGTAAAAAAATAAAACATGCTTCTTTTAGGACCTGTTATTGTAAACAATACTGCAAAAAATTGTGTCCATCTAATACGTCGCTTTCGAGAAATATAATTTTATACAAACATTGAATTTTTCGGAAAAATGGGAATAAGTCAAAAACTTTAGATTTTAGGCCTATACTATCTTAGTAAAAAAGTATTACTAAAAATTATACGGGGAATACAAAAATGCAATAATATATAGGGTGTTCCATTTAAAAAACTATAACTATGGTTAGCCACCAAGTTATGGAACACTCTGTATAATACAAAATATTTTTAAAATGTGCTCCTAATGAACAGCTATCACAAAGAAATACTCGCTTCGAAATATCATTACTCATAAAGACATAATCGGCCTTACCCGCTTAGATGACTCACCCTTTATATATATGTACATATATAAATACGGAAAATTTAAAATAAAAGTTGCTTTTATGACTACATTATAAAACATATTATTTATTTGCCAATATTATGGGATAACTGCATGTATTATAAAATACAGTCAGACAAGAGAATCTTAAAGACATTGATTATTGAAGTATATATAAGACAAATGATGAATGAAAATTAAGCTTAATAAAATAAGTTCGGATAATGTAAATAGAGGTTTTGCATAACACGTCTTACTCGAGCCTTTAATAAAACATCAATTTCATACATCGGGCTGTAAGATATTTCCGTAGATCGACTACAATATTTATATACCATGATATTAATCTGCGAAAGTAGTTAAGGCGCGTCAATTTAGTTACGTATTTAAGACTGTATATAAATTGCAAGAACATCTCCATACGACAAGCTGATGAACAGATTTATTTCCTTGTAGGTATTTCTGCACAGTTGAAAACTCTTGCAAGGTAATTGCTGTCACATTTATTGAACAAATACTTCAGAAAACGTTTTCGTATTATATCTAATGCCAAGCCTAGATAACTAAGAACATGATGCCATTCTAGGGAGCATAGTTAAATTGACTTTTAACAAGCGTATAATATAGATTCTTTATTATCCAGTTATTTATCGTCTCGAGATATCCTCAGCACATATTCCACTATTCTTAAAGTTGCACTCGCAATAGAAAAGACGAGATATGAAAAAAGTCATCGTATATGAAATAGCTATCTCTTGTTTAATTTTATGAGACATTTGATTATATGTATTACTTAACGTAATCATAACTAATTATATCTTACGTTTAAGTATACTGGACAAATTGTTCAACTTCAACCATTAGTGTTACATGTAAATATAACATTGCTTTGCATGTTATTGGAATATATATCCAATGTTGTTATTACGTAGATTATTTAACTGCACATGCTAATATTATTATTATATTCTTTTCGAGTCAATTGATTTAAGATAAACCAGCAGGTATACTAAAATAAAATTAACAGAAAGAACGGTAAAGTGTTTTGTATGTGAGGAAGAGAGACATGGTAAATGCGCTGCAGTCGGTGACGAAACAGCTAACAAGTTGAGTGACATGAACATAATTACATAAGTATGCCATATTTGTCGTAAAATCAAAGTGTGTCAAACAATGAAGGAAATGGATCAAATTCGTAATGATTATTTCCTAACAATATAAGAACAAAATGTATTGATTCACAAAATTTTAGAGTTTATTTCAAACACCGAAACTAAAGCAGAAAAGAAAACATTATATAGCGATCTAGAGAAAAATGATGTGTTAAACCTAAAAAGGGTGACCAAAAATCACACGAAACAAAAAAGAATATTAAAAATATAGTGGATCCATGTAAACTACCATTTGGAAGTGAAACGATAAAAACTGTTGGAAACGGTGGTATCGGTATTAATTGTAGTAAGGGTGCAACTTATATATCTAGCTCTCTTAATGACCACCCGATATCATTAAGAGAGCTAGATATATAAGTTGTACCCTTACATACTTTAGATTAGTTTTAGATAAGAACTCTTTGATAATGGCATAACAGCCGAAACGTATGTTAGAAAACTCTAATAAAACTTTGTGAAATATAGCCAAGTGTGTTATTCTCGACAATTAAATTAATTTAATCGTTTTATTTAATGTGTGCTATATGTTTACTATAATATATTATGGTTACTATAATATATTTTATTTTGGAAGTAATTCTCAAGGTACTTCGGAAAATGACTGAATTGTGTATCTGGATTGTATTATATAATATTGCGTCATTATGTAAAGATGTGGGATTTATAAGGAGTCTTAGCGTGGAAATGGTTGCTGAGTTTTCAGCCATAGTATATAATGGGGAGTTCTGCATTATTAGTGTGTATAGACCACCGAACAGGAACAGTGTAGCGCTTGAGGCGTTCTTTGCTCTGTTGTGCGAGGTGTTCTTGAGAGCTACACAAGCGTTTCCTACTATAATTTTGTGTGGAGATTTGAATATAGACCAATGTAGTAATAGTTTAGAATTTAAAATGTTGCAGGATATATTGAAATCATTCGAACTCACATCTATGGAGGTTGGATACACGCGGATTGTTTCAACATCCTCATATTCTAGCTCCTCGGCGATTGACTATGTTATTACTAATGATCCGGGCATGGTTAATGTTACTAATGTGAACACCGGTTTTTCTGACCATATGGGTCAAATTGTCGGTTTTTCTCCGGGCACCTGCTCTGGCCTGGATTCAAATGTTAAAGAGATCACGCGTATTAACTTAGATATTAATGAATTTAGATTTTTGTTTAAAAAGTATTCGGCTGAACTAGACAGTGGGCCCGATGGCATAGATTCTTTTTTCTCTGCTTTTTTGGGTTTGTTTCTGTGGTGTTTTTCTGCTGCAACAAGAAGGAAACAGTGTCAGATAGGGAACAATAACTACTCACATAAACATAACATTATTTTTTCGTTTGACTTGCAGAATCAACTGGATTTGCTAAGGCGCATGGGTTGGCTATGCAAGGGTAGTGACAATAACGAATTAAAAGAAAACTATAGGACAATGAAAAAACAAATCAATCATGCAATTGTAAACGAAAAACAGCACTTTTATCATTGCAAAATTAACGAGTCTGGAAATAAAACGAGAACACTTTGGGAACTGACTAACAGTGTCAGGGGTAAGTCAACTGTTAGGGGAGATGCACATATTTTGCATCATGGTCAGTTAATTACTGATCAGCGTTATGTTTGCGATTTGTTTGGGGAATATCTGTCCACCATCGCTGAGTCGAATCTGCAGCAGCACTTTGGAGATAATTTATCAAACGAATGTACTAATGGACAAATGAATGACAAAACGTTTTATTTCGGACCGGTTGTGGTGGATGATGTTCGCCGGACTATTTATGGTCTTCAGAATAACAAGTCAGCTGGGATTGATGAAATTCCAGTAAAACTCGTCAAGGAGTGTGCCTTGGAGATATCGCCGATGATTGCTGATATTGTTAATCGCTCTGTAATGGAGGGAGTGTTTCCCTCAGCACTAAAATGTGCAGCTATTGTTCCAATTATTAAAAAGGGAGATCCGAAAATGATCGAGAATTATCGACCTATATCTCTTCTAAGTATTTTTTCTAAAATAATAGAGAAGATGGTTAGCAATAAAATTGAAATATTTTTAAATAAACATAACATTTTGACTCGCTCTCAGTATGGGTATAGAAAACGGTATTCGTGTCAAACAGCTGTAATGGAATCCACCCAATACGCGTACGATTGCTAACACAGGGGGGAGTATGTGGCCTTAGTGTCTTTTGATCTTTCAAGGGCTTTCGACTCTGTAAGGAGCGACTTTGTTTCGGACAAAATATATAATATGGGTCTTCGAGGCTCCATTAACAAATGGATAGTCTCTTACTTGAATGATAGAAAAATTGTTATAAAAATGAATCAGACTAAGTCAAATAAATTTGATTTAAACTTGGGAACTCCTCAGGGGAGTGTTTTGGGTCCATTGATATTTTTAGCATATGTGAATGATTTGCCTGACCACATAAGTCACGGTAATGTCTATATGTATGCGGACGACACCAATATAATAGTGTCGGATGCAGATCCTGATATGTTACACTGTAAACTTAGGACTGTGATGGATCAATTTTTTAAATATTGTAACAAAAACGCTTTGGTGGTCAATATTCAAAAGACTGCACTTATGGAGATTCACAACAAACGAAGGTCACCAATTAACATAAATCTTGATTTCAATGGAAGTATGTTGGGTGGGAGCGCGTCGGTGAGGTTCCTGGGCTCAATTATTGATTGCCATCTCTCATGGGAGGAAGAGATAGATCGCATATGCCAAAAGTTGAATAAGGGTTTCTACGCTATTTGTACTTTGAAGCGCATGTTGTGCAGTGAAACGCTGTTACAGGTGTATTATGCCCTCGTTTATTCGGCGATCTCGTTTAATATTACTGTTTGGGGGCAATGTAGTGACGTTGGACGGGTCTTTGTTCTCCAAAAACGTATTATTCGCTTAATATTCAATATAAAACCGAGAGACTCTTGTCGGGATGCATTTCTGACGCGTAAGATCCTAACAGTGACGGCAATTTATATTCTGAAGCTCTTGACATACATTTTCGAACATAAGGATTATTTTCTCAAAAATTCTAACTATCACAATTATAATACTCGTGCAAAAGCGGACATACGTTTGGACAAGGTAAATTATATGTACTATAAGAAATCACCCATAAGTGCTGGATGCCGATTATTTAATCTGCTTCCAGAGAGGTTAAAGTCACTACAAAATGTAAACGTGTTTAAGAGGAGGCTAAATGATGTATTGCTTACTAATGTCTTTTACAATATTGAAGAGTTTGATAATTATTTTAAAAATAACTGACTTGGCTGTGCTCAGCGGACATTTCTATGCTACTCTGTGACAAATGTTTTTAATGTTTGTTTTCCGTCTTGATTTGTTATTACCTTAGGTATGAAATGTTATTTATTTACATGTGTGTACCTGTGTGTTTTTTGTATTTACTTTTATAATTGTATACTTAATTATTTGTGACTTGTTCCATATACATTTGATTGTATCCTTAGGAACGAATAAACTATTATTATTATTATTATTATTATTATTATTATTATTATAAGACTATTCTTTGTAAATAGCTATAATTTTACATTTTTACATTAAAATTAGAAATATTTGTATATGTGCGTGCAAAGAGAATATGTTTAACTTTTAATGGAAAAATTGCCAGAATGAATTGAAACACTAGACGTTATTTGGTCACTATTATTAACAATAAGTTAAATATGTGATTTCTAAGAAATTTGATGGCTGATTTAGTACATTTTCAATGACGGTGTCGAATAAGTGGTTTTATTATGAATACTTCAACATTGTCAATTTTTGTTCTGTAATTAGAGGTGCATCTGTTGAATAAACAACACAAAGTGTCAGAATATGCAGTGAACTGGAAAAACCTCACCAAAGTCCAACATGTTTTGTTTGCAGAATCCAGAATCAAAACCATCATGATTACGTTTTTCGATAGAAAGTCTTTTTACCGAAAGAACAATCAGTTACTGGTGCATACTTCTTTGAAGTGATGAGAGAATACTGAAGCACATTTCTAGAGTGCAACCACAATTTCGAGGAAAGAGTAGTTAATTCTTATTACATGAGAATGCAACGTCACATTCTTTGCGAAAGGAGGAGTTATTGAGATTAATCACCCACCCTATTCACCGGACTTGGCACCAATGGATTTTTACCTCTTTCCTACAGTGCAAACTGTTTTTAAAAGGAAACGATTTCTAGACGTAGAGGATGTTTAGAAAAATGTAACCCTCGAATTAAGAAAAAAAACATTTCTTCGGATTCATTTGGTTATCTTCTCAGAAACTTTTAAGACGCTGAAATAAATATATTTATGCCAATAAAAATTACATTGAATAAATATCAAACATTTTTTATATCCCAGATCTCGTACATGATATACCGTATCCATCAGGAAATTAATGTATATTATAATATTGTAATCGAAATTGTGTAAGACCAAAAAATGAAACAACCTGAATCTATTCTCTTACATAAAATGTTCGAGAACAGCATTCAGATCACCTTTCGTATTGTTACCGCACAAAAAAACGGCATCTGAAATTTATCTTCATCTCATAATTACAAACACAGACAGAAAATTGTCGACTCAAGAAGCACTTCAATTTCATTTGAACAGAAAGTGATTCACTTTGACATGAGTGGAAAAGAGGTGAAAGCTTCGTCGGATTACGTCCAATAATAACCCATCTCGGTGTTTCATGTTGTCGCGGTTTTTAAGAGGCACAAAAATTATAATTTACTTCAACAAATGTTGTCTTTTGTTATACCTATCGTGTTTTAAAGCAGTAACCTGACAAATGTACAATCAGTATATCGTTTCACATAAAACTTTTTGGCAACAATAATGTAAAATTAAGAATGTAGAAAATCCATTATATAAGGTATTTGATAATTTAGTATAAATAATAAATTCTCTTAGAACCTTATATGAAATTTTATTTACTCTAGTACATGTTTCGCCCTACGGGCATCCTCAGCTAGAATCTACAGTAATATTTAATTATCTAAAATAAACACATTAGTGAAATACTCACAGTCAGTATATCCACAATTTTGACAATTATGTTCATCAAAAATGATGACTTAAATATGTTACATTACAACACTTTAAAATATTTAATATTTGTATAAATTCATAAAATCATAAGAGAGTATTGTTTAAAATATGAATTGGAGAATGGAATGGTTATATTTGGATTCTATGTTAAAATTTTAGAAAAAGGAAGGAAAATGGAGTAGGGAGTCTAAAAAGGTAATACGTATTACTCGGTCGAAGGATGTATAACGACAGGACAATGTCAGGTTGAAAGTCAAGTTGTTAAATAACAGGTAACATTTCAAAAGTAAAACCAAAAGTAACTACAAATGTGAATGCCAGAAAACGTTATAAATATAGAAAACAATATATGTAACCAATTAAACAATCGTATCATGTAATAAATTAAAATACATAAAAATAGGTTATCGTTAAGTTCTAACTGATCATTTAACAGATTGTAATGGAGTTTATGTTTTCCAATCTCTAAAATTTCAAGTAAATTTATTTTAAAGCCATTTTGATATTTGTGCAATAATTTTGGATTACTGTAATTTATTACATGACCAGTCTCCGTTCTGTGTTTAAAAATGTTTGAATTGGGTTGAATTTTATGTTCATTGATTCTTTTTATTATAGTTTTACCAGTTTGACCTATATAAATACTATTACAGGTAGAGCAACTTATAGAGTAAACACCGCTCTCATACATTATGTCATTATTAATTAATTTAGAAATATTGAGTAATTTAAAAAGCTGGGTGTGTGTTTTGAAAGACGGTTGAATGTGGTATTTATGTAATATGTTTATGGATTTGGAAGTTATAGCATTATAAGGCAGAGGCCTGTAAATGACATGCTCTTTATCTTCTTTGCAGTATAATGGATCGAATTTCAGTAAAGTTTTATATAAAATTCTATCAATGTCTTTGACATTAAAACTATTGTCTGAGGCAAGTTCATATATATAATTAAGTTCAATAATTTTAGTAATTTAAGGCTCGATTAATGAAATATTTTTGAATGCGGCAAATTTATGAGTGTAATGGTGAAAAGAATTAAAAGGGATTATTGTAGGTATGGCTGTAGGTTTTCTATAAATGTTACCTATAAGATAATTTGTTATTTATATTAGAAATAGTGAGATCAAGGAAACATAATTTATTATTTTCTTCAGCTTCAATAGTAAATTTTAAATTATGATGTAGGTTATTTAAATAGTTATGAAAATCGTTAAGATATTGATCATTGCCAGCCCATACACACAAAATATCATCTACATATCTTACCCATTTAATAATGTGACTATTAAAGGGGTTAATGTTGTTTATTATATGAGTGGTGTCAATATAGTTCAGGAAAATGTCAGCAAGAATGCCAGATAAAGGCATGCCCATGGGAAGACCTTTATTAATCTTATAAAATTTGTTATCGAAAGTGCAATAATTATGATTAACAACATGAGAAATTAAATTTTTAAAGTTTTGAATTTTAGTATTGTTAGTGAATGAATTATTGAATAAATCAGTGACTAATTGAATTGCATCAGGAATTGGGATGTTGGAATAGAGGTTGACTATATCAAATGAAATAAGTCTAAAATTGATTGAATCGGCCGTTACTTGCTGGAACTCCATAATAATTAAGGTTGAAGTAAAAATAATTTACAACTAATTTCCAGTATAATCACACTTTATTTAAAAAATACGACATGTTTCGCTACGATGTAGCTTCTTCGGGTATTACATTACTACTAAATATATTCTACAAATTATGATTTTTCCAACACATTTTCTACACACTTGTTCATTACTTAATTACTGTAAATCTCTTAATGACATTTAATGTACTTTAAATATATTCTTAAAACTACCTACGTCTTTAACGGTACCAATTTAACAGCGGGGAATTATTTAGATCTATTTGGTCATTTAACAGTACATCTGAATATTTAAGCTTATTTATTTCTAAGGCTTCAAGTAAATTTAATTTTAAACCTTTTTCTTGAGAATGTAGTATCTCAAATTCGGTGTTGAAATTATGATTATTTTCTAGTAAATAAACAGATTCAAATTATGCAATTCATTTACTAGAAAATAATCATAATTTCAACACCGAATTTGAGATACTACATTCTCAAGAAAAAGGTTTAAAATTAAATTTACTTGAAGCCTTAGAAATAAATAAGCTTAAATATTCAGATGTACTGCTAAATGACCAAATAGATCTAAATAATTCCCCGCTGTTAAATTGGTACCGTTAAAGACGTAGGTAGTTTTAAGAATATATTTGAAGTACATTAAATAGTCATTAAGAGATTTATAGTAATTAAGTAATGAACAAGTGTGTAGAAAATGTGTTGGAAAAATCATAATTTGTAGAATATATTTAGTAGTAATGTAATACCCGAAGAAGCTACATCGTAGCGAAACATGTCGTATTTTTTAAATAAAGTGTGATTATACTGGAAATTAGTTGTAAATTATTTTTACTTCAACCTTAATTATTAAGTCTAAAATTGTTAGAATGTGGGATGTTTTTCAATATATTGAAGAGTTGTGTTGTGTTTTTGATAGTGGATTCTGCCTTGAAATCAATAGTATTAAAAACATTTATCAACATTTTTGAAATATGAATAGTGGGAGATGAGTGGAAAACAATTATAGGTCGTATTGGGATATCTTGTTTGTGGAGTTTGGGTAGAGCATATAAGTTGGGGATTGTAGGATTCATGGGTATAAATTGGTGGGAGGATGGAGAATACTCTATAGGTGTCTCTTTACATTGATTTATAACTGTTTTAGGTAGAAATAATGAACTTGTTTAATGGATTTCTTTGCAATAAAATAAAGCTATTACTAGACATGAAATTTAAAGTCTTTTGAATGTATATAATTCAAAAGAATGTATACAAAATAAAGCTATTACTAGACATGAAATTTAAAGTCTTTTGAATGTATACATTCAAAAGACTTTAAATTTCATGTCTAGTAATAGCTTTATTTTATTGCAAAGAAATCCATTAAACAAGTTCATTATTTCTACTAAAACAGTTATAAATCAATGTAAAGAGATACTTATAGAGTATTCTCCATCCTCACATCAATTTATACCCATGAATCCTACAAACCCCAACTTATATGCTCTACGCAAACTTCACAAACAAAATATCCCAATACGACCTATAATTGCTTTCCACTCATCTCCCACTATTCATATTTCAAAAATTTTCTTAAATGTTTTTAATACTATTGATTTCAATGCAGAATACACTATCGAAAACACAACACAACTTTTCAATATATTGAAAGACATCCCACATTCTAACAATTTTAAACTTATTTCATTTGATATAGTCAACCTCTATTCCAACATCCCAATTCCTGATACAATTCAATTAATCAGTGATTTATTCAATAATTCATTCACTAACAATACTAAAATTCAAAACCTTATAAATTTAATTTCTCATGTTGTTAATCATAATTATTGTACTTTTGATAACAAATTTTATAAGATTAATAAAGGTCTTCCCATGGGCATGCCTTTATCTGGCATTTTTGCTGACATTTTCCTGAACTATATTGAAACCACTCATATAATAAATAACATTAACCCCTTTAATAGTCACATTATTAAATGGGTAAGACACGTAGATGCTATTTTGTGTGTATGGGCTGGCAAAGATCAAGATCTTAACGATTTTCATAACTATTTAAATAACATACATCATAATTTAAAATTTACTATTGAAGCTGAAGAAAATAATATATTATGTGTCCTTGATCTCACTATTTCTAATACAAATAACAAATTATCTTATAGGTAACATTTATAGAAAACCTACAGCCATACCTACAATAATAGCTCTTAATTCTTTTCACCATTACACTCATAAATTTGCCGCATTTAAATATTTAATTAATCGAGCCTTAAATTACCCCATAGATCAAAACTCTAAAATTATTGAACTTAATTATATATACTTGCCTCAGACAATAGTTTTAATGTCAAAGACATTGATAGAATTTTATATAAAAGTTTACTGAAATTCGATCCATTATACTGCAAAGAAGATAAACAGCATGTCATTTACAGGCCTCTGCCCTATAATGCTATAACTTCCAAATCCATAAACATACTACATAAATACCACATTCAACCGTCTTCAAAACACACACCCAGCTTTTTAAATTACTCAATAATTCTAAATTAATTAATAATGACATAATGTATGAGAGCGGTGTTTACTCTATAAGTTGCTCTACCTGTAATAGTATTTATATAGGTCAAACTGGTAGAACTATAATAAAAAGAATCAATGAACATAAAATTCAACCCAATTCAAACATTTTTAAACACAGAACGGAGACTGGTCATTTAATAGATTACAATAATCCAAAATTATTCCACAAATGTCAAAAAGGCCTAAAATTATATTTTCTTGAAATTTTAGAGATTGCAAAACTTAAACTCAATCACAATCTGTTAAATGATCAGTTAGAACTTAACGATAAACCTATTTTTATGTATTTTAGTTTATTACATGATAAGATTGTTTAATTGGTTGCCTATATTGTTTTCTATATTTATAATGTTTTTTGGCATTCACATTTGTAGTTACTTTTGGTTTTACTTTTGAAATGTTACCTGTTATTTAACAACTTGACTTTCAACCTGACATTGTCCTGTCGTTATACATCCTTCGACCGAGTAATACGTATTATCTTTTTAGACTCTCTACTCCATTTTCCTCCCCCTTTTTAAAATTTTAACATAGAATCCAAATATAACCATTCCTTTCTCCAATTCATATTTAAAACAATACTCTCTTATAATTTTACGAATTTATACAAATATTAAATATTTTAAAGTTTTGTAATGTAACATATTTAAGTCATCATTTTTGATGAACATAATTGTCAAATATTGTGGATATACTGACTGTGAGTATTTCATTAATGTGTTTATTTTAGATAATTAATTATTACTGTAGATTCTAGCTGAGGATGCCCGTAGGGCGAAACATGTACTAGAGTAAATAAAATTTCATAAAAGGTTCTAAGAGGATTTATTATTTACACTATATTAAAATAAGAATACTTCATTTTCACTGATCACAAACAGGATATGGATATTTTTACTAAAATGTATGTATGTACAATTGTAAATGATACAAATATGTATATATAAATAACATATTACAAACACCAAAATAGAAAAGGAAAATCTGTCATACGAATAACATAAAAACATTCACAAAGAAGTATTCAAATAGTCTTGAAGGGAATAAAGGTTTTTTGTGAAAGATTTTCTATAAGTACACTTTTAAACATTCCTGAACCGCTAATATTTCTGATATTGTTGATTATTAAAAATGTTGGCAAAAGAATGGTGATTTTTCTTTATATATAAATATGATTTTTCTGCTTTGCACTGAGTGATTAATTAGGTAAATTTTAATTATAAAAATTAATGTCCAGGGTGAGACTCGAACTCACTTCTCAAAATCGCTAGTCAGGTGCGCTAACCAAATGCGCCACCTGGGGGCTGTATCAGTTCGAATTCTTTTAAACTTCTTGAATCTCATCAACTCACAGATGTTACTATATATTTGTCGGCAGTATAAACAAATGTGTGAATTTTAAATAATTTTAAAATTCGTTTTCCTCAGCGTAGAAAATGTCTAATATGATTTTTATGCTCTTCACTGAGTAATTAATTAGGTAAATTTTAATTAGAAAATTGTGTTTGCGCACCTTCCGCCGTTAGCGATTGGGAGAAATGAGTTCGCGCCTCAGTCTAGGCGGTAAATTTTTCTATTTAAAAATTAAACAATCGTTAGACGACGATTATGGTGATTTATCCCTTTGATATTCCGTGTAAAAAAGTGAGCAAAGCAGGTATTTCCGTTTGGGGAAATGAAGCTGGCATAATTTGGCTCACTGAAGTAATAATGCCGCAAAATAATTCGTTTGATGAAGAGTTAATATTAGAGTATGGATCTTTTAAAAGTGATGGAATTATCAGCAATGTCGTAACACAATGTCGACACATGTATTGGTTTCACGAGATTGTGGTATAAATAAGGTTAGTGCCACGTAAGTGTTGCAATTGCTTTCCATTCCTCAACCGTTGATAGTGCGCATGTGTTTTCAACATATGTGAGAAAACCTGAAAGCAATTGTTGATTTCATTGTCGCGGATAAGGAAAGATTGGTTCAGTATTATGATACCCTATCCAATTATAGCATGTAATGACAGTAACCAGATAAACCCCTTCCTAAAATAATAAATCTTTCAATCAACGACAAAGATTATGGCCAAAATATTGTGGGATAGTAAAGATAATTTACCAATTGACTTAAATGATCGCAATACAACTATTAAGTATAATCCTTCTTTGTTACTTACGTTGAGAAACAATATTCCTGAAAAATTGTTAAAAATTTACAATACTGCATGATAATGTTGCTTTCAAGAAATTGAATATCCGCAGTATAATGCTTAATTGAGCTCTTATTTACTTTTCTATTTAATAACAGATTTTATTGAATGTCATATAATAAATGCAGCAAAACTCGTAGAAACTATATTTAGAAATACAAATTAGTCAGTTTTCGAAACTTTATTGTTTCTGAGACAATCGGAGAAAATATTGCACCTTACCTCGTACATGTAAGAATACACATTAAGCAAAAATAGTAATTGTTATTGTTGAAGGTTTTAAAAATTAATGAGATATGTTTGATAAGAAAAATGTACTAGACGGAAGACTACTAACAACGACTTGACAAAATGCAATTCTCAGGATGCAATTTTAAAACATTTTGAACGTGTCACTTCTTTCTCGATTGAGATGGTTCGTTGAGATTGCGTTTCCGTTAGCACACTAACTAGACTAAATGACATCCGGGCTTTAAGAGGAGTCCTTTATCTTTAATCATTTCTTCTTATTTTAAATGTGACTCTATCATTGCCGAAGAGCTCTTTCGTGCGCAGAGTAATAATACTTAAATGTATAGTTTGGCGTTAAATTCCATCGTGCTTCGCATTAATCTCCCACCTATATTTTTAAATTTCAAATCATCTGCTTCCAGATAATTTGCTATAAAAACCTTCTTTTTTTATTAGTGAAGTAGTAAAATAGTAAGAAAAACACTTTTACTAGCGGGTTTATTTTAATAAAAAGATACAGAATTTGAAACTTAATATGGAACATCTTTTGCATAAAAAATCAAAACGGATATATAATCAAAACGCACGTATAAGAAAGTTGTTTGATGTACAGACGTCAGTGTTTACATTTCTTGCCACGAAACGACTCATAAGCGTCAAATTAATATCTCATATTCAAAATTGGGAATGTTGTCATAAAATTATCTTTCTTATTTAAAGTTATATGAAGGCATTATTTGATGCAAACATTTAATTTCCTTTATAATTTCCATCCATAACTACAAATTCTTTAACACTCGATACAGTTTTATGCTTAAATTTTCCTATAATTTATTTTTAACTTACACATTTCATTTAACGCATAGATCAGCATTCTAGTGATCTTTGTCGCCAGTAAATGAAGATATAAATTGACAGGTGGCCTCCCTATTATCCATTCCAAAATTATTAATTTACTACAAAAAACATTGTAATATTCTACTGGCTTGTGTCCTCTACAATATTGTTTAAAACATCCTCACATTTGTAAACAATATCATCAGTTCCAATTCATGCAAATGAATTAAACATGTCCTTGTTCTAGGAATTTGTATAGCAGTTCACTGAAGATAATTTCATATCAGTATCAACTGAAACCCTTATGTTACTAGTACCATGGTTCAATTATAACATTGACAAACATATCTTCAATGCCTTTAACCGCACTTCATGAATTTCACTTAAACAGAAGATGCCTATTTCATATAACTGAATTGAGTGATGATTACAAACTGACTATTATCTTTACCATTAATTATTATTGACTTCTTAACTTTAACAATATATAAATACTATAAAATGATGTATGTTTTAATGTTCACATATCATTGACTTATTAGTTAATTTTCATATTATAACAACTTTTCAAAATGATCAGCCTGTATGGTTACGATTCGAGTTTTCATTGCCAACTTTTACTATGTACTTCAAATTTTCATATACTCGATTTTTCTTATATCTCCGTCTCTGCATTTTTTCTCTTTATAATTTTATGGGATTGCTTTGTTTATGTTTTATGTATTTGTGCAGTGTTCCTTCTTACATAAAATTTGTTTGCTTTTTAATTAATATATGTCTAATTTTAAGTAGTGACTTCAATTATTTTCCTTTATACTTAACTGATTGAACATAAGGCTAGAAAAAAACTTATATAAACAATGTAAAGACTTTAATTTTTCTATGTTGTTATATTAAAATAGAAACACTATTATGAAACAAACTGATGCTAGTCAAATATAGAATACACTAGATAATCAACTTGTTTCAAATAAAATTTAAGTTACTACATATATAAATGTTGCTGACCTATAAACTCATAGAAAAAACAGAAAAGAATATATTACGTTCCTACATGCAAAATATTTTAATGATGATAAATCAACGAAAGATGTTATGGTCACAATATTTTGAGATTGTAATAGATACAACCAGCAATTATTATTTTATGAATATTAAAACTATTTAGACATATCTAAAATCTTGTCTCAAAAATAATATTTCAGAGTTCTTTATTCGTCACAAGACCTTCTTCTAAACACACGTTTCATTCAATTTACTGAATAATGTATTGGAAGAATATTTTTTCTACCAGAGACAGTAATTAGGGTTAAAGGTAATTAAAATACATTTTATGCAATATATCGTTTCGATTGTATATTTTCACATTTTGGACACCGACATAAAAATTTCATATCAGTCATAAAAGTGGAGCCAAAAAATATGTGTATTTGTGGAAAACCCTATTATTTGTTCAATGTTATTTGTTAGGGATGAAATGTTAAATTTATAGTTTGTAATTGAGAAGCACGCAGTGAATAAATATGCATCATGTGTTTGGTCCCCTGTTGCTATGCCTTTTATTGCCTTTTGGTAATTTAGTTGTGTAACTTGTGACTGTTGTTTGGTAAACACAGTATTGCAATCGATCGATCTAGCGTTTTGCTGCTACATGTTTGACCTGTCTCTGCCGTTCATATGTGCCTCACCGGTTATATGAGTGCGATAGGTATATAGCAACTGGTACGTATATTCAGCTCCATCGCTAATACGTTTTGATCCTATTTTAATTACTACTTCATCCCCACAGGGCAATCGTAATTTATATAACGCAATTAGAACAAATACATAATCGTATTCCAATTTTGTTGCCATTACTTTTCAAATTATCCGATTTTCATTTCCACTGTTTATTTCCAGCTGTAGTAGTTCCGACAAATGCATGTGTAACGTGCATGCCAATTAAAATAAAAGGGTGTCCACGGAGAGATCCACTTCAAGTGGAGTGTGGGGATATTTAGATTCGCTAGATTGAAGTATTTTCTTATTAGGCAGATACACAGATATACAAGTTAAGTCAAGGAATATTTCAAATACGTTCACTTCACAATACCATCGAATTGGCTTGTGATTTACTTCTCATATATTTGTTCTAGATTAAATTATGATATATATTTTTTTGGATAAATCTCAATATTCTTTGAAAGATTTTTTATGCAAAATGACGACTCATGCAAATAAATTGCCGGTTGCCGCCAGTACACTTTAGAGATTTATCGATAGATACATAATCATATAAAAAACTAGATCCAACGAGAGAAACACTATTACCCAAACAAGTTCATTTAAATGTTTCAGAATACTCGCCTCGGTTTATGAATACTACAGTATAAAATAAATTACCTTTAGTTATAAAAATGTTAACTAACATATTTAAGTTTGAATTAAAATCATTATTGAACCTGTATGTGTTTTATAACTGTTGAGATTTTGTCAAGAGCAACCTTAATAATTCTATTGAATTTTAATATGTTTACATGTAGCATGAATTGTAACCATTGTTATTAAAAGCATTATTATTTTCATTAACGTCAGGAGTATTGCAGTAACTATGAAGAGTTGGTGCTTATAACTTAGACTGTGTTTTACAGATTCTGTTAAGTGGAAGATTTTTATTAAATTAGAACTACTACTTTTCCATTGTGTTTGCTCTTCACCTAACATTTATTTAATTATTCTTGTATGATATGTAGTAGGAAGGGTGCAAAATTTGATTATGTCTAGTTGATTCTCATTTTTCTTTAGAACGTAGGCTGTAGCTAAATGTCTGCCGACAGTCTTGCTAGAATAAACTGCGAGATTCGCCGGCTGGCGAAGTCTTTAAGATTGTAGGACCATGTTCACCGACAAAGCCAGTGTTTTGTGCAAACACGACCGAGTGTAAATTCTGTTCTAGTTTATGACACAATTTTACAACACTTTTACTACAGACTCTCCATAAGCTGTCATTTGAAAACATTAATCATATTCAACATTTATTATATTAATTTGAAAGTTACAAGGCTCTTATAGCCAGTAAAGTAAAAGATGTTTAAATTTTTCCTATCTTACATATATGTGGGTGGGTGTGTGAAGTTAATCCACCTTCTTCCGAAAATCGAACATCTGACAGTTGTTCCAGGTTGTTCTAGGATTGTTCTAAATTATATAATATCTAAGATAATACCAAAGTTTTAAAAAACTTGAACTTTAGCACCCTATACATTTCAAAAGTTAAGACAGAAGTTTTTTCATAAAATGTACTCAAGAATAACCCCCTTAAATATTAGCATGTTATTAAGAAACAACCCTGTATAATATACTTATTACATTAATTGGCGATAGATAATTGGAATCAATATGTAAGCGTGGGAAATAAAGAAAACAATGTAGCGTTATTAAAAAATATAGTAAGCAAGACACTCTAATTGATTCGTATGATTCAAAAGCTGTTTATAATTATATCTTTTAAAATAAAGAAATTTTAAGAACTTACTTTGAATTTTTTCAATCAATTTATTATTTGCTTTTGTTTACGACAACCAAACTGTCAAAGCAAATTTATTTCACGTAGCAGCGAAACTCAATACTATTAAAAAATATTGTATTCTGTTGGTTTTGGATCTTTTGTTTTCATATGCAGAATAGCCTACTGAAATGTATTAATTTATCAAGTAAAATAATTATTAACACAAAAACTATCAACTTCAGACCCATACAGCATTATATCGATGTAACCAGCTTTCAAGCGCGGATTATTTTATCTATTCATATACAGGATGTTCCATTTAAAGAAAAGCAACTTTAGTCTGGCATTTCCATCTTGTTTTAAAACGTGCGCTTGATGGCGCGCAAGAACATCCGATGACTAAATATTTGACTAACTTTCAAATAAGCATGTAACCTTCCGTCCCCGCTTCGTTGCCGGACCCTGTATATGCCGCATGAATTTTTGATAATAACAGTGTTTACATCGACAAGAGAAAGCAATCAGTTTTTGTACGTGAACGTATCTGCACTGGCTGACAACAGATTGGAAACGGTTGACCATATCCAGTTCAATTCCGATAAAAAGCTTGTATGAAGATTTCCATTATTACATTCGCAAATTCTGTGAACAACCAACTACTGAACTCCTGGAAGTTCATCATTCAAACTCAAATCGACTAAAAACACAGGCTCCATTAAATTGCAAAATTAAACACAATATAAATCATTCCCGTGCCAATACACACCAGGTTATCGCATTTGTAGATAAAGCCCAGAAGATGACTCATAGATAATGGAAGAAACGTCGGCAGCAGAAGCAAAAACGACGGCGCGGTTGTAATGCAGAAACAAGAAGGTAACGACGCCGGCAACTTTTAAGTCCTATGAATTAGAATAAATCTAAATTTGTGCTGAAAAATTAAATTTATCTAAACAAGTGGAAAATTCACTAGAACATTATAAAAAAAAATTAAACATAATTTGTGTTATAAATATCTTATGTGATGTAAATATGTGACTTCCGCATTTTTAGTAATTTTAAAGATTTAATTTAAAATTGTAATAATAAGTATCATGTAATATGAAAAATACAGTTGGATCGTTTTGGCAACCGACACAATCAAAGAATAAACTAAAGACAACGATTCAATGCTACTACAAATTTCCATCGACCATAACAATTCCAGAGGAATAAAATTTGACCAATTAATATTTGAGGATATAGGTATAACTTCTCATAGTAAAATACTATTAAATGAATACAAGTTACATAGTCTATATTATAACAGTTATTTATCGCCAACCTTCAATAAAGCGTAGCATTACCATAGCGTTTAACGGAAGTAAACAAACACTTTTTCGTACTGTAAAATAAAACACTTTATCTGCCGCTAATATCTGTCAACATGATCATGACTGTATGGCATTAAACACACTTCGTTTGTCGATGTCATAAAATGACATACTTAATAAATATTTAATGATCTCTATTTTTTCAATCACAAATTTTTGCGGTTGACGATAAAATTTTGTATATACCACGATAGTAAAATACCTTAATCGAATTCGTCTGTTACTCGCTTCGCTTATAAATAGACTCGTTCGATAAAGAATCACTTTACTGACTTGGTACATAAATAACTATTATGTACCAAGTCAATAGACTAAATAAAGCTATTTTAAAGCTTATAACAAACGTCAAAAGATAATTATGACAAATATCAAAAGGGGTATGAATATTATTATTTATGACAATCATGCATGGCTTTTTTAGGTTATATTACTTAAGAGAAAGAATTTTGTAACATCTCAAATTTGAAGCCATTTTAATTTATCGGAGCATGTTGGGCGCCAAAGAAGTTCACCTTAGTTAGACCAATATTACTCACATCAGAAAGAGAACATGTAAGTATTATTTCAAATTTCATAATCTCTTAAAATCCATCATCTCTAGTGAGCTTCCCGGAGAGAACATTAGCAGAACTGGGCGAGTCATAAATATTTAAATAGCTACGCATTTATGAGCACTATCTGTTTATATGATTTATAGCATATTTTATAATCGGCCCAGTTGGGTTATGGTCGCTGTGCATTCTAGCGTACCGTATGCCACCATGATTTAAAAAATTAAAAAAAGTACAATTTTTTCACATCAAAAACGCTAATATTGTCCATAATTAATCGTAAATATTTGACTCGGATTAAACCACGTGTAAAATCAAATGACGAAGGTAATCCAATTAATTTTCAACGCCAGGTTTCATAGCATCTGAAACAAGTTGGGTGTCGAATGTTCCAGCTGCTAGGTTTAAAGTACATCTACATGTTCTTCTCTTATATCCCAGACGATTGGTGTTGGCATATTGCGTATAAACGTTTTCGATGTTATAGACTAATTTGCTTCGTGTGTAATTAATAAAGCGAAGATGAATTTCCTTTTAATTGAATAATTAATTACCCGAACGCAAACAAATTAAGTAATGATTTGGTCGTATTGATTCATAACCCGTTCGGGATTATTCCCATGAGAATCTTCGAACATTAACATCATGAATAAACGGTATACGAGGTGTGCTCAAAATTTACTATAAATATTTCGATAAACAAACATTTAGAAAAATAGAAATTATAAATTACACCAATGTTATGCTACATCAACAATATAAATAATTGTATAAAATATCTGATATATAACAATTTGATTTCACGGCGTTCGAAGAAAAATGCAGAATAAAACCTATCTCATTCCAAAACACTAAAGGTTAATATGCTTTAAAATCTTTTTAACAGCCTGTTGTTATATTAATTCTAAAAAATACAAATTTGAATTACAAGTCGAAAGGTTCTTATGACGAGGAAGACTTTTTCGGTGTTTCATGTGTTCCTATTCTGAAGTACACTGTACTGGGCCATAACCAGGTACGTGCCATCAACTAAACTAAAAAAGACTACTAAAATAAATTTAGAAATCTACTGGTATACGTTAGTGATCAACTTATTCTAAACGATGTCTTTATTCACAGATTCCTTTTAATAGCATCCTTTAGAAATTTCAATTAATCAAATTTGAATTTATTATGACAAATTCAAAATAATGGCAGTGTTTAGAAAAAGTTGGGTAGTAACCTAAAGCAGTAGATTTTACTCTGAGCAACTGCTCTTTTTATTTTTTTGAATATAGTACTTATCTACCAGAAAATGCTAGACCAACATTTAAATACAGAACGTTGCTGGTCATCTTTTGGATTGCGTGGAATTATTTACTAAGTATTTGTATCTCAAGAACAAAATGATCCTGATATCATTAGTTATTTGAACACATATAAAATCACTTTTGTATATTATTATATCTTGTGCTAATCTTGTGAGCAACTTACGTACAGCTAACCACATGTAAGTTGACCGGTCATCTACGCAGATCAAGAAGTGAGAGAATTCACGATAGAGATGGATAGAGCTCTGACAAATGCATGCGTGTATACCCCGCTACTACCAGACATCCCTTTGTCCATTGCGCATATGACCTTCACCACTCAACTTATATGTGATGAGCTATAAAAATACGATGTTCCGCCCCATATAGGAATTAAGAGAAATCTTAATATAAACATCCATTTATTAGCGAATCATTCATGATTCGAAAAACTAATAAACTAATAAAGGCAACGTTGTCCGCTATACATCACCTAGTTTTATTGTATTCGCTGCACACGTACAGTCAGAGACCTACATACTTTAATCAAGAAAAAATTTCTGGTGATATATGAGCAAATACGACTCTTATATGAAAGTAATTCTTGCTTGCTTATAATAAATATTTCTTATCTTAACAAATCATTTACTTGAGCAAATTATTTGAACCGAAGTTGGAATTAATTGGTTTAAGAGACGTATTCGTTCATATAAAAGAAAGTGTACACACTAAAACGCACAAAACAATTCACCTTTGTCATCAAAATCCGTGATATAATAGTTATACTATGTCAATGTGAATGGGATCGACGAATGAAATTTACGATTTCTGAAATTTACTTTGAGGTTATATTTATAAATTTTCTGAATGCAAATGTTTGAAAATTTTTATTAAAGATAAAACATTGCATTCTCTGGAAAGGAACGAACGTCTATTGTGCCAGCTATTATTCTATAAATATTGAGAAAAAGTTTTCTTTGAAATAATTTATAGAATTCTTGTATGTAAACCTAATTTTTATTTTATTCATGTATTATAAATTAGCATTAATTTAGTGTTTTTTTGTTAAATAAGGAGATGAACAAGTCAAGTATTTTACGCCATTAAAAAATATTGCACATTTCTGTACGACAAAAGAATATAATCTGTTTTGGATTTTTCTAAAGCATAATTCATAAAGAAGCAAGTTTAATTTAAAAAACAAATAATTATAAAACATGAAAAACGATAGTGTATAATATAATTCATTTTATTACCATGTAAACGCTGCTCAATTCACGGTATGCAACTCGTCATGGTTACACCATCCTTACTATCCTTGCATCCACCCAGTCTAGCATTATGTTCTCTCTAAATATCTTATTTACTCTAAGAGTTGATATGCCTCCAATCAAATTTACAATTGTAGTTACAATCAAGAAAACTAAAACAATTTACAATAAGTATTTTTAATATTTTCTCTAGAAATTGGTAAAAACTATTGTTTGCTTGGTACTTGTGTCATTTATTATTTTTACCAGTTAAGAATTTTTACAAAACTGTGTTATAAGATATGTTTTGTTTCACTGTTTAAAAAACTATAACTTTGTTAAAAATGGAGAATTCAACTTAAAAAATATACGATTTGATCACAATTCTAAAATAGTAACTAGCGAGTTTTGGCAAAAGACCTCATTATTGACTAATTTATAAATTGCTGAGTGTCTTTTTTTTTGGAGCACATCGTATAGTAATCTAGTAAATCGGTATATATAGCTGGGTTAAGACCAGATGGCACTTGCGTCGATGACAATTTTAATACAAAAAAGGAGATAACAACATGAAACGAGTGAGAAAGACATAGATTTCGCTACATATGAAGGCTTAAGGACCGGCTTGAAAACATTAGTCCGTATTTAATTTAGTTGCGCTTTGTCTACCGTATATGTTGTTCGGTGTCGTTTTGCTATTTATAAGAAAATCGCTTTATCCTCGTTTTCTAGAACAAAACCAGTTTCTTTCAAAACTTTGTATTTGCATTTATTAATTCGAACTTAAGTAATAATAAAACAAACTAGCAGGAAAGTAGAAATACGTAATTATAATATTATTTGTTTGAAGGTTAAAACTTCGATAATGGTGGATTCTTCTGAACCTGTACCGAAAAAGCGCAAAATTATACATTATCAAGGTCGTGAAATCGTGTGGAATGTATATAATTACTTCTTCGATTAGAATAAATAAATTAAGGTTAAAGTATAGTTACAACTATTATTTTTCATCAATATTGTTATTATGATTATCGTTTTGTTGTAAACAGGTGATATCTTAACCATTGTCACCAAAGCGACTGGAATTTCAAGAGGTGTTGCCAGGATTATTAGTGAGGATTCTAAAGCAGTTGAAGAAAGTGCAACTGTGTCATTTTCTACACCAAAACCGAATATTGTCAAAGCTGCCCCCAAGTCTACCATTGATAAATGTGGGAAAGAAGCGATTAGTCCTATAGTTTATAATTTTCATATGACACACAAACAAAGACCAACCATTACTGCTTTAAATAATGAAGTAAATAAGTTTGATGCCCTTAGTTTTTTAGGGAAGAAGTCATCTTTCCGAAAATTATTACTAACATTACAATTTAGGTACGTATAGCTACTACTAATTCAAACACGTTTAAATGTTATTTTTACACATACGTGAACAAAATCCACAGATAACCGGAAAGTATTGATAGAAAAAACTGACATACGTGAGCCGCGATAAATACATCAGAAGTATAACTAAATATCGAGCAGAAGGACCACCTATAAGGTGCGATTTTAAGTACATTATGAACATTTTTAGTATACTTCTAACGTATTTTAGTATTAATTGTAGATGAATGGGTTGATGGAACTCATAAAGGGATAAAATGCCCTATATCAAAAGCAAAACGATTGATTATTGTACATGCAGGTATATTTAAATAATACTTTTGGATAATATATATCACTTAACACATGTTATAATTTCTAGGGGGTGAACAGGGATTTATTGACAATGCTCTGTTAATATTTAAGTCTGGACAGAAAACTGGCGACTATCATGATGACTTAAACAGTACGAATTAGAAGAAATGGTTGACAGAAAAACTTATACCAAGTTTACCTTATCACAATGTTTTGTCTGTTCGGCATCCCACCTCAAATAGTCGAAAGACAGAAATGAAACTTTGGCTAGATGCAAGAGGTATTACTTATGATAGTACATTTACCAAGGTGGAGTTATATGGTATAATTAAACAAAATAAACCTGCATTCACAGAATATAAAGTTGATGGGATATTGGCAGAACATGGACATTCTGTGCTAAGGCTGCCACCATATCACCCGGAGCTGAATCCTATTGAGAAGATTTGGGCTCTTGTCAAGAATAGGGTAACGACCAAAAATGTCACGTTCAAATTACAAGATGTGCAGAAAATTGCAGAGGAAGAGTTTCAAAATGTTACGGTGCAGGACTGCTCAAACATGTGCCATCACGTACAGAAACTAGAAGAAGGTTATATTCACAAAGAACATATAATGGACAATTATTGTGAAGAATTTATAATAGAAGTAGGAAACGACAGTGATGATAGTGATGATTTATTTAGTTGTTCATCAGACGAAAATAATTTATAATGTTAATAAATATATGCGTAAATAGTAGACTTTTATTTATTTATTTTGTTTAAAGTGGTTGAAGTTTTCATTGTCATTCATATCTCTTCATTTGTAAGTATGTATTTTTTAAATCTAACATGCATTGTTACTATTCCAATACCCGAGCTTTAAAGAATATTTTACAGAATTATAAAAATTTCCGAATTAGTAGAGAACAATAGTTTTTCTTTCTTTTATCAATTACAAACGTAATCATATTCCCAATACTCTAGAATAAGTATTATTTGTCAATAGAGTTGAAACAGTTTATAAATGAATGCTTCTTAAAATGAAGCCTATAAAATATTTGTAGAATATTGAAATATATTGTAATACATATGTTACTTAAGCTTTCCATGGTCGTCTTTTAATGAACAGTAATTGCTTCCTCACGTTTTCTACATTAAAAATATAATACTTTTATTGCTTTCAACATAATTCCAATTTTGAAATAATTCAGCTAAAATACCGTTAACTTATTTTAATATGTATGTCCAACATATAATTTTTTCAACTTTTCTTCAAGATCTACAAAATAACAAACTTCTTTTGTTTGTTATTTTGTTTGTTTCGTTTTGTTTGGTATTGCTTTCGAACCCTATGCTTTTAACGCACATAATGCATATTTTAGCCACACCTCGCGCATACTAGGTGCCATCAGATATTAACCGAGCTATACCTAGATTTCTATAATCAGTTACACATAATACATCTGACAAAAGAAATCGATTAGGCAGACTGTACTTTTCAAATGTTTTTCTCACAGTAGACTAGATATTTCAGAAACTTGCGAGTCTTAACATTTTTTTCATACATCCATTCCGTGATATAAACGAAATTCTTTATACTGGCGTTTCCTTAGGGTGAAAATCTCTAAAATAAAAATGTTCTTGTCCTGAGATTATGTTTGTAACGCTATCATTTTATAAATAACATTTCCTTTTTCGAGACAAAATACAACAATAGCTGCAACAATGTATTTCGTATCTTTTGAAATAATCAACATTATACAGTCAATTTCCCTTTATTGGGGTTAAACCCGTTAATTTTAATGGAAGTGAGTTACGGTTGGAAAGGCTTACATGTGTACAAGCGACTGTCTTAATTGACAACAAGGTTACTATCCTCGACAATTGACCTGGCCATACCATCACCAAAGGCATCCGTTACGACCGTTTTCAATTTCAAAATACACGTTCAAAATGACTAGCTACTAATCTTGTGGTATATACATCTGGATCAATTACATTATTGCAATACTCTAAATAAAATCGTGTTTGCTTAATTGTTAAATTATTAAATACTTAGTAAATATATAACTCAAATTAAAAAGTTAGCTTTCATAGATAGAAGAGTAAGATTGATTATAGACTAGAGCATAGGTAGTAAGTCTATTCGTACAATTACGTGAGTTACATTTACAAAAATTTCTATACTTCTAAAGCGGTAGCAAAAACTTAATGTTATTCTTATATATTAGTATTAGCGGCCTTGTTTATTACTTTAATTGTAAATAGTTAAAATAAAACATAATAAGAAAAAACGTGAATTAGACGTTTCGACAACTTATATCTATCTTCTTCAGTAAACAAACACATTTTCTAAAATATAGTAATACTCCATGTAATGGTAAAACCACACTCAACTGTAGAAATTAAATTCATATTAACTTATATATACAGCAAGAGCGCGCGAGGTATGATCACCCGATGGTATACGTAAACTCGCATCTAAACGTGGTCCGATAATACATATTAGAGTAACGGCACAACATACTAACTAGCATTGCCTGCTCATATTCGAACTCATAGTGATCTGATTATTTTTTTGCAGATTGACAAAAAGAACAAATTAAATTTTCTCTTTAAGTGATGACGATTGCTTAGATAACTAAATCGATAATAACGCGAAGATTGTAATACTTATAACGTAATTATGATTATCCTAATGAAATTAAATAATAATGTCGTTGTGTACAAAGTTATAGCAGTACAACTGGGTTTTAGAATGAAATAAAAACAACCCGCCTGAAACATCTGCAGAATAAACTAAGATGTCTAGAGAAAAATAAATAAATAGAAATTTCATGGTAAAAAAAAAACTATAAATAGGTATAACAGGAATACCATAAAATAACATAAAAACGACCCTTGAAATAGAAATTAAAATTAGAGATTCTCTCCAGTAAATATAACGAAATAACAACTCTGGAAAAATAAATCTATATATCTATATCTGGCGAACACAGCTAGCGGAGATCATTTGCCGAATATACGTCCGAAGAATATCGACTAGCATCGGGTGATCATACCCCGCGCGCTCAAGCTGTATATATATACATAGAATATACATATAGATATATAAAAGTAATTAGTTTGTAATACACAATAAAATTTTTATGTGTCACCGCATTTCATAATTCATCTTCTGTAATTGAGTCGTCTTGCAAATCGGTGTCAGTGTCTGAATTGTATTGCAAATTTATAATCAAAGGTGCTACTATTTTGTACATGAGCATATAATCGTCCTCTTTTGCGTGTTTAACAGCATTTTTCCAATTTACAGCAGTTATATGTTCTATAGCATGTTTTATGTGTGTTACCCTGCTTTCACTAAATTTCGGTGTTTGATTTGTTCGTGTTATGGTATTTTTCAATTGGGCCCATATCAATTCAATGGGATTGAAAATGCAATGGTATGGTGGTAAACGCAAAATTGTATGTCCTGCTTCTTTGGCTCTGTTATCCACATAATAATCCTTTAAATATTCTTTTGTCTTCAGCACCTCTATTAATTGTTTTTTTGTGTAATGATCCTCAAACTATAAATCATTTGGTTCTAAAAATTCTTTAATATCTTTCTTATTATTACATTTTGTAGGAACATTGTTTTGCTGTCGATAATGATACGGAGCGTTGTCCATCACTATCATACTATCTTTTGGGAAATTTGGCAGCAAAGTGGCACAAAACCATTCTTCAAATAAAGATGAGGTCATATCTTCATGGTAATCTAAACTTGAGGATTTAACATTTTTAGCAGATAATAGCGGCTGTCCGATCTATCCTTTTTCTGACCCAGGATGAAGAATAATATTCTCTTCCATCTTGAAACCGGTGCGTCCAACTGACACATACCTGAACTATCCACCCAATCTTTGCAAATTGTGTCATGGGTGTCATACCACGTCTCGTCTAAATAACATATGAATCCTCCTTCCTGTCTATACCTTCTAATTGCCATTAAGTATTCATATGGAAGTTTCTGTAACCTCGGGCTTTCCATAATTGTGCAACATTTATCTATAGTGCCAAACTTAAAACCAGCTTTCTTTAGCGTCCGCCACAAGGTTGCTTTAGAACACTGAATATGAATAGGCTCATCACTGATTCTTTTATGTAAGCAGTTAAGTGTAGATACAACATTTCCTCTGGAGAAGGAGTATTCTTGCTGCCTAATAGTATCAATTTCATACTCTTCAATTTTTCTCGGTGATCCTTTGTCACTACTTTGCTTTCTTAATTATCTTATATATTATTCCAAAAGGCACGTTGGTTAATTGCTAGGTTCGTTGAATGTTCTGCATTTGTAGTTCGTTATTTTCTTCCGTCAGGGTATGATAGAAGTTATTTTAAAGTACAACTGTAATTAATTAATTATATAACCCATTACATTAACCTTGAGTGAATGTAATGTATAAATTTGTAAATTCTTTTAGTTATATGCTTATTGGTTAAGAGATATCTGGTTAGTTCAAGAAGAGTAACAATAATCGAAATATTGTGAAATCCTATTTGTACTGAAAAGAAATAAGTATATAATGTAATATTTGTTATTAATTATAAAACTCGTTAATGTAGAATTACCAATACAAATTATATGCATGTCATTAATACTCTAGTGGCAGACTTATGCGTCGAAAAAAAGGCTATTTATTAAAGGTTCGTTCGTGCCGAGGCGTCTACTGAAAAGTTGATTGGGAGAAAGTTGTCCCACACAACACACAACAAGAAGACCTGACTGTGAGGTAAAGGTTCCTCTGTATGGAGATTCTAGGGGGTGGTTTTCCCTCGAAGCGACCACAACAGCAGCAGCTAGGGTCGGCTTAACCTTCCATCACAGTATGGATGCGGAAATTGTTCTTAACACCAGATTTCCATCCAAAATACAACATTTGTCAAAATGGCGGCATAGGTTTAATTAAAAGAGGAAGCACGTGTCGATCAGACGTTCACAGTTATGCGGTACAAAGAAAATTGCGCCATCCAAGGATAAAAGCTAAAAAGGTAGGAGAAACGAGACGAAATGCGTTAATAAACGTTTTTGAAAATGAATACTTCAACTCACCAGTGAATTAACTGTCCAAAAGACATATCCAACAATGTTGAGAATAAAACAAAATGAATAGCACTTCTGCTTGAATATCCGCTCTAATCAGCGAGATTCCACCTTAAATGGTATATAATTGTATCATAAATTAGTGCAGAAAGTACTCGGACAACTAACACTGCTTTATAGTTTGACTGACAAAATGAAAGTGCCTTAACGCTTCCACGGGAAAATGTCGTTTTCGTCTCCCTACTCGAATCAACCAATCAAATCGATCCACGCTCACGCATAATCACAACACGAAAATCGCTACTCGATCGGTAAAACAGACACAACTTATCCGTTAGACGACAAATAATTAAAACGACGAAGGGAAAGAAACAAGTAGAGGATAATTAATAAACAAAAAAAAGAAAAAAAATTAGAAAATATAAAACTTAATCGATATTATTTCAGACGGCATCACATAGATCTCTATCAATATGGACTAATCTTTCCACCAACAGATGGCCTTACCAGAGGAAAACTATAGTAAAAGGGGTTTCAAAATAAAATAAGATGTAGAATTAAACCATGATATTCCAAAACAAAAGGAAATCAACCCAATTAATTTTGCTTAGAAAAATAAAATTAAATGGCGAAATAATATATAGCTCGCTCCAAAATTAAATGAACTAAAAATTCTAAAATATTACTAAGTTCAAACAAAAGAAAAGGACACATAGCGTGGCAAAAAAAACAAGGTATAACTCTATGTTTAGGCAAAATATACAAAATTATCGTCACTCTATTAACTAATTCGTCAATAATTTCTCTTGGTCGCATATCAGTATATACATAGTTTGACAAAACATATTTCTAGTTTTCTATTTCGCCAGCGTTATCCCTTATTAAATTATTAAATTAAATTAAATTTGTTAATCTGAAATCTTTCTTTGCGTTTATATTGACTATCGAGTTATGTTATTACTGAAGGCTATAGATTCAAGCTAGGAATGGGTATTTCTGGGTAGATAATTGTGAATAAATCTTTGGTTGCGTCTTCACTATTCGTAAAGTTATTTTACCGTAAACAAAAAAATCTAGTATGCGATTATATTGACTACTGAATGAATTTATTCCTGAAGACTTTATACCACAAGACTCCATAAAATAAATGCTATATCGTATTTGTTAAGGGGGTATCTAGAAGTGAACAAAATGCATAAATGCCGATAAAACAAAAAAGGGATCACAAAATATTTAACTCCATTTTTGCATTTACTAATTCTGGTACCTACTCTAGTTGTTTTGATAACGAATCCAATTCTCTTAAATCAATTAAGAGAGACCCAAACTCTCACTTTTAACTTGTCATAAGAACTTATCTTGTTCTTATACAAAGATTCTCCATCAGGCAATTAGGTTTCATATGGTTTTAAAATTCTAAGTTTCGATGTAAGGAAAATTTACTCGATATACGCTGTAGAGGTACACAATTGGTTTTAGGCAGACAAACTATTGGTGTAAAGGTTTGTGTTTTAATTTTTTATTTTTGATGCCGAATATTTGGCGGCCACTGTATATGTTAATTGTATTATTGTACACATGAAACTGTCTGGAACTCGGGGAGAGCGACGCACAAAACAACTGGGAAAATATATATAAAAGAAGTTATAGTGGGGACAAGAAGGCAAAGTTACGACTTTACTCTGAATGTCTGAATTAAGGTAACAGATTGAACATAACGCTATGAAATGTGAACCCTTTTAAAACACCCTACAGTTAAAGGACATCCACCACTGAGTAAAATGGAAAGTTTTTGTAATGACGTATCATAAAATCTACTTTAGGCGTTTGCCTAGGTGACCTAAATATATGTACCTTTTAGACCGTTGCTTTCTTTTTTCTGAAATCATATATAAATGATTTTTTTGTAGATTGAGCTTTTTATCATGATAATATTGCCGTGAAATTTATTCGAATAAATAATTAAGCAAAATTAAATCAATTAAAATTGTAAAAGTATTAAATTAAAACAAAAACGATTGGAATCTAATATGTAAAATTAACAATAACAAAAGCTCTTTGAAAATCTGATATATATTTATAAGTGCCCGAATGATCATCTAGTTCCAAAAAACGATAACATATCAGTAAAGGAGATAAAAAAAACTGTTACAATTACGAAGGCATTTAAATGACTTCAAGTACTACGGCATATCACTATACAGTATTTCAAAACTTAATTCGTACGTTAAATATACAAACGTTTTTAATTTGAGTATGCTTTTATCTTTCTCTCTTATTATATTGAATTTATATAATATGAGTTGAGCGAAATTTGTGTATTATACATACATAAATTCTCTTAATAGACACAATTATTATACATTGCTTTCAAAGTTGAAATAACTTATAAACCTCATGGTTGACATTTACGCTATATGGCACATGTGATTAGCTCAAAAATTTCAACTGACAGCAGGCCACCATCTGACTCACAGATCACATTATTACTACAGCGGCTCGATTAACGTCTCAACAATCAGCCATTCCGTGCACTAATGGCCTAAATGTTTCAGCCTGAAAATCATATTCTACAAAGCCTTATCAATGAATTTCTAAAGCATTCTATTGGTTTATGCGTTGAAACTATACCGTCATCTCTTCTTCTGCAATGGACATTATGGACACCAACATCCATCATTCTCCCATTCACACTTAGCTGAAACAAACAATTCATGTACAAGGGATAAACTGAATTTATTGAGAATATTATTATATAATAATAATAATTAATAATAATAATAATAATAATAATAATAATAATAATAATTTAATTTTATTAATATAAATCCTAGAAAATATTAACTGTGTTTTTTATTCTCAATAATAATAGTGTATATATAATTGTATTGAAAAAATGAACTAGCTTTTTGACAGTAGCGGCAAATGATTATCAAATAATAACAAAATGACAATTAGCTGTCATCCAAAAAAAAATTACAATGACAAATATAGAATGTAAAATCAAATATGTATAAGTGAAAATATAAATAAAAAAGCATAGGACAGCCGGTATTACTTATGCAGTCCTACCAAATTGTCATTTTTTTCGATGACAGCCAATTGTTATTTTCTTATTGTTTGCTAATCATTTGCCGCTAGAAGAAAACTAGTTTATTTTTTCAATACATTTATATAATATAATACTATATGTTCGTATATACCGTATGTGTCAATTTTAATTAGGTATATGGATTCAATGTTTACATGCGATTTATACGTATACAAATAATATGTGGCAACGTGTGTCACCCCTACTATCCGTCACCAATCCCGACAACAATCGACATCACAACGACTTTCTCCGATCTTCCCACTTCTACATTAAATGTTTAGCTGCGAACACGTTGCGATCTAGTCTGCAATAAAAGCCGTCATCATCAAATGGCCGCCGCGATCTAGTAGTTTAGTATTATTTTCAGAATCCTTTTTTATTTACCTTATTTTTAATTTTATTAGAATTACGCTTTTGTTTGTGACATGCAGCGTGAACGCAGCTTAATAATTCTCTGCATTTACTGAAAGGAAAAAGAAAAATCCTTGCAATGCGTAAATATTATTTCTGAGCGCAGTACAAACACCCTAGTCAATAGTCCAACAGCTACTGCTAACTTGAGCTTGTATCGGTCGCGCTCGCATTGAAGAGGAAAGGTGGGGTGTCGTGTTGTCACGTATTGCCTGAATCACGATAGACAACACAGGTATTGTAACGGAGCGCTGGCTAGTGGGATCGAAAGTGTCGCTAGCGGTGTGCGAGTGAGACAGAAAATCGAGGCCTAAGTTCTAACGGGAATGCATTAGGAAGCGGTAAAATTATGGATATTTTACGCAAAAAAACAGCGATAATTTATTGAAAAATGTATTTATTACCTGATAAATAAAAAATTCACGCTCTACAAATATTTTAAGATAGTTTGCTATCATTTATCCACAACAAAATGACTACTAAATGTACCTACCCGTAATATATTTGAAAATTTACTTTTAGATTCTTAGGAACTTTGCAGTTTTGCTTCTTTTCGTTTTCTGGCTGACATTTTTGCATTATTTCTATCTTCCTGTTTATAAAATTGCTTAATTCTCATGGTAATATAAAATAACACGGCTTTTGACAATATTTCCTCTGCATGTAAGCTGCATGGGAAATTAATGTTTATGTATGATGTCGAAAATATTTCGTCGACGGTAATATCAAATACATCGATAGAACTAATGTGTTTCATTAAAATATATTCAATTTTTTCGAAAAACTGAAACATAGTTACGTTTGGATGATTTAAACCACCTCGAGACTTTAATATTGTCAAAGTTGCTGCCGAAACTGCAGAGTTGTCTGGCATTGTATGATACAAGTGCCCTTTACAAATTTCACAGTCTGAAATTTTAAATAATTTTTTACAAATAAAGCCAGTCAAGTAATATATTAGACAGTCTGTTGTTTCCTGGATCGCTGAATCTACTTCAAAGTGTTCAATATATTCTTCCTCATTCGTTATTAATGAATCAATTTTAGATTTAATTTTCTCTATATGAGCGTTCCGGCGATCAGAAGGAGCATATAATATCTTAAAATTTTCGAAGTTTAATGTATCTGGAGAATTATTTTGATCAAGAACAGAACAGTTGCCGGAAGCTGGAGGTTTCAGTAATTTATATGCCGATAACATTCGATACAACTGCAGAAAGGTGTTAAAAGTAGGGTGATCATTAGCTCCTCCAGCTTGACGTATGGTGCCAAAAAATCGCTAAAATCAATATTAATTTTCTAATTTCGCTACTATACAAAAAATAAAAACCCACTTTTCTGGAACGAAAACACATTCTGTGTGATTAGCAGTAAGCACCAGTAAGGTAAACTACATCCATGCTACATCAAAAATTACTTTTAGCAATAACTCATGCAAAAATTATTTTTTTTATAGGAGTAATATGTATTTAGAAACCGTACTTACTTCTAAGGGATCTTGATTCATTTTGTTTGTTAAAATGTACTTAAATCCACATTTCGTTAATAAATACTTCGACAGCTCTATTGTTGAAAGAATTGTAACACGTAAGCCCTCTGCTGTTGACTTACTTAAGAATTGTTCTTTGTTAATTTTTCCGTCTATAACCATTTGTTCCCACTTATCAATATATGCTAAATTATCATTTAAACTCTGAAATCAGAAGTTCATTTGTGACACAATGGTGATGGATAAGATAGATCAGTGGATATCACCAGAAAATCGCTACTGTTTTGGCGAATTCCTTCTGCAGGATATTTCCTATTTAGTGTATCAAATAAATCATTTATACGTCTAGTAAACTTAATCGTGTTGTCACAGTTAATTAAAGATGCACACTTGTCTTTATAATATGTCAGACCGTCTGCCACAGAATTACTAAATATCTAAAAATTATTAATTAACACTCAGAATTCAAATTTTAAAAAACACAAACTTGAGTAGCCAATTTGACCCGCATTTTTAACAAGTTTGATGGTTTAATATGCATTTGTGTCAATTTTGGGCATACACGTAAGTGATTTGGCAACTCATTATCTAAACTGAATAAAGTGTTGTAATATGCCCAGTATATGGGGCCTTCTGGTGTCTTTAACAAACGAAAAACAGTTAACTTGAAAATTATTGCCCCTTAACACAATTTCACTTACATGGAGAGACTTTTTTTCTAGGATCCTATTTCTTAAACATTTGATCAGGTGGGGAGCATCTGAAAAGAAGTAAAGATATCTGGAATCGTCGAAAGGATGTAGTACTTTGTTAACTGGATTTTCAATTTCCCCGGAAACGCCAAATTCAGACCACATTTTCCTATTAGAAGTTGCTCCGTCACAAACTATTCCATGTATTTTGAGACCTCATTTTTCCAATTTTCTAATTACCGCTAAAACCAACTGAGCCAAACAAGATCCTTTAGTAGCTCCTTTAGCTGCATAAACAGCAACGGGTTGGCAGAAATTCTCACCCAGTGAGGAATACATAAAAACTAAGGCATGATTGGCGCGTTTGTCGGTGGTTTTAGCGGTATAGGTATTATTATCACCAAAATCCTGAACTCCTGTAAGCTTCATGTTTTTTACATTTAGATTAACCGATTCTCGGACTTGCATTTCGTCGAATATTAAAATGCCGTTTCGCATATATTCACCCTGTTTATTCATTTTTAACTTCAATGCTTCAAAAAACTGGTCATCAAGACCACATTTTAAATTGATTCTTGCCAAGTATTTCTTCACAGTCGATGGAGATGGAAGAGGCAGCACATCATGATTTCTTAAAAATTTGTAACTAGCGGGATTACGAATATGCAAAAGTAAACACAACAGTAACCAATCAGATGTATAACGTCTGCTTGTTTTGCGATTATATTTACAAATTTTAACACATTCCTTTATTAGTAATTTTTGTGATGATGGTAAATTTCCAATATCTTCGATTTTTTGAAAGATATCTTGTTCACTCATGCTTCTAATTTTCTCCCGTACATCTTTTAATTCTCGAATAATTAATTTATTTTTTAATTTAAGTCTCTTTTCTCTTCTTCGAATATTTCTCATTTGGTTCCGGAATACTTGCATTTTTGAAATTTTGGTTCCCTTTCTGCATCTGATCTTATTTCTGAAATAGTATGCTGATTTCTTAGCCTTTTTACAACAATTGCATTTATTAATTTTGTTTATATTTTTGCCGGAATCACTATTGTCATCAGTTACCAAATAATATGAGCATTTAATATGTGGCCACACATTTAAAACGTGGTCTTTGACATATGCTGGATTTGAAAAATTTATTGGTGCATTCTTCATATTCAGTCCACCATAACATAAGGGTAAATGATTTAAACTTTCTAATAGCGCTTTAAGCTCTGCAAAGGTGGATAGACTTACATTATATAAATTATTTTTTTCTTCAATTAAATGTTCAAAAATATAAATTTTTACAGAAGGTTCTGTTAACACGAGTTTTTTACTCAAGATCAACTCATCACCTTCATTATTGTCGACCATTTCAGATATAGAAATCTGATTCTGATCTCTGGATACAATGCAGTGTATAGCCCACGAAGGAGATGGAAGTATTACAGGAAAAAATAGAAATAAAAATATATCAATTGTACTACCTAAAAAGTAAAGTGAGAAATATAGCAAAAACATGTACTACCTTATGTAGGTATATTAGTACGCATTTAGGTATAATATAAAATAAATGTGAGTACCTACTGTAAGTGATTTTGAAACTTACATTGATTATTATTGTCTGCAAAGGCAGACATCATGTCTTCACTATTTGTGGATATAGTGGACATGGATTTTCTATTTTTTTTACCAGGAGTGCTGTCTGTTCTCTGCAAAATTCGCCTTTTAGTTATTGGCCGCGAAATATACTTTGGCCAATTGGGGAAAATGGTCGGAAGAGCATCATTTGTTAGTCGTGGTTTCCCCAGTGGATACTAGAAGTTTTATTTATTAGATCTACTCAATTGCCTTTATAAATGAACAAATAAATAAATATCTACTGTATTTAATATACGTACCGAATAGCAAGCAGTGGTAACTTCTCTTACAATAAATTCTTTTTGAAAATGTTTTTCGCAAATGAAATCCTTAACAGTTAACTGCCTGTCCTTTCGTGGAATTTTGCGTCTCCACTCCTCAACTTTTGACGCTGGCACACGAAAAATAGAATACTGTTCTTGATCAGAGCCATATCCACTTTGGCAGCCAGGAACAAAACATTTGTTTACCATTTTGAACCAAAAAGTAACAAATTACTCCACTTTACACTTCACTCTTATAATCGTATTCCAATGCCTAACAATTCTAATTGCGAATATTGCGATAAAAACACACGTTCCAGCCTCATCTAAACAGACTTAGCGCGGGAATAACTCGGGCGTGACTCGCCTCTATCATGCATCCTTCACACGTTCTCTCGCTCACACCATCGCTACACTTGCGTGCCCACATTCTCGCATGAAATTGGCCGCTGTTACGATACCTGTGTTGTCTATCGTGGCCTGAATTAATCGCCTATGGCTAATGAAAATTGACACGTGCCTTATTATCTTGGCCTTTAACTAATAATCTGTATTGGTTTCATTTCTTGGTATGAGGCATTTTTTCAATAATTCTTAATGACATTTATTATTTTAAAAATTGCTATTTCTAAAATTAGTATCTAATTTCTTTTAAATAATTCTGACAACATATTGAAAAATATTGGTTTACAAAATTCAACCTAAGACAATTGAAGAACTTGAGGATGCCCTGATGTTTCCGGAAAACATTTACCCCAAGTGGTTGAAGACTGTTTCCTCAACAAAACACTCGAAACCATGGCATTTGCAAGTTAAAAATTTCTCTCGTGCAGTTACTATGGTACCACAGTTCTTGGAGACCTGTCGGGGGAAAACTTCGGATATTGCAGAAGTGATATCCTTTGCCTCAACCAAGCTATAGAGAAACAATCCGACAGAGGCATCAAAAATCCGTGGCATTCGTGGCATTTCATAGGAAATTTGATATTTTCGGTTTCTAGATTGTGAAAAATTCTAGCAAAATCTGATAGCAACTACTACAGCCTACCTTTTAGGATACAATAACAATAACTTTTGTATGTAATATATATTTTTATATACAATTTAATGTTTCTTTCGTTGTAGTTATAGTTTAGTTAATGAGCAGTATCGTTGCATAATTATCAGAAATAAAAGAAGAAAATAAATATATCATAGATATGTGTTAATATACCCTATCTCAGAATAAGGAGTGATTCAAATATCTAGTCAAAACCCAGAACACATAGCTTAAAATGTAGTAAACACTTTTATATGATATTTAACAGTTTAGAATATAGTAATTTGTCAACAATTTTATTTTTTCCAATAAGTGTCAGGAATTAATAAAATGATTACCTATGGTTAAAGAATGATTCTTCGATATCATCCATTAATCTGGCTTACATTCCTTTTTTCTTTCCACTCTTCGTGAAGGATATTATGCATTGCCCATGACTACAAAAGCATTATCATGCAATTTATGTAATAATTGATATAGATGTCGAATTGTTTTTAAAAAAATGCAGTAATTTCATTATGATAGTTCTTACCTTCAAATAGGCTCGTTTTTAATAATAATAAAAAAAACCTGGATACCATCATCCGTATAGTATTTCGGACAAATTAATCTTATTCTTGTAGTTTCGAATGCACGCCCATTAGTTCTTTAAGAGGCTTTAGTTCGCCTGTTTATTCATATTCTTTTGTTATGTGATATACAGTTGATCTGTCAGCCCTATAATATATTTTTTATAAAATATTTTCATTGAAATACTATCTTTATCTTGCTTGGTACGTTGGAGATGATCATTAGACTTACTGTTGTTCCCATTTTGGTTATTTGTAACGCTAACATTTTGTACACATTTAGAAATGTGTTTGTCGTCGTCTGCGACACTCTACGAAATGAGTGAGTATGTGTTTTTGAAACCCAATGCTTTTCTTTTCTATTAAGCAAGGGTATTATAATATCAGTGTTTACCAAGTATCACTAATTTATTTCTAACCTTAATGTATGTTTAAAATATATATATTATATTTTATTTACACATACAAATATGAGATGTTGACTGTTGCGACTAAATATGGTCTCCTCAAACTTGCAAAAAATTATTTTTTTTGAATAATAAGTAATATAATACCTAAACTTATATTTTGCGTTTAATACAGTTTCTCTCGAACTTCCAACACCGACACCGAGTCGACTCAAAACACCAAGATTTGTGAAATTTCCGGTGAAAAGTAAATCCCAGACTGAAAGAAAATATAAATCCGCTTAAAGTCTTAACCAATTGAAGTAATTTTTCTGCTACACATTTGACTAAACTTAAAATTAGCTATAGCGTGTGTTATTTTATAGTCAGAATATTCAAACCAGTAGAGAATCACTTTACTAAATGATCTTTGTGTCTTAATTAAAATTATTTTATCTCATTTTTTTTAAGACAATTATACTTCGTCTATTTTACCTACAGTTAAAGTGAACTTTGTTTCTTTTATGTAGTTAGCTCTATTATATTTGCGAAATTATATACAATGGGATTTTTTTGCTTAGACTTGAGATTACAGGATTAGAATTATCCTCCTTTCATATTTATATATGTTTTCATGTGGTAATTAATTCATTTAGTACTCGATAACTACAGAATATTGAACACTAAAATAAATATCTGATGATAATTATTATGAAAGAGATTTTTTTTTACACGAATATTATTCATGCCCCCTAGGGCTGACTCAACTTCCATTACCACGGTCTTTCGCTAGTCTTTTAATCTCTTTCAATGGTTTTTTCCTCTTTTCTCCTATCTCTCATCCAGCAAGACTTTCTCGGTCTTCTCCCCTTCCTCTTTCTTTGATTATCGGTTTCTAATGTTTAATGTAAGTTTATTGGAGTTCATTCTCATCACGTGATCGAACCAGTTGAATTGTCTCCTTTCTAATTTAAGTAATATTGCTCCCAGCTTTGTTATTTTTCTTTCCCCGTCATTTCTAATTTTGTTATACTTTATCGTTCTTGCAAGTTTTCTCAGATACCGCACTTTTGCTGCTTTGAGTTGGCTTTGATATTTTTCAGTTGTACCTAAGATTGCTTTATATGTAATAGACTTGATGCGACTGTAGACTCTTGTCTTTGGAGTCATCTCTATCTCCTTTTTTCAAATATTTTCATATTTATGGCTTAGTAAATATTGATGCTCTTTTGGTCTTCTGCAAATTTCTGTACCCAGGCTGTCAACGTATATCGTAATTGCTTTTAAGAAGGCATAAATTTGTGCCAAATCTAATGTCTCTTGTTTACAGGTTATTATTTAGTTTTTTTCCCTTTAATAGCTCCGTAAACTTCTCGAATGAAATTTCTGCTTTTTCCGATAATTTGGCTTCTTTCATTTCTTTCATTATTTTCCTGAGCGGTGTCAAATAATTCTTGCAAATCCGTTTCCCAGTCAAGTATTGGTCTTGAATACATCTCGCTATGGTTATCTCGAGCCACATAATTAACACTGCTATTCGAAAGGGATCGTTCCAAATTAACTCGATCAAATTCAGAAGACAATCCTGTTGACAATCTTCCGTCGCTTCTTGAGCCATTTCGATCGGCATCTGATTCTTCAATAATTTCCAATATTGATCCATTGAATTCTCCACTTGAGCCGTCCCCATTTTTTCTTAGCTATGTAAAATAAAATTAGATTAGCTACGTGGGCGATTAGTCAACATTGCGTTGAAATTCGTCGTTTTCAACGAAACCGTGAATTGCTAATACGTTGTTATGTGATGTATATTTAACTAATGTGGGTTTTGTATTTATTTTGGTGTCCGTTACATCAAGAATGCAACATCTATTGTTCGCCTCACTAACCGGCCGCAAACACCATGTGCAATGTATATGGTCCATACCATGGTTATGTATAGCCCAAAATGTGGCATCATAATAATTGTTAACCAATTTAGAAAACTTAGACACACAATATCCACAACTGATGGCGCCACGACCCTCAACTAGACTACTTATAAAAATAAAATTATTACAGCAAATATCGTAGTTATAATGCATCGATCTTGTTGTTATTTTCTCAAATAACCAGTCAGGGAATTTATCTAGTATCTTGGCATTAAATTTGAAATCGGCTCTTAAAGTTCCATATCCCTGACCGCGTTTCACTATTAACAAATTATGTTTGATATATTTAAAATTATCTAAATTTAATACACACTTAGATTCGTCATCGAGAACACCATCAGGATCTCAGTGGAAAATTTCGGATTCTAAATTATTAATCAGAGATGTAAATACTTGCGGTGCTACATTTGAATTATCTTCGGTAGATGGACCAGCAATGGCACTTGAAATATCTTGCATCGACATGATGTTTGCGTCGCAGCGAAGCGAACTTTAAAGTGTTTATATTTTGAATATCTACTCTTTTATACCTACCACAAATGCAACATTGTAATATATACATAATAGAAAGGCGTGCGGCTGATACCGTGTTTGGTTAACCTTTCTACGTTGTAAAATTCGCAAAACCGAAAGGTTTTACACCCTCGACAGCCGCGGCGGCAGAGAGGAGGGGGCAAGGGGCTATCGAATCAAATCGACGGCGTCATGATTTATGATTCATGCTTCTTTATTATTCTTTATTATTATATTGCTTTTCTTAATATTTATTTCCATTCCGTATTTCTGTGAGTACTAGTAATTAATACAACTTTTAGCTTTTGTACTGGTCTTCTCTATTCTACTTTTCGTATTTTTTATTAATCTATCCACTACTATTATAACGAGTAAGATGATTATGCTATACCCTTGTTGCCCTATTAAACTCAAATAGTTTTGATCTTAGTCCATTTGCTTTTTGCTTTTGTATTCCCTTTTATCCTTTTTGTAGAAATTAAAAGTTAAGGCGCGATCAAAAAATATGATAAATAATTGAAATTAATCTCTTTGAAGGCACTATTCTCGGCTAACGATGTACTTATCCCTACGATGACTGTGTAATTCGAAAGGAAAGCTTTTTTCTGGAAAAGCCTTCAGCTGCTCCGTTGTGGCGCTCTCAATGTCAGAAATGGTGTCAAAATGGTATACTTTTAGCGAGGTTTTTATTTTTGGGAAGAGCATGATGCTAAATCCGAAGAGTAAGGCGGGCGTGAACAGACAGGAACTTCTTTCGGCCAAAAAATCTCGCAAATCAGAGGCAATGTATTATATGGCGTGTGGTTATGATGAAGGAGCAAGCCATTGACCCATTATTCTGGGTCTTTCTCAGTACGTCGTTTCTAAAACGTTACAGTACGCCCTTGTAATATTCGAAGTTTAGATTTTTGTCCCTTGGAACTCTGATCGCACTATGCACTCACTATCAAAACAAAGAATGAGCATGACCTTAACGTTCGACTTTGACTGGCGTGCCTTCTTAGGGCGAGGTAAACGATTTATTCAAAATGCTTCTCACGGACTCGTATGAGATGTTCAGGTCTTTTAAAAGTTCTCCAAAAGTCAATCGCCTGTTGAACGAAACGTTTGTGTTATTTTTTGCACGTTTTCATCTGTTTTTGATATTGAAGGACGTTCCGACCGTTGTTCGTCTACAACCGACTCATTTCCGCTTTTAAGTCTCTCCTAATTCCTGTAGAGAGTGTTCAGAATCACTACATTATTGCCATATATTCATTTTAACATTTCATGGGGTTCATTACTACGCTCATGCAACTTAAAACAAAAATTAATGTTGCCCGTTATTCGAAATCAATGATGCGCAACAGACATAGCTACGAAAGACGACTGACAAGTCACAACTTGTTCTAACTTGGCACTGACTGTTCCAAGCAATCACACTATCGGATTTATTATTGAAAATAAATGTAGCATCAGCAGTCCCTGCTATAAAAGTTCATTCACCGTATGTTTTCATCTTTGATCACCTTTTCATCACTTCTCTTTCTATCTCGTTAAATGCTGCTCTTAGATCAATGTATAGTAGAGTCAACTTCTTTTCCTTTGCCCTAAAACCGATCTATTAAATTTCTAACCATGCCTACGTTGTCTATGTGCTTTAAAGGTCGCTTGTTCAGCTTACAGTTTGCTTGCTACTTGCTTCCTTACACTTTTTATTGTGATAATTATTAATAATTATCGCAATAGTTGTTAATAATTATCACAATTTGTGATTTCTTTTATTTATATACCGGAAGAAGAAGAGTTTTTCCTAATCTTGGGTACTGATTCTTCATTCCAGTCTTATTAACATATTTTGTGCATTAATTTTTTCCGTCATATTGTATCTATTTTAGCATTTCTGCAAAGACTTTGTCTTCACCTACTACTTATTATATTTTTATATTCGATAGTACTTCTTCATGGTCTTCCTTGCTAACTTTCTTCATTTCAATTTCACTTTCTTCGTTTTGTTTTATAGCTTTTTCTTTCTTTCCATTCCTTATTCTGCATAGTTAGATCTTTTTACATCTAAAATCCAACTTGGGTTCTAGTAATACCGGCGGCATAATTTTTATAATTTAGTTTCGCTAATTAATGGTATCGTTTGCAATTGTGAAAATTTGAATTTTCGAATAGAAAATTGTATATTTTCAGAAAAAAATTTTAGAAGGCGACGGGTTTCCTATAATACATTTTAAAATTCTATACCGGATAATATATTTATTATTTCAATCCAAAAATTCCAGCAATGATTTAGAGCGGCATATATATTTGATTTATATGGCCATTTACGTTGTTGCATTATACATAAAAATAAGTGGTGAAGTTTTTATACATTTGAATTTTTTCGTAAAAATACGATTTCAACCGAACACAAGAGAAACCGGCAATTCAGTTAGGACCAGAGATGTGGTCTAAATGTAATCCAGCTGGGATAAAAGGGGAATTTCTACAAAGACGTTTCATTTGTAGTGGTGAAAGAATGAGGGTTACAAATGAAAATGAGTGCGATTCGAACAGCTCAAACCAAAGTACAAATCTAACGGTTTTCCTTTTCTTTCCAAATTTGTTTATTTCCCTTTCCTTTAGTTGTTATAATATTGGATTCTGTACAGGACTAAACTAAAATATCCACACTTTACATTACTTTATATGTAATTATAAATTTGAGAGTATTTAATGGGAATAATTGGCCCAAATATCCCATAAATATTCAAATAATAATATAATGTAATAATAAAAACTTATTGTAATTTAAATAAAGACACCAAATTAGAAAAACGGCGAATATGTTTGCACAAAGACAAAAGAACTGGATTAAAGAAAGTTAAACAAATTAATTGTCTGTACGTATATACATATGCGGTAAAGAAAAATTAGTTTTAAAATAAAACAGTAAATTGCACATAAGGAGACATTTTTAAAAGACTTTTAAAGTCCTGAAATAAGTTTGATCATCTTACCACATGGTAAATGTATTCTATATTAGAAAGTGCAGTAAAATTAATGCTTTCATGCTAGAGAAAATGTATATTTGCAAGATCTTTAAAATGATATACGCCACCTGAGCTAACAAATAGCGATTCTAAATACCACGAAGAAAAAATAAAATTTCACTTTTATAACTATCCATTATCGTCATAACGGCATCTTTTCAATTCATAAAACAGGAAAAAACGCATCTGGAAACAAATTTGGAAAGGTGGCAGTTTTCATTTAGCCAAAAAGTTTTACCCAAAGAAACTGTACTATACTATAAGCGGGGGAGTTGTCGTAGTACAACACCCAACTGTGGCTCCTTGAGCGTACGGATTTCCATAGAACTACTACGTTAAACTTCTGATATATGAGGTTTGTCCGGAAAATACGTATAAAAGGTGAATAATAACTTTATTTTACAATTATTCAGGTATTACAAAATGGTCTCCTTCAAAGTACTCGCCCTGAGACGAGATACACTTCTGCCAACGCCGTTTCCACTATTGATAACATTGCTGAAAGTCTTCAGTTGTGATGCTGTTCAGTTGCCGTGTCGTTTCTGCCTTGATGGCTTCCACATCTCCCAAGTGCCGCCCCCGAAGCAGCATTTTGCATTTCGGGAACAAGAAGAAGTCACAAAGGGCTAAATCGGGTGAATAAGGCGGGTGGTCTGTCACGGTGATTGAGCTTCGGGCCAAAAAGTCACGCACAACGAGCGACGTGTGAGCGGGCGCATTGTCGTGATGAAGGATCCACCTGCCCCCTTGTGCCAAATCCGATCGAACTCGGGCCACACGAGCTCTGAGACGTGTCAAAACTTCAACGTAAAAATTTCCGTTCACTGTCTGGCCGGGAGGGACAAATTCCTTGTGAACAATGCCTCTAGAATCAAAGAAAACAATCAACATTGTCTTCACATTGGACCTTGATTTTCGCGACTTTTTTTTCTCGGTTCTCCTGCTAGCTTCCATTCCTTGCTTTGAGATTTGAGCTCCACATCGAATTCGTAAAACCAGGACTCGTCTCCAGTGATGACTCGGTTGAGAAAGTCCCCTCTTTCCTCTGCTTCCAACCAATCCTCACAGCACTCGACCCGCTTTGCTTTCTGTTCTGGCGTCAAAAGCTTCGGTACGATTTTCGCACACAATTTCTTCATTTCAAGTTTTTGTGTCAGAATTTCGTGAACGATTGTTTTGGGGATTGACAGCTCGTCAGCAATCATTCTGACTGTCAATCTACGGTCTTTAAGAACACAAGCCCGAATTCGTTCAACATTTTCATCAGAACTCGATGTCGACGGGCGTCCTGGGCGAGTGTCATCTTTCACTTCTTATCGGTCTTCCCTGAACCTTTTTAACCACTTGTTCACGGTTGGTTCCTTCAGAGAATTGTCTCCGTAAACTTGTTTCAAACACTCAAAAATCTCACGGCCATTCTTGCCTAGCTTTGCAAGAAACTTGATGTTGATGCGCTGTTCCTCAATCAGAGAGAGCTCCATGCCGACGGCAGGTGAAAAAGGGTAACTTTCAACAAGCAGCCGCACTCTCCTACTTACACGCAGAGCGCTCTGACTCGAACTGAGCGTTGATGGGATTGGTTACAGCAGTGTTCCACCTGGCGGTGACTGCAAACTGTAAAATAAAGTTATTATTCAACTTTTATACGTATTTTCCGGACAAACCTCGTACTGTCCCGCCACATGGAACGAATTTGTAATAGATTTCGCCTGGCATTCAAACAAAACCATCAACATCATCTCTACATTATATCGACTCGTCGAATTTCTTTCCAGCGGACCGATCATTACCCCCAGCCATTGTGACGTGGATTGAATCTCATATTATAGGGTTAAACCCAGATTTCTTTTTCGGTAACTAGGTTTTCAGGGATATTTTAATAATCCTGACACTGTCAAACAGTTTTTGACTGATGTTGGTTTCTGGTCCTTTGTCAACAGGAGCACAAATTTTGTTACGACTCATGTTGAGCTTTTTCGTAAGAATTTCTTGTTGTAATCTAAAATTGTAATCTGTATTGAACAATTTGAGCAATATCGTTGATAATCAAAAGTGCAAGTTGGAAATCATCATCAATCGTCGTTTATTCTGGTTTGAAACTACAGTACCACTCAAAACTTTCCGTCCAGTTCATACATCATTCCTGAAGAATTTTTAACAAATTTTTCACTTTTTAATACTTTTTCCTACTTTAAAGCATAATTTCACGTACACGCATTGTTATGAAAAGTCCTTCATTTTCACCGCCTCTAAAATTAGGTGTTTACTTCCAGCTCGCTTGCTATCAGTGATTTGCCAAAAAGCGTTGTGTTACCAATGGTTTTTTAGTCAGCCCCACAAGCTGCACTGTGTTCCTATCACTAATTTAGATACTGCCCGCATAGTCCAGTCATTTGTTGATCAAACTTGTATTTCGACCTATTGGTTTTATCAAATATGCATAATATTTATGAGCTAGTCTAAACACTTTTATCTCGGACCTCATCTAGTATCTGACGATAAGATTTCCTTCTTCTGGTACATATTTATACTAGGCGAACATTGGCTTCTTTTCATGCACCGTTTAGCTAAAGTATGTTGATTCACATAATGCCATGAGTTTGCATACTTTGTAAATTCATTAAACTTACTTAATTAGTAGTTCTCATTAATTTATATGTATAAATTTACATCAATTAAAATAAATGCGCGTGGAATGCAGGTAGTTGTAATTGCTAATTTTATAAGGAAGACAAAAGTCTTGATTATTAATATGCGCATATAGAAATACTGCTTCAAATATAAAATAAGTATATAAAAGAGCAATTGCGTTGAGAAATAAATAGGGTATATCTTTTTATTACGGTGCCTTCAGAGTTAGTCCGGAAATTTACGGTCCTTTCTACGTACACCGACTATCCGCAACAATTTGTGTTTTGCTTCCATTAACGTACAATATATACGTTCATATGTATTTGGTTATATACGTGATATTTTCTGTACTCGCCGCAAACTAATATCAACGCATATATCAGTATTTGCATTTACGTAATTGCCTTCCATGTGGTTTATATATAGAGCCTCATTTTGCTACCCCAAAATAAAGTATACCACAATTCTATACTTGTTCTAGCCACAAACAAAGCTCTTTGTCACAGATCAGCAAATTACGGCCCAGCATTTATAATTTAATTTAAGACTAAGTTTGCTAAAGACGCAAATGTATCTATTGTAAGTGTAATTATTTCTCTAACGGCCGAGTTCATAATATATGTGCTAAAGTGCCTTTAACCAAAGTCCACATTAAGTTAATGCTGACTTCAAGGTTGAATAAAAGTAAAAGCGTTTCATAAGGCTACTGAAACGCCACTTTCACTAAAGTTAATTTCAATGTAATATTTCTGCATTGGTTGCATTATATTTCTATTTTAAGAATATATGTTGGTTTTCCTAACAGTTGTACTTGCGTTTTAGTCTTAAATTTGGAAACGTGTTTGTATTCATAAAAGAAAAAACTATGAAATAACTAAGGGGGTCTGATATAAGACTATCGAATTGTAGCTATTACTTGAAATATTTTGGAACCGAAGAATTTCCAGAATTAAAAAAACTAAAAGGGGAAAATATTTCTTCCTATTATCCCAGTCGATTTTGGTTTTTTAACAATATCGTTTTGAAATAAATGAACATTATATTGGGAAAATATATATTTACTGAATATATTAGATGCTTATTCTAAATAACAAAAGAGTGTGGTTACAGAATGGCATCATACAAAGACGTCCTTCTACACAATAGTGATTGGAAAATGCAAGTCATTACCCTCATTTTAAAATGGTTTATTCCTATTATTTCAGCAGATTATATTTTTTTCTTAAAAATACTTTGGAACAATTTAGAAAAGAAACCTAGAGCAACCTGTTTTTTCGGCCGAATATGATTTTTTCTTTGAAATACCTTGGAAAAATTTGGAACAAATCTTGAACAACCTGAAACAGGCGCCACAACTTTGAATTTCGGAAAAAGGGGGCTATCTTAACAATTTTGATTTTTTTTGCAATATATTTTGATATATAAGAGATACGGTTTTAATATATTAGATCAATGTTTAGAAGAAACCTAAAGCAACCTGGGGCAACCGTCAAAATTTCAAAATTAACTTGGTCCGTTTTCATACTCTTGACTGTTTTTTCCCATTTTGTCGACTGATTTAGAACTTTTCTTTAAAATATTTGCAATAGTTTAGAACAAACGTAGCACAATCTTGAACAATAGCCAAACTTTCGATTTTTAAAAAAGAAAAGTTGGAAAAAACTGTTTTTTTCCAATTATTTCTGTCATTTTCGAAAGTCTGAACTGTATTTCAAATGTTGTTCTGGCCAACCTCGAAAAATTTTCAGAATTTCACTGTACAAAAAAGAGGCGGACTGTGTGAAAAAGTCGTTTTTCAATTATCACCGCCACTTTTGACATTTTTTTAAATACTTTAGAACAATTTAGAACAAACCCAAAACAACCTGGAACAACCGTCAGATTTCGACTTTCGAAAAAAGGGGCTAACTTCACACACCTTCTTCGTATAGGTGCGCCATAGGGATCGGGTGTTTTTAGAATGGATAATATTCGAAAATGAGGGAGTTACAAGATCTCTACTTGTGCATAGCATCTCTCTAGTTGATTGCCGTTTCAGTTGCAATGAAGCTTTGGAACTTATAACATCGTACGTTTGTAGTACAAAAATTACTTAGAAATAACAATTCTGTGATATAAGTGCAAAAGCTTTTTCGTCGGCACTTCAACAGTTAACACCATGGAAGTGTACGCAAGCGACATACGATGGGTAGGTCCAAGCATTTCGTGAATCTGGCTCTGTTCAGAAAGGAATAATCCTGGTCTTCCACAAAATATACGCACTTCAAAAAATGTGGAAAATATGAAAGCGGCAGTCACTAGAACTCCACGGCATTCTGTTCGACTCCACAGAGCTGCATATGTCGGATAGATCTGTTAATCACATTCTACATAAAGATTTGAAATTTCACCCGTATAAGATGATAATGGTACAAGAACCTCAAGAACGAGAATAACATCAGAGAGTAAAGTCTGCTGAAAGGATGTTTCAAATCCTCGAACAAAACCATGTAGTAATGATCAGTGACGACACACACTTACCTCTTAATCAGCAAAAATACCGATACTGGGCTGTAGAACTTCATACCCCTAGTGTAGAGTGTGGAAAAGATGTACTGTGGACGACATTTTTGTTATTGGACACACGATTACAGTAAACACCGAGCGCTACATCACCAATATGAATGATTTCTTGCGACGAGAACTCCGCCGTAAGGGAATCGTGGGGGGGGTCTCGTTTTCCAGACTTTACCATTTTCGAATTTTCTCTTTGGAAATATTTAAACGAAAAAGTGTACATTAGCCATCCTCGTATAGTAGACGAATTCAAGAATTTACTTCGGAATCGACAACTACTTGTTGCAAAGAGCCATGTGAAATTTTACAGAGCGACTGTGCTGGGTGTAATGGTCACCGTATGCCTGATGTTATTTCAAAAACTATGTGCTTTATGTTAAATGGCAACTTGCTGTATTTTTATTTTAAAATTAAAAACCACCCGATTCCTCTACCGCACCCTGTACAAATGCAAAAAGCCATATCTTTAATATAATTTTCTGAAATTTATTAATTTATACTTTTATTTTTTCAATACACTCTAAATATATCATTTCCGGATAATCTACAAGTTCTTCCTTACTTACAGTTGTGTTCAAATAAATCTGGGACAATTTTATTTTTCGATTGTAAAGTTGGTTTATATATTGAACAGTATTTACATGGTTTTCATGCTATCATGCTATCATCAACAAATGACATAGTGTAAAAATCTGTTTAAGTATTACGTTTTTCAAAGAGATTTTTATAATAAAATGCCAAGAAAACTGGCAGACATTTAAAAAGCGCGGATTATTTCAAAAATAGAAGACGGTTGGTTGATAAGAATGACTTCACGGCATTTTAATGTGAATAAAAATACAGTGTTTGCAATTAAGAAACGGTGGGAAGACGAAATAACCATAAAAAGGATTACTGCTACAGGGCTGTTCAATAGAAAGTCAACTGTCGATGAAGATATGGAACTTTTAGATTATATAAGAGATCGTCCATTTGAAACTGTAAGAAATTTTGTAATAAACAGATATTATCCCGCCTCCAGAGTTACCGCATATAGAAGAATATTAAAATGTGATTAAAAGTGCGGTGTTGCTGCAAGGAAGCCGTAGTTACTTAACTAATAAGCTGAAACAATCACGACTGTTATTTGCTTTAAATCATATTAATAATGATTTGAATTATTGGAACCGGGTTATCTTTAGTGATGAGAAGACCTTTCAGTCGTCTTCATCAGTCAGAGTCTGTAGGCGACGGGGAACTCGTTTCCATGAGGAATATAGTCGTCTTAGAAGAACTTCTGGAAGATTCGGAGTTAATGTTTGGGCTTGGATCAGTTCTCAAGGTTTAGGAATATGTTGGCGGATTGAAAACAGGCTTAATGTGATTACACATTCAAGAATATATCATGCTTCCAACAATCAATCATACCTTTGTCAATTCCGACTTCATATTTCAGCAAGATAATTGTCCGGTTCATTCTGCTAGAATTATAAGAACCTGGCTTGGAACTAGTAACATCGAGGTTTTGCAGTGGCCTTACAAAAGTCCGGACTTACATCCGATCGAGAATATTTGCGGGGAGAATTATGCTCAACCAGAAGGCGCCGAAATATTGTGGCAATGAATCGAAGAAGTATGGGAGGAACTGACAAATATCGAAGATCTAGGGCGTTCATTAATTAATTTCATGCCAAGAAGACTGGAAAACGTTATTGAAAAAAATGGTGGCCAAACAAAACATTAAATTTTTTTTTTCTTGAGCTATTTCTTTATTGTTAATTATTTCTTGTTAAATCAGATGTATTGTATGCTTTCTTTCATTACTTCTTACTTCTATTATATGAAAATAAATGTCTACTTTCGTTAACTATCACTTATAATGAAATACTAACATGCTGAAAGCCACAACTACAACCACAAAAACGTTGTCCCAGATTTATATGAACAAGCAGAATAGAGAATTAGGTTACAAGAGTTGTCCCAGATTTATTTGAACAGCACTGTACATATTTTAATTTTCCTCATTTTGGCACACGATCGATAACATCCAGTATATATTAAAATATACTCTGAGAATAATTATGATTGCGCAATCCTAATAACTACAAAGCTATTAACTTTACCAATTATATGTTTTTATTAAAAATTATTCCTATTTTAACGCCAAATCTAAATTTGAAGTTTTATATGGAGGAGGTTCAATTCAAAAAATATATTCGTTTAGCCGCGGATGTACGACTCAACCTATATAAGTATATATACTTCTAAATGTAAAGCAAATTAAATTATCACTAATCAATTAAAAAGTCGCAAAAATTAATAATGTCAATAATCTGCCGTTGCAAATGATACTACTGAAATATTGTTCAAGTTAATATAAAAATCGTGTCAATAAAATTGTATGTTAAATTAACATAAAATTAATTAACATTGAATTCACTTATAAAATAAATACAATAGTTCTTTCACATCTTTATTCTTAAATGAAAATTACATATAATATAATATATCCCTGACCACACACTATCCCAGCAATACAAGCTTTTGTCTTGAATCATCGTTTTCCTCGGAATAATTGGCTATCTGTAAAAACATTAAATTCACTAAGAAAAGAATTAAAACCAATAGAGCTTTTACATACTTTCGCTTTCATTTAGGACATCCTACTTATCACTCACTATCGCACACGGGAACAGATGTAATTGTATATTGCCTGACCACCAATAAATCTATGAGGCTGAATGTTATGTACTGGTTACCTTCGACAGGATTGTAGAAGTTGTCTTCATTAACAGTTGCGACCCACAGGTTCTCCGGATCAATATCAGTCATACCACTTGATAAATGTTGAAGCTGGTTATTGATACTTGGATATGTTTGGTATGCGCTTCTTAGAGCATCTATAGAAGCCGAAATCAAACTATTGTCGTTGACATTTGTACTGGTAACTGTAATCTAAAATGTTTATTATGAACAATCTAGTCTGACAATAACCAGAGTACATAAATTTATATATGAAAAAAATATAATTAACTATATTTAATGTGAATAATATTGCGATAGTATACCGAGACAAGGACGCGTTTCAAATTTATTGATTTTCTTCGGCTTCGCAAATGGCAATTTCATATATTTATCGTATATGTATATACCGGTTGTGTCAAGTATCATTAGCCATAGGGAATCAGTAAATACGTATGTATGTACGATATATACGTATATATGTAATACATTGCAGCGTGGTGTCTATACATCGTACATACATACATACGTGTACACAGATTCCCCATGGCTAATGATATTTGACATATGCGGTATATATGTAGTGCTGAGTGCTGGCATACTTGTTTGTATGAAATATTCCCTAATTTGAAAAGTATCGCGAAAATATTAAATTATAAACTATCTGTTTTGAAACAACATCTTTAAACTGGCTTGTATATTTAGTATTACATATTTTCACACAACATTTCTATGTACAGAGTGTTTTACATCGAATTATCAAATTAATCAGGACCGTGTTTTTTTATTAATTTATTATTATCAGTCATAATGACAGCATAAATTTCCTGATAATTACCTAAAATATTCGTTGAAAGAGAAATTATGTGGACTTGAAAGTATGAATTTTGGAATAATAATAACACTTAAAAGAAGAATTAAATTAATTTAAATGCTGAAAATTAAAGCTCTTTAATGTAAATATTCGTTTTTTTCACATTGTCTATCGGATATCTGGATTGTCTTGAACGTTAGAAAAAAGTTGTGCAATATGCGTACTGGAATAGTCTTCATGGGTTTCCAATAATGTTATTTATTTTCACAGTTTACAATTGCATATTTTAAGAGAGTATTTCTGTCTCTTTTCAGTGATATATATATATACATATATATAAAATATTTTACAATTCCTTGCCAAATATACATTGTTTTCTAATTGACAACCAGTTGTCATATTGTTATTACTTTTATTTCATTGTATGCCACTACTACCAAGAAGATTTTTAATTTTTCAATACATATATATATATACATATTTTATTTCTATTCATTTTAGTCAAAACTTATAAGGCCAGATATGACAAATCCATTTATTTCAAATGAGCAAATTGAAACTGAACCTCAAGCTTTCAAAATTTCGATAAACTTAAACCTTATCCATCTAGAAAGCAATATACTGATCGCAATTTTCAGTTTTGTAGTGAGTATCTACGAAACATTCAAGAGATTCGTCTATTTTCAGCAATGTAATTTGGTCAGATAGGTAACGCATCCTTTCTCCGATGTTATTCCTAATTCTGCAATCAATGTGCAATTTGATGCGTCCTAACGGCCACGCAAAGATTCAATTTCCATAATTTTAAAGACAGAACAGATTTATGATCACATGCGAAATGGATTGTGTATATTTTACAGCATTCAGTTGATATCGTTAATATGTACACCAAAAGTTAATTGATAATCAATATTAAAAGAACAAATATTATAAATAGCTATACCCAAAATATTCACAATATATGATCGAATCGCGTAAAACAACAATAATGAGCAAAATGTGAAGGTTTTTTTAAAAAAGGTTCACATTTTTGTTCGTTCACAAAATGTGAACGAATTTTAATGAATTTGAACGGTATAAAACTATCAACAAATTGTTATAATAATTTTATAAATATTAGATAAGAAGCAAATACAAATAAAAAAATTCGCAAACAAGTCAACGGAGTGTCTAATTTTTTTTGGACAAAGTTTTAAGAGTAGATTAATCTGATTTAATTTGATATGAAATAGAAATTCCCTTTACGGAGATCTACTTCACCTACATAAATATACAAATTTTCACTATTTATAAGATTTAGTATTAAAAAAATATATTAATATATACTGACCAATTGACTTCTTGCGGCATCAATAGCTACCAGGACGCAAAGGCAGGCAATAGCGAATTTCATTGTTGCTGTTTTACTTCAAACAATAAGAATGCACATTATTTAAAATTGTTTGCTTATATATATGTCCCTTATCACTGATCAAATTAAATGGTAATAACCGACGGAAATTTTATCTGATATTATAGGATGATTCTTAAAATTCTTCGTCGTTAGCCTAGTAATCATAAGCATTGTTGGCAAAAATATTTGGCTTGGTTTCTGCATAATGAACATCTTATCTCGTCTTAAAGGTCAATACATCCATTTGCTGATACTGATCAAGATATTGTAACGAATGCAAAGTACCAGTATCACTAATCTTTTCATCTCATATATAACATAATACTTATACATCAAATATTTTGAATAATTTATAAAAAGATAAATATATGACTGATGCAACATATTTAAATCCAGATCAAACACACTTTAACTGTACTACTTATATATGGACAAGTGACATATTGCAAAACCGACAAGCTGAAAAAAATCTCTTTGGAAAAAGGCTTGGTTTTTATACCCACAGGTATATCGAAAATGTTCCACTCACACTTGTAGAATTTAGCTGCTAGTTGTATATGACTTCTTGGCTTTTAAAAAATGTTGCGGTACTTAGCTAATCGACGCTTTGAACTGTGTTTGAAGATTTTTTTTTTTTAAACATTGACTTTACAATAATTAATATTAATAATTTTAAAATAATGAAATACAACGAAATAAAATGAAGAAAGTGTTGCTGAAAATGATGTTGTTGGCTAGTGTCAAGAATAACAATTTCTAATTTTTTATAAAAATTCGAAAGGAAACACTAATTAGGGTTCAATTACGTTGAAAAGTGTTAAAGCCTTATTATTCCACATCGCAATATTTGCCTCGCAAGATATTCAGCCACTCTGACTTTGGTAGTACCATTTGCATCTCCTTTAAGCCTAATATGTAAATTGTAAAACATTTCTTCAACAAAATCTCATCTAAATGATTTTGTCAAGACGAAATAACTTTCTTGTACAGTATACTCAAATATTACAATAAACTGATATACATGGATGCACACTTATTAAAATAAATATAGAGTATTTCTAAATAACACTGTTTAAAAAAGTAATACTCACTAAACTCTTTTTTCTGTGTATTTCGGAACATATTTGATGTACTTTTTTTTTATTTTGGCACTATTACAATTTGCTAATTTAGTTAGTTACAGTGATGCACTCTTTGGTACTGCCTATACCAAATCTGTTAGTATTTCTACACACACATTTCAAGACAGACCAAAATTTGCTTTATAACAATAATCAGTTTCATGTTGGCACTTCTCAACCTTACGATGATAACAAGGTGCATTATTGGTAAAAATTAGAGCATTTTATAAATTACTATAAGATCTTTATTTATTTAACAATTGCAAGTCAAATTGCAGAACAAAAATTCACAATGTTGAAATATTCATAATAAACCCACATGTACCTTTTTAAAATTGTACTAAATCAGTCCTCAAATACTTTAGGGTTCACATATATTCAGACTTTCTGTTAATATTAGTGGCCAAATAACACCGAGCAAAGCCGCTTCACTTCAACCCGGCATTTTTTCCATTAGAATTCTATACATCTACAATTACTAAGATATAAATTTAACCTACAATTGCAAAAAATTATACCTATTTACCAAGAATTTTCCTTATAGTACATTTCGAATACGTAATCAATTTTCATTTCCCGAAGTAGCTTGAGAATTACTTGCCTATTAGCGTAGACTATTTTGGTAAGAAATAAATAACCCAGAACAGTCTCGTTTTTGCCTTGAGAAAACTAGATATACTTTTCTATTAGTACTCGATGTAACCTCCAAAATATGGTAAATATGCACACATTAAATGAAACGACTGGATATGTGTAGTATTAGAATATTTAAGTAGAAAGGAATTTGGAATAAATAAAATAAATGTCATATAAGTCAAATGTCAATAACAGTAGGTTTGATATAATGCAATTATATTGCATATTTTTAACACGTGCTTTCAAAAATGCTGAGCGATTTCCAAGCAGTTTATTATGCTTTGGATTGTATGCGCTACTTAATGATCGACATTTTGAGGTTATCAGAATCAGAAAAATGTCGTTATGGACGACCTTATATCGCTTAGCGTTAGCGAGATCCAATTGACCTTGGCTGGAATTGAATTTCGACTTATGAAACCATTTCGCTTTGGATTTCAACGTACAAATATCATTAGTATGTGTTATTGTGTTTATACACTCAATATCCTATCAATATCAAGTCAAATCCTTCGAGCCACCTACAAGAAAGGGCAGAACAATGTCTGCCGGGCCACCTAATTATTTATAAATATAAATGTCCACTGGGAGATTTATGCTTTGATTATGTTTATTGCGCATGCTAAATGATTATGCATTAGACCTTTTTTGCAGTCATCAAATCCAAATTTCAGACCATGTTTAATAACTTGTTTAGAGTTTTGAATGTTACCTACAAAATTAATTCATTGGTGTACTCAGATTTAAATCCTATTTTGGCTTAGGTATATTATCTGTCTTGTAAAGAATTTTGTCTCTTCAAGCGTATAGAAAAAAATCTGTTCAATTTTTAATTAATGTGGGTTAGGATCTTTTGCCTATCAATTATCGTTATGTAGAAGATTTCAACATTCGTAAGATTTGTTTTCCTAATAACAGCAACTTCCGTTTTTTTTTTTTGTAATTATCACTAAATTAACTTGTTTTTCTTCAGAATTATTTTAGGTAACAAGTGTCAAATATAATATTAATTTTTTTTACCTAGTACTTCTCAAGTGCTTTATCTGATCCTCTTTATTGCAAATACATGATTCATAATATGATTGTAAGAACCGTTAATACATAAATGCAAATATATGTGAGTGTAATTAATACACTTGGTCTTTATACCTAGACCAGACCACCAACAACGTAGTAATTTTTAAGGTCGCGGATGATAACTCATGTACATTGTACTGAGCATGATATCCTGGAATGATTACATGATTAGGTACTATATTACATTTATAGCAACATTTCGCGATAAACATCAAATGAACTTTCTTGAAATCTACTGGGAATAGTCTACATTAACTTCAAAGGTACAGTAATGTTTCTAATCTGTATTTGTAATAACCTTGAAAAATCTGATAGCCGGACATCGTTTGCTGGAAGTGAACAATGTAAATTAAAATTTAATTTAATTGTCGAGAAAAACACACTAGGCTATATTTCACAATGTTTTATTAGAGTTTTTTAATATATGTTTCGGCTGTTATGCCATTACTCATTATCTAAAACTAATCTAAAGTAAGTAAGGGTGCAACTGCTCTCTTAATGATATAGGGTGGTGGTGAAACATATGTTTGAAAATTCTGATAAAACTTTGTCAAATATAGCCAAGTGTGTTATTATCGACAATTAAATTAAGTAAAATGTTTCACCTAGAAGTTTCCGCAACATCAATTAAGAAAATTAAATTAAAATTTATATATTTACCTGAAAAGGCCAACTACTCTAAATTGAGTGTCAGTATGAATAGTGAATGTATACAGCATATATTAACCAAGTCAAAATCAGCATCTTTTAAATGGATTGGATGGTTGAGATCTATAAGAGCTTTTTGAATGCAGGTTTTTAAAAGAGAAAATCGTTCCAGCATGGTTAAAAGACTATTTCACCTGGTTTTACAGTCCAAAAGAAGTGACAGCTCTTTTTTATGTTTAATCTTGATATATTTTTGAAGTACTCTTTCATTTTTCAGTGATCATCTTTTGAAATACACTACAACTTTGCGGATTTTTTTTATCAACTCATTAATGTTTTCATCTTTTGTTTACTCTGGTATGTGTTCTCGCTCGGGATAAAAAAACGTCCGGGATCCCGGGATTGTATTCTTTAATCATAATGCTTTGAAATCATATTGAAGAAGAATGGCATCCTTTTCTGCATAGAATTGTCTCCTGCAGCGAGACTTATCATTCCACCACCAACTTCGTAAAAACGAAAACTGAACTAAACGGACTATCAACTCAGCATAGTTATAGTCCGTACCAAATATCATGAGCTAAAATTCGTGGAAGACCGCTGCGTCATTTCTTGGAATAAAGCCGACGGAAGGCTCTACCTCAACTGGATATTTGCAAGCAGTGGCGTGCCTTGTTTTTTCTCGGTATTTTGTTTTTGGCGAATATTCAGAAAATATAGAATGGATCTTCAGCAAGTTTTGTTTGTTGTAAGAAATTAAATCACGAGAAATAAAGCGGGTAAGCCGGTGTCAACTTTTTGTAATAAAACTAATTTCAAATTATATATTTTTATTTATTTGACATAAACATGAATATAATAATAATAAAAGATAAATGTGATGATACAATTTAATAATATACACGTTATCATAAAAAAGAAGTGATAATCAAATACACACTTACTGTTTGGTCATTAAGTAATATTTCTTCTGATTTATTACTTGTTTTAAAAATTTCTAACGCTTCTAAAAGGTTTAATTTTAATCCTTTATGACTGTAATTTTAAATTTTGATATTATTTTCTGAGAATGTGTGGTTATATTCTATTAAATGATTTGTAAAACATTATAACATTATTATAACAGTATATTAATATAAAAGTGAGTTGGGAAATCTTGTAACCGAACATCAACAATTTAACCCTGGAATGCTACACTTATTTTCAGGACTCAATCTGCTACAGTGGGGTGCAGGTGTACCCCAAATAAATGTTGGTTTATTTTTGTCAAAAAATATGTTTATTTAAAAAATAATGCAAAAACAAGTGAATTAACTTTCTACATTTGGGTTTATTCAACAAAAATATATTTTATTGTTACTCCGCACATGTAGGACAAATTTTATTCTGATGTTGTAAACAAACGAATTTTTTGCATACACTGCAGTTGACTCTGGATTTTCGGTCTTGGCTTCTGGGGCAAAAGGAACATCTACCGGTGGTAGCAGGTGGCCTTGTTGGTACTTCTGCTGGGCAAGTTATTTTTAGTACATTGCATATACTTTGACGGAGTTCACGCCTCATAGTTGGAGTTTCTAAGCGACTTTCCATATGAGGCTTCACTAAATCAAGTGCGAGTTTTTTCAGGTAATCTCTTCTGTTTTTGACAATTTCTTTATTCGGTGCATTAGAACCTCGTAAAAGTACTAACGAGTTATATCCCACAATATTTAGCAAATTATAAAACAGGCATAATGGCCAACGGCGTGTCTTTCTACTAGTGGAGTAAGTGTGGCACAGTTGGTCCAAAGTGTCCACTCCTCCCTTGGTGGAATTATAAAATTCTATAATTTCTGGTAATTTGGTGGTATTTGACTCATCACCTATTTCATGCATTGTCGAAAGCATAATAACAGCTTTTTTCTTAGTTTTTGGTGGACAATATGATAATAATGTAAGTTGGTCACTATAGCAAAACATGGCGGAGTTTATCTGTCTCTTCTTGAGGTCCAAAAATGATGCAGGAATTTCTTTTTTATTTTTTCTCAATGTACCTACAACCGTAATTTTTTTTTCTAAAAGGTTTTTTGCCGTCTGCACAGACGTGAACCAGTTTTCCATTGTCAGATTTCTATTGGTTCCTTGAAAAGAAGTGGTAAGTTTTTCACAATAATATTGGGCAACAGGAATATCAGATGGTGTGGAGTTTTTGCCTATATAAACTTCAGCGTCGAGTACATAAGCCGTTTTAGCATCACAGCACATCACAATTTTAATCCCATATTTGTCGGGTTTCGAAGGAATGTACATTTTGAATGGACATCGGCCACGAAATCCCACCAATTGTTCATCAATTGTGGTGTATTCCGAAGGTACATACAATTTTTTCATTTTGTTTATGGATCTCTCAAACACATCTCGAAATGCTGCAAGTTTGTCGATTTCTCTTCTTTCAGCTCTGGTGTCTTTATCGTCAAACCGAAGGCTGTTTAGTAAAAATCTAAAACGTGCTTCAGGCATTGTTGCTCGAAATATGGGTATACCATTGTCTTTGTCAAAGAGTTCTTTGGTAAATACTCCATTCAACTTCATTACGCCGGCATAATATAATAAACCAAAGAGAGCCATCATTTCAACATTATTTGTGTCCTTGGTGTAGGAAGGTTTATTAGCTATTGGTGTATCTTCGGTATCACTATTGCCCATTTCTTTGCCATAATTCAGTCTTTGAGTTTTTATTTCTTTGTTGGTATATTCTGTGATCGAATCCAGATTTTCTCTGGTGAAACATAATTTCCACGCTTCTATTCCTGATTGTATTTGCTTTGATTCATTTTTATTTCCGGGTAAATGTATAACAAGATTTCTTTTTGGTGTACGATGAACTGCTCCTTTCACACCTGACCATTTGAATCCATTTTTGCCCCTTAGTTTGGTGGGAACCTTCAAAACTTTAACCTTATCTTGGTCTGCAAGCTGTATTTGTGCCAACGGTACATCTTCCTCAGAATCATAGGCGGGTGGTAAAGGATCGTGAGACTGAACCGAAATAGGAGAAACTACTGGGTCGTCTTCAGTTTCAGAATCTTTGTCCTCTTCGAGGTCGTCTCTAAAATCTGGTATAATGACATCGTCCTCATCGCTCTCGTCCTGAGAAGCATCGGAATCAGAATCATAGAGAAAACGGTGTATTTCAGCTAGATCATCAGGATTTGTTAGATCGAAATTCTTTTTTTGAGAAGCCATTGCGTTATCTAAAAAACAACAATTAAATTAAAAAATAGCATGCATAAGCTATGCAACAAAAACATTAATAATCAAATAATTGTGTAAAACAAATATATACTTACAACCAAAAACAAATCTAATATAGTGTTATTCTGCTACACTGGGGTACAGCTGTACCCCAACTATTAAATATCTCCGAAATGCAAAGACACTCTCTGTTACCAATATCGCACATGGACTGATGCATCGTGTGCTGAAACTACTCAGGAGCTCACGACCACAGCTCCATCTATTTCCGAATGGCGGGATTTTTGAAGAAGGGTGGGGTACAGGTGTACCCCAAGTAGCATTCCAGGGTTAAAATAGATTAAAGTAATAGGTATTTAATTTGTAGTGTGTCTCAGATGTTACCAAATAAGATATTATATTGCCATCAATTCATGTAACTCTAGTTTGATAATGACATGTAAAATGTTGAAACTGCAGTCACATAGTGATTAAAAATAAAGTGAAGGTATTTAAAGTTTAATTGAGTGTTTTATTTTATTTAAATCCAGTATCATGAATCTTCGCAAAGTAACAGCCGAAAGTGTTATATATTTGCTATAATAATTGTACAGTGAAAGACCGCCGCCTATGCGTGCCTTTTTCTTCTGGAGGGTCGGGTCGATTCCAAGAAATGACGCAGCGGTCTTCCACGAATTTTAGCTCATGATATTTGGTACGGACTATAGCATCAGTTAGCGTATAAAACTCTCTCTAAATATTATGTTACACTTATTTTTCGGACGGAATAGTATATTTGAAATTTGTCACTTTAATTCCTGTTGGTAGAATTATTGTTTTATTTTGTTTTGGTTTTGTCATTTTTACGTATGCATATTTTCACTAGAATTCTTCTTCTTTATCCCTTAGTACGTTCAATTGTTGCATTTCCGTATATCTTTAAATAAATACGAATTAATTAAATTATTTTAAATTTATCTCTAAGTTGAGTATTGTCACGACATCTGTCGTCGGCGAGCACTTGTTATCGGCTAGCAGCTGCCCACTTTCCGGCTACTCAGAATTAATTTTTAGTGAAATGCTACTATTAGGTATTGTGGCTTAAGATTTCTTTAATAATAATCCTCCAGTTGCCTCTGTATTTAGTAATTATCGTCAGTTTCATTTTTAAATTATTTTGCATTAGTTAAATTCTGGTTATTCGACCGCCACCTCTCGGCGTAGAGCGGTCTGTGAATTATAAGTCGCGACGACGTAGTTAAGCGTGGTGTCTCTGCTTGTCGAATTAGTTCAATTTTACGTAACCACGGCTGAGAGTATATTTTCTGAAGCCACATTTCGTGCACTTTTAGTCTTAGCGTTGCCATAAGTTTAGAAGCAGCGTTGATTGTTGTTCGTGTGACTCCTTGCATATTGGAGTATTTGCCGTATTGAGTAGTAGTTTTCACTAAAGTAGAGTGGATTATCTTCGCAATGAGTTAAGAATTTTATCGTGTTTTATTTCCGACGCACGTCACATTATTTTTCGTAGATGCGAACAATGCAGTCACCCTGGTAAGGATTTCTCTTTCTTGGTTTGATTAAGAGTTTTAATAACATATTTCGTTTCGTCTTTTTATTTTTAGCTTCCAGTACGACGTAAAACATTGCACAATTTTATCGAATCAAATTCTGTGGCACGTGCTCTGACCGACGCCATCTTAGAATCATCCCTTTTGCGGTACGAGAAATCGTTGGAATTTTGAAAAGTATATTTTCCTCCTTCTAATCAGAGGGTTAATATACCACCATACCGTTTACGGGAAACCTTCTGTTACTGCAATCGTTCCGAGGGCGAAAATTACACGATTTTTTCCCATTCCTGTGGCCCCGTGCACTTGTCGACAAGCTGAGTCCTATATTTTATATTTTTATGTTCCTTTTGGGTGTGTTAATTTGTAATTTACTATAATTTAATTTTTGCCAGCTTATGAAAATTAATTTTGTAATTTTATTTATTACTTTTAATCCAAAAATTGTTGTTTTGGCTCCGAGATATTCTAGTGATCGGATGCTTAGATCATAATTAAGACTTATGCATTATTTTGTGTACTTCAGTGGTAAAGAACGTTGTTCTAAATTCTTAATTTAAATTGTGACTTACGTAATTTTAGAATCTTGCCGGTTATTATCTAATTTTGTAGTAATTCTTGCCCGATACAAGGGTTAGATGTAGATTTAATTTTTTGCTATATTTGATTTTGATTTGAGTGCCTTCAACCAGATTTATTCTAATATGCCTTATTTTTATCAACCCTCAGTTGATTGATTTTCACCTTTGTACGTTTATATTTTAGTTTTTGTCTACAGGGTGAACCTGAAGGTGCATATTTGTAAATTTGCTGTAAAGTGAGATCTCTACTTCCTTAATTTAAATCATGTTGTATTTTTAATTCTTTTGAATATTATATTTTGTGTTATACAGGCTGACCGAATAACACGGTCATTTTATGTGAACTTTACATAACTTAATTTTCCTTAATCCATTACTAGTGACTCTTAACTAGAGCAGTTTTGCTATTTTCATAATTTCAATTATTTTTTTTCTTTTTTTTGTTATTTACTTCAAATGTTTTTTTATTTTAAATATTAGAACACCTTTATTAATTAATAAATTTGTTATTGTTGAATTTCGGGATACTGTCTTATCTTTCGCTACCTTGGTATATTTAACTGATTTTCCCCTGGGCCAATGATCTTTTGGGGTGGGTGAATAGTAGATAATAGGGGTGGCATCCAAATATTAATCCATCTGCGGTTTTAGGTAGACCCACGCCCACCAAGACGATTGAGCAAGCGGCAGTTCCCCTCTCCTTCTTTAACAAATGGAAGGGAGTGGAGGGTAACGCATTCCTGATGTTCTACGCATTTAGCCTTCCGAAACCTTGGATAAACATTTTGCGGTGTTGCTATTGTTTTAGCTTGGTCAAACATTTTTATTTGTTTATATGTGCCGGAACGGATGAATTAATTTAACTTACAACGACGCCATTTTCCTGCGCCCTTACTGAACTTTCCAATTTGAATTCGTGAGGGTGTAGCAATTTTATTATAATAACTTTATAAGTATTCGATTAGCTCCAATATAAATAATATGTTTAATATTTACTTTTACATAACTACATAACCTACACTTGAATATATTTATACTTACGAAATATCTAATTTCTAAAGATAAATTGTAAAATGCATCTAAACCATTAACGTAAAAATTTTATCAGGTTTGTACACATATGACATTACTTATCTATAAAACTTATTTATATTACTTGTGATGCAGATTTGTATGTCTGGCACCACCACCAAAATGCCCCCAAATACTGTGGAAGATATCCCATCTTAAGTTTATAAATAAATGTGATAATCCTATAAACAATTTACTTCTTGATACTTTATTTATTTTATCTCGAAAAGTAGGCAGGGGGGTGCTTTCCAAAAACACTAACTTTTACCTGGCTTTGTATTAAACAACTGCAAATAAGTAAAGGATGTCTAACTTGCTTTAAAGATAGTTGTTTGGAGTGCAAACTAAATCTGATTTAATTCGATGTGAAATAGAAATTCTCTTATCGAAAATTTACTTTACCTATATAGAAATATAATTTTTCACTCTTCCTAAGATTTAGTAATAAAAATATACAGCATGTGTCAATTTTCATTAGCCATAGGCGATTAATTCATGCAATACGTGACAACATGGCATCCCTACTTTCCTATCCAATGCGAGCGCGACCGATACAAGCTCAAGTTATAGCAGTAACTGTTGGACCATTGACTTGGGTGTTTGTAATGCGTTCAGAAATAATATTTACGCGTTGCAAGATTTTTTTTTTCCTTTCAGTAAATGCAGAGAATTATTAAGCTGCGTTTACGCTGCATGACACAAACAAAAGCGTAATTCTAATAAAATTAAAAATAAGGTAAATAAAAAAGGATTCTGAAAATAATAATAAACTAGTAGATCAGGATATCGCGGCGGCCATTTGATGTTTTCCGTTCCAGTAATAAGACGGCTTTTATGGCAGACTAGATCGTGTTCGCAGCAAAAGATTGAATGTAAAATCTGGTGGGGAGATCGGAGAAAGTCGTGCTAATGTCGATTGTTGCCTGGATTGGTGACGGAGAGTAGGGGTAACACACGTTGCCACATATTATTTGAATACGTTTAAATCGCACGCAAACATTGAATCCCTATAGCTAATGAAATTTGACACATGCGGTATATTAATACACACTGATCGATTGTAATTAACCTACTGCGACATGAACAGTCACCAGGACACAAAAGCAGGCAATAGCGAATTTCATTGTTGCCGTTGTATGTCGAACAATAAGAATGCACTTTATTTGAAGTTTCCCGATTACATAGATATCCCTTATAACTTAACTGGTAATGGCAGAGGGAACTTTTATCTGATAATAAGATGATTCGTAACATTTCTAGCCAAAAGTTTGGTTTGATCTCTGCATAATGTAAATCTTATCTCGGATAAAATCCCCATATTTTCATTTATCGATGCCGATCAAGATATTGTCATAAATTGAAAATACCATTAAGAATAATCTTTTCATCTCATATTAAAATATTGCTAATATTTATAATACTTATTGAATCAAAGATGTTGGAAAATTTATAAAAAGATAACTTTATTGCCTTATGCTATATATTTAAATCAAGATCATTGAAATATGAATATGTATATGGATAAGTAACACATTAAAAAGGCCAAAATTAATTTCTTTAGTAAAGAAACTTGGTATGGTATATAGGTTTTTAGAATATAATATTAAATACAATACTAGATGATGTCCTCGATAGTCTAAGTAAGTGAAAAAGGTTTTTATAACCAGAGGTATGTCGAAATTGCTTCACTCATACTAGGAAAACTTGGCTACTAGCATTATATAGGAGCATTGCAAAATGCACTGGAGATAATAATTAGGTGTATTTTCGTTGCACCAACCGCGATTTGTCCTAACAGCGAATTACCTAACATCGGTTAACAAATTCGACGTTTGAGGTCGATTAAAGTTAATGTTAACCTAAAAATCTCTTGTAAAGTAACATTGAACGATCGTGTTTTTGTTTATCTTGTGTCGAGTACTGTAAATAATTATAATAATCATGTCTAGTGATAGTGATAATCCAAATATTACATCGTCGTTATCATCATCTGATGAATAATTACTAGAGTTAATAAATATGCTGCCAAGACCAAAACTGTATCGAAAAAGAAATAACCCCATGGAAGATTTCGACGATGTGGACTTTAAAATAAGATACAGGTTTTCAAAAGGAATAGTCCAAGAAATGATTACAATATTTGATTTGAATGATTTTGAATATAACAATAACAGAAATCATCCTATAGCGCCAATTACACAGTTGGTATTAACATTGCGATTCTTCGCAACTGACACTTTCCAACAAGTAATAGGTGATCATACATACAAATATGCATAAACAAGGAATCTAATTGAAAGGACTTTTGGTGTCTGGAAAAGGAGATTTCCTTGTTTGTCTGTTAAGACTTAAACCTGAAAAAGTTCTACCTATTATTGGTGCTACCGCTGTGTTACACAATTTAGCAATTGATTTTAATGATACTGTTCCTCATGGAATTGATGTTGCCAATGATGCAGTAAACATTCTGAATGCTGAAGAAAATAATATCCCAGCAAGAACGGCATTAATTTAAAAAGTTTTTACGGAATAAAACGAGTTATTTAAGGTACGTGCATAAATATTATATATTGATATGAGTACATTATTCAATTTCTTAATTATTTGAATTCAAAACTAACTTTTGCAAAATTTCTAATTTTAATTTTTTCATATTCTAGTTTGATTGCTTCCTGTTGACCTTTTAAACTTTCTTGTTCTAATTTTTCTTCCTCTTGCATCAATTGAAACTCAGTAATTTAATACATACTTCCTGTTTTTTCTTTTTTAAAGTAAGAATTTCAATTTCAATATTATTTTTTTTCTGTACAGCATTTTGTTTGCAAGATTTTTTGTTTTGTGAAATTTTGAACACAATCATATATATCATTTAATTTTATTTTCTTTTTAGGAGGCATTATGTTTGGAAACACTAGTTGTATATGGGCTTCCATCTACAAATGCTGTGGAATTGTTTGTCGAGGGAGGTTCCACTACCGCTTCACTTCCAGATGCTATTGCAGATACTACGTTGGCTGCTTTTGTTATAGGTTCAATTCCTTCAAGAACAACAACTGGTGCTATGATATCAAAATCACATATGTTATCTAAAAAGAGACTTGTGTATTTTTGAAATATATATATATAAATAACATGTGATTACTTTTTTTATTTGGTTTATTTATTTAGCGTATAGTGTTTTATGAGTAACCATTATAATAAATATGAGGGCCATTTTAAAACTTAAACATAAGTGTAATTATACGTACCACCAAAATAATCTGCTGAAGAATCAAATGGATTTTGTTTTGGTTCAATTTGTGGCTTGAGCAAACTATATAGCCTTACTTGTGACGGGTTTAATTTTGATGTATGTGGTGTAACACCACCCGTTTTATATATTTCCATCTGAACAAGAAAATGTTCATATCAGCTTAATTTGTAAATTAAATTACTTGAAAATATAAATACTCTGATTACAATTGCTTTTACTATACCATAAATATGATTATTAAAATGCATATTGAACAAATAATATTTAGGTTTACACTAACTTGTTCATCAGCATTCTGCTTCTTTAATTGACGTTTAGTATTATTGTAGGCATTCTTTAATTGTTGCCATGTTCTACTTTCATTTCATGTGGATGAATTAAAAGCTTCAGCGACTCTCCCCAATGCTTTGTTTTTCTCTTTTAATGATATATCAGTTTTTTTATTTTCAATAATATAGAAATATTGTTCGGAAACTATAGCCAAAAGCATCTCTTTATCCATTTGAGTAAAATTGGTTGACCTATCACGTTTGTCCATTGTATTGGTAATTTGTTTATTTAATAGAATGTTGCACTTACTTTAGAGGTTGAAGTACAACTAAACTTCAGTAGAACATTAACAACCAAAGTAAACTAATTTCGTAATATACTCCCTACCTAATATTTTATGATAGGAATTGTACACAAAATATGCATAGACATGTCATTTCAAAGAAATCATTGTTAAAGTACCAGATGTCTTTATTTTAAAAATGGTTTTCCAATTACTATAGTGATATACCCTAATAAAACGCAGATATGTTTGGAAATTCCCATGATAAATGTTCACAAATTTAAATCTTACTTAAAATGCACAGAGCAATCACGGCATGAAACGTCAGACATTTTAATGACGTCACATTCTTGCGTTGTCAAACGCTCTGTTAACTAATCTACGTTAAGGCTGTACGCCCGGCCTCGAAATCGTTTTTCCCATTTCCTAATCGTATTTTTCATGAAAACCTTACCGAATTTACACGTTAACTTAAGAAAACAATACCTTTCAATGGATAAATCGTAATTCTTCGAAATTGTCCAAAGGGCCCTAAATAAAATAAAAATCTAAGAAATTTCAAAAAACAAGCCTTTATTTAAAATTATGTAACACTCAACAGCAATACATAAATTTTATTTTTTCTTAATTTTTAAAAATAAGGTCACGAAACGGAAAACAAAATTTTGAAATTTGGGCGAAATTCTCTGAAATCAAATAGAGTATGTGGTACGCTCGCACATTGTGTCGAGAGGTAGCTCCGCCTACCATTTCGGGCAGTTTCTACGCAGTTTGTAAAATACTTCTGAGATCGGTGTATGTTAAGAAAGTAATCGTTACTCGGACATTATTTTATCGAAACCGTTGATATTTTCTTTACAATATAGTGTACATATACAATGTCAGCGTCACAATACTTCCTTATACTACGTATCAGAAAGTAAAAGCAATATCTCTTCCCGTCCCTAACGCTATACCTGCTAGAAGCGCATGCTAGGACTCACACGGCTTGCGGGCTGGGAGTATAATTATTATATTTGACTCGCAATAATTTGCTTCTGAAATGATCTAGAAATTTATTTCTTGCACAAAAAATAATTTTGGAATGTTGGCTTTATTTTGTTTCACATATATATGGGTAAATTCTGAAAAATAAGATTAGTTACTCGATAGCTGAAAAATACGTTACACAAATTGGTCGTCTACTAAAACTTTTTTTTTATAAAATTTACACACCATAAAGAAAAATCGAAAACACTAGTATCATCCAAATACTTTAGGGTATAACCTTAAAAAAAACAGATCCCTTTAGCTCTCTGCATTGCTAAGATATCACGAGATAAGTATTGAAAATTGAAGAAAATGAAAATTTTAAAATTTACACAAAAAAACGATTTTTCGACCTTTTTGCGATTTCGATTTTATTTTCCAACTCAAAATTTGAATCCGGCAGGTGATTTTACATGTTCAGCTTCACTTTTTTTGTGTGTTTGAGAAAATATAGATTGTCTAATTTAGGGGGGGTTGCTTCCCGACTGCCAAACATGTCGGCCAACCGGCGATTATCTGAGACCATAACGCAGCCATAAATTACAGGCAGATTAGATTAGGTGACAAGTTCTTTTCTCTATCTTTTTCCTCAGCATAAGACAGAGCACGCGGACCCTTAAACATTTGTCTTTTATTACATTTGCACGAAAAAACAGTGGTACGCCTATTTCAAATCGAACTCAGCTTGAAGCGGGCGTCCAGCCTTAACTTTTCGTTGGTGCAACGAGAAAGAAATTTAATCCGAATTAACTCCTAACGTAGCGTTAACTAACATAGGTTATCAAACTTAACAACGGCTGTTGGTGCAACCGGGCATTAATTTACTGTACTGCACGACAAAAGGGTAAAATTTTATCTTTTTTATTGAAATAAAGTATTACTTCCGATCTAGGGAGAATATACTCGTCAATATAAAGGGTGGTGTTGATAAGTTTTGGCCGTTTTGGTCACACAGAGAAAGAGAGAAACATTTTGCAAAAACCACTTTTTCGGGGACTTTAACACGTGGACTTCTGCAAAAATCTCAAGTCGTCATCTTGACAATACATTCTTATAAGCGTATGCGTTTTAAATTATACTAAAGTTGTTCTAAACTAAGATTTAACTACTTTTATCTACCTAAAATATAAACAAAATCCTACTGTACTACTTCTATTCTCTTAAAAATCTCTATAGGATGCATACTTGGCGAGCTATTCGCAAGAAAACGCTACATACTCGCTAAGAGTAAATGTGTTACTTCCGGTCCGAATTTTGAAATTTTTTTTATACAAAAGTTGTTGAAAATTAAGTTCTAAATACTGTTATACTGGTAACATACCTGTCTAAAAAGCATGACTTTCGAAATATTGGCAAAAATCTGATTTTCGATAAGAGTACTTTCGGTAGAAATTTCGAAAAACTTTAATAATAAAATTCTTCTCAAATTTAATTTTGGGTTTATATGAATTCCATATAAATTTGTTTAAACTTAGTAGTTGACGAAATATTGGCAAAATACGATTTTTTTACTGAAGTAAACTACTACTTCCGGTCTGCCGATTTTACTGAAAATCTAATAAAATTTCAAGAGGGAGATTATACTTCCACCAACCACTTTTTCGGTATTAGGGGACTTCAAAACGTGGACATCTGCAAAAATCTCGAGGTCGAAAATTTTCATCATCACAATCCTTATACTACGTATAAGAAAGTAAAAACGATATGTTTATTGAAAAAAGCTATCAGTATTACTACGAAACAAATACGGCAATACTGAAATATTGTTCAAGTTAAAACAGAGTTACAAACGTAATGTAGTAAGTAATTGCTGGCCTGTAAAAATATTGAATTGATTTACAAAATAAATACAATAGATCATTCATATCTTTATTTTTAAATGAAAATCACATATATTATGTCTGTGACAACATACTTTCTCGACAATACAAGCTTTTGTGTTGAATTATCATTTTCCTCGGAGTAGTTGCTTATCTGTAAAAACATTAAATTCACTTACAAAATAAATACAATTAATGGAGATTTTATATCTTTATTGTGAAATGAAAGACCAAATATTATGCTGTATTACATACTTTCGGATTCATTTAGGCAATCCCATATATTATTCACTATTCGCAGACGGGAACGGATGTAATTGTATATGACCTGATCACCAGTAAATCTATCAGTCTCAGTGTTATGTACTGGCTACCTTCGACGGGATTGTAGAAATTGTCTTCATTAACAAGTGCGATCCACAGATTCTCCGGATTGACATCAGTCATACCACTTGAGAAATGTTGAAGCTGGTTATTGATACTTGGGTATGTATTATATGCGGTGTTAAGAGCAGCAATTGATGCCGAAATCAAAGCATTATCGTTGACATTTGTACTGGTAACTGAAATCTAAAAAAAATATTATTTATAATCTCGTCTGTCAATAAACAGAATAAATAAACTTATTGATGGCAAAATTTATAATTAAACATATTTAATGTGAAAAATGTATTGCCACTGAGCACCCAGACAAAGAAGCGTTTCTAACTTATTGGTCCACTTCAGTTTGGCGTAGCACTTTGCAATGGCAGTTTCATATATTTGTCATAATTATATGAAATGATAGTATACTCCGTAATTGAAAAATTATACCAACTATATTTAATATTAGTTAACCATGCTAAGAGATGTATACACTTGCAGTGCAAAAGAGTATTGTATCAACTGTAGACATTGTACAGCATTCTGAAGCAAGTCGGTTTTTACATATTTTAACACTATACAGAGTGTTTGATATCAAATTAATAACGGATGGGGTCTATCAGCTCTCATAATTTTATTATGGCATATTATTTTTTATAACTATATAACATGTTCTTTGAAAGAAAAATGGTTATACTTAGAAATATAATAATTTTTAAACAATAAAAACATTTAAAGAAGAAATTACACTAATTTAAATGCTCAAAATAACAACTCGCTTCTATAAATACTTGTTTTTTACATTTTCTATTCAAGTCGATATGGGTTATCATAAAAGTTAAACATAATTTGTTTAATACGACCTTTATAGTTTTTTTTAAGAATTTGATTTATTTGCATAGTTGACAAAGACATTTTGCCCCTCTTTAATAATCTATATAATTATATTTATATTCTATTTTACTCAAAGCTTATGACACAAATATTTTTATTATATGAAACTTATCTTAAATACACACTCTAAGCGTGACAAGTAACAAATATGTGAAGATTATGTCTTTTTTCCCTTTAAAATAGCATTTATATCGAAAAATGATATATAGAAATTACTATAGATTATCTAATTTGGCGTCTCCAATATACCTATTTTAATCGATATTCATTAAACAAAAACGACAGTCCAAACGCAGTTCATAAGAAACAAAACAAAATCTGATTAATTATTGATTATTTGGCAAGCCGCGGACAAGAAATTACAACATTCAAGATATAGGAGATATATTAATATTTAATACAGTTGCAGATGTTATCGCAAATCCATTAATTTCAAGTGGTCAAATTAAAACTGAAACGTTTGGAATTAGAAAGCAATACACTTTGTCACCACATAAAACTGATCGAAATTTACAGTTTTGTAATTTTGTATCTACGAAACATTCAAAAGGTTCGTCTATTTTCAACAATATAATTTGGTCAGATAGGTATTGTAAAATCTTGTTATTTCTAATTCTGCTGTCAATGTTCGAACTCGCGAAGGATTTACTGCGGGTTAAAATAGCTTTTATATTGTAAAATGATATCTAATGAGAAAATTTTTAATAAAATTGAAAGGTCAGATTTATAAAACTATCAATAAGATATTATAATAATTACATAAATATTCGATTAGCGCCAATAACATGTTAATACAAACATCTGCAAATAAATCAAAGCAGTTTCTAACTTATCTTAAAGATACTTTTTGGGAGTGCAAACTAAATCTGATTTAATTCTATGTGAAATAGAAGTCACTTAACGAAAATATACTTCACCTACATAACAGCATAATTTCAGTATTTCTAAGATTTAGTAATAAAAAAGTATTAATATATACTGACCGATAATTGACCAACTGCGGCATGAATAGCCACCAGGACGCAAAGGCAGGCAATAGCGAATTTCATTGTAGCTGTTTTACTTCGAACAATAAGAACGCACTTTATTTAAAATTGCCTGCTTATATAGATGTCCCTTATCACTTAACTAGTAATGGCAGAGGGAACTTTTATCTGATGCAGTAAGATGATCCTTAACATTTTTAGCCAAAAATGTTTGTTTGGTGTCTGCATAATGAGCATCTTATCTCGTATAAAAACACCATACATCCATTTATCGATGTCGATCAAGATATTATAATGAATTAAAAGTACCAGTATCTCTAATCTTTTCATCTAATATTAAAATATTACTAATAAACATAATAGGTACTTGTGCAATCAGAGATAATGAAAAATTTAAAAAAATATAAATTTATTTACTGATGCAATGTATTTAAATGAAGATCATTCAAATATGCTTTAACGACTTTACGTTGTATATTGATGACATATTGCAAAACCGACAAGCCGAACGAAATCTCTTTAGGAAAGGGAAAGTTTTAAGAATATATGAAATACAATACTAGTCATGGATAGTCTAAGTGACAATGGTTTTCATGCCCAGAGATTTCACACATACTTGGAAATTCTTTAAATATTCATTGTAGAATTCACTTCAGATAACAGAAGCGTCGTGCATTAAAGAAGCCTTTAAATCGTTTATAAAACTGGATGAGCACCTTTTATAAGGAAATAAAATTTCTGTGCCTAGCCTTGGATATAGTGCAGGTGTAGCTGTAATGTTGTTAAAGTTTTGTACGTATGTACCATTCTGTTTTCGCCGCAAATTTGTATAGTTGGTTATACAGGGTGAGTCGTGAGGAATCAACCAACTCTAGGAGTGTATTCTACATGTGAAAATAATGAAAAAATACTCAAATGTTGTTATCCGATTTTTATTTATTTTCGAGTTATAGCGTAAAATTAAAAATGTATATTTAGTATGCCATGTTTATGTATGTATTCGTGAAAACAGTGTAACCCCGGTAGCAAATCATCATATAGGAAAGTCTTCCTAACTGAAACACTATCTGTTCGTGGTTTTCCGAACTAGCGGTGGTGACATCTAAAGCAGTCGAGATATAGTGTAGAGTGTTTTGTATGTCTAATGCGTCTAATGTCACTACCTCTCGTTCATTGTTGATATAGTGAGGGCGCAGCCATCATGAGAAACGTTCCCTATACAAACATACCTTGGAGTAAAATATTATAAAATTGTTGTTCGAGTTTTATGACATTGACTTGACGTTTGTACGACTAAAGTATAGGAAACTAAAACGCCACACACTTATTCAAATTTAGAATATGCTAATATGGTGTTTGTTTATGGATTTTGTAATGGGAATGCTACTGCTTCTGCAGGTTTCCACATCACAGACATCCTAATAAAAATGTATTTATTAGTGTATTTAACAAATTGTGCGAGACCAGAAAGCTTCCCAGTGTAAGCATAATATCTGAACGAGGCAGTCGACAACAATTACAAGAAGTAGAAGATATTCTTGATGTAATAGAAGAAGACGCAACTATCAGCTCAGGGAGAATCAGTATTCAATTGGGCATTCCACAAACAAGGGTGATAAAAGCACTCCACGAGCAAGGCTTGCGTCCGTATCATGTACAAAGTGTACAGCACCTACAACCAAATGATTATCGTAGACGTATGGAATTTTGTCGATGGATAAATGATAATCCCCGTTTTGTATCGCGTACACTTTTTACGGATGAAGCAACATTCACCCGTGACGGTATTAATAATTGTCATAACAATCATATATGTGCAGACGAAAATCCACACGCAACAGTCGAAAGTAACTTTCAACATAAATTTTCGGTAAACCTGTGGTGTGGTCTGATTGATGGTTTTGTAATTGGTTCTTACATTTTTGAAAATCGCCTCACGAGGGAGACCTATTTAAATTTTTTAGAAAATGAACTACGCGGACTGCTAGAGGATGTTCCCCTAAACATCAGAATCCAAATGTTCTACCAACACGATGGAGCGCCTGCACATTACGCTCGTGCGGTAAGGCAACATTTAGATGAAAGGTTTCCAGGGAGATGGATTGGTCGTGGTAGTGACATTGGTTGGCCTCCTAGGTCTCCAGACCTCACCCCACTCGATTATTGTTTGTGGAGCCTATTCAAAAATGAAGTGTATCAAGTAAAAGTGGACACCCGTGATGCACTAATTCAACGCATTAGGAATGCTGCAGAAGATATCAAGCATCAACCTGACGCTATCAGGAACGCAACCAGCGCCCTTGGTAAACGATGTAGAAAATGTTTAGAAATGAATGGCGGTATTTTTGAAAATATATTATAAAGAACGATAATAATAATGGGATACCAAAACTTTAATGTATGAAATTTTTTTATTAAAAATTACGCTATAACTGGAAAACAAATAAAAATCGGATAACAACATTTGAGTTTTTTTCCATTATTTTCACCTGTCGAATAAACTCGTAGACTTTAGTCGATTTCTCACGGCTCACCCTGTATAATAATAATAATATATGTTTATTTAGCAAATCCCGTCATAGATTACATTAGCATTCATATTGTTCCTTGAGCAACATTAATGCTTTCTCTTACTGGATCTGATATTATTATTACGGGCATTACATTTTATTTATTGCTGTCAATCTGTCAAATATTAGTTTAACAAATATCAAAACTCCAAAATGTCTATAAATATTCTCAAGGGTTCTGAGCAAATCCAGAAATCTAGAAAACATCCTTTATTTATAGTTTTCAGCTACTTATCACAAATGTCCATAATAATAACTTCACAAGAATATTTTATCGAAAGCATGATTGGTGAGGAACAGCGATGTCGCTTTTATCGCAGTTGTACATACAATTTGGAAATTTTAAGTTTAAGAGTAACAAATTTAATGTTATTTGACAATTTACAAGTACAAATGTAACTTCGAACAATTATATAATTCAAAAGTTAACTAAACTTTTATTGCGTAGTGCTATATTTTATAATAAAATTCTTCCATAATATAAATTTCATTATTACTATAACATATTTAATTGTACAATTTTATAATTTTAAATATACTAATTAATTCATATAATTTACAATTTACTATCGAAGTTATTCAAATTTATTTATTGTTTTCTCCAAATATCATGCATAAATGATATTTTTAGTATAAACAACCCTACTAGACTTACTTTTCTTCCAACATTATTATACATCCAATATATAAAATATTGAATTTCTAATCTCTTTTCCAATATATTATGAAATAACATTCTATAGTCATGAATATGTTCTTCTCCTTACTTAGTTTAGTTTATTATGTACCAATTTAAATCCGTACCACAATTCCCTATTTTTATCTTTCTATGTTTTGTTACTCGTTTGTTATTTGGTGTAGTGCTACATGCGTACGTGCCACTTGCGTACAATTGAGTTTTAGTGCCATATGCGTACAAGGGGGTGACCCGATCCTGGACCAGGAGTCAGGATAATTAATGGAAGTGCTATTTGCGTACAAATATCTAATATACAACTTTTAGATGTTCAATGTTAATGTGTCTATGAATTTAATGAAGATACTCGCCGAAATGTATGTATATAGTAATGACTAATAAATTTAATTCTCAGAACGAAAATATACACCACTCTGGCTATTAAAGAAAGGAATAGTGTCCCTCTGATGCAGGATGGATCATTTTTTCTTCTTCCTGACTACGGTAACAAAGAGCAACTAATATGTTTTGCAACAACAACAGGAAAAGAAATTGTTTCAAATAAAAATTCGTTTTTTATGGATAGCACATTCAAATGTTGTAGTGAGCCCAACGAGAAAATAGGACGACAAATTTGATGTATGCTGCGTTGGCTTATCTTATACAAGAATATACAAGAAGATTCACCGAGAAATGACAAGCTACAGCAGTTTTATGACTACTCTGAAGACCAGTGACTGGAAAATGGTATTATTACTACTAAACTGTGGAATTGCAACAACAGATTACATCGTACAAATAACGCAGTCGAAGGATGGAACAACCGTTTGAATCTTGCTGTCAATAGATTTCATCCGCGAATATTTGATTTAATAAATTGGTTAAAAACAGACAAAGTGACTTTTTATACAAACGGGATGAGTTAAACTTAGAAGGAAAAAGGAGGAAATTGACTTAGGTACATCAAGATGGATAATAGATTTCAAACATACTTCAATCGAATTTTGAAACGAAAGACATTAAGAAATATTTTAAATCCTTAGCTTACGTGGCAAAACTAAACTAGTCACTAAGAATATGTACATATAGTATATTAAAATGACGCGGATATTATAAATGATTGCTACCATTCCTAAGACTGATTCTTTTTTCTTAACGCGCAGAGTAAATTTGATTGAAATTCAAAGGGAAAAGTTAATAAGAATAGAAAACCATCTGCAAGATAACAAATAATAATAATACAACTAGTACCTTATAATATTCTTTTGTAGAATAGACAAAAATTTAAATACACATTTAAAATCTTGTAGTTGTTCGCAAATAGCACTGAGAAGAAATCATCATATCTCAAAAACAAATAAAAATGGACTAATACAAATAATACAATTGAGATCAACACTGTATATAAATTACAATAATTTTAAACTGATTATCTACAATTTTCGTTTTATAGTTTTTAACAACTTTTGCCGTTTCCCTGGAACACCCGATAAATATGTCGCAGGGACGTGATGAAAACGAAGATTTGATCAAATCCCTAAGGTATCAATTCACGGAAGATGTTGAAATAACAGCTCTGTGGGGTCATTTCCCTAAAGAAAGTAAGTGATTTGATTAAATCCCATAACTGTTTTAGTGAAAATATGAAATAATATTGTTTGGATATTAAAATTATTTATTTAGTAAACCATGCACTATTAAATGTAGAATAGTTAATACAGCAATAGTCATTGAAACACAAATTATTTATTCAAAAGTAATTAACAAAAGAAGTAGTTACTTACGCCGATATTTTTAGAAATAAAGAGGATAGTTTTAGTGAAATTTTAAAAAAATGTAGTGAGTGTAATTAATAAATTTGAGGCATCTCGAGTTACAAAGTACAGTTACTTTTTTTTACAGGCACATCTTTTTATTTTACATTGTAGTTTGGATTGTTCACAGGAACACTTCTTAAATTCTTGCAATCTCAGGCAGACCTAGGTTAGTCCGTGGAACTATTTCGTTAATGTCGTAGTAGCTATTTGAAGAGCGTTTTTAGGTAGCCAGTCTTTTATAATTCCAACTGAGGTATCAAAATTTGACGTAAATTATTTTTTATATCTAATACGATCCCCACAATGTTATTTCCATCTAATGGGCCTCTATCTACCTCAGGTACATAAAAAGAAACTCAGGAATCCTCTAACACATCTTTAAATTTCTTCAAAGAAACTTCTTTCATTTTTTCAGATGATCTTTTCTGGTGTTTTGTAGCATTTCCCTTTGATCTTTAATGCTCTCTTCTTTCAAGCATAAATAGCATCGAATTTTCGATCCATATCCTTCTTCTCTTACTGTACTCCCACATATTGCGTCCATCGGATGTTTACAAGTGTCACATCAATGGGCTCCAGTAGATTCCATTCACAAACAACACAACATGCTTTACTGTCGCTGGCAGCTGCTTTCCCTTCTGATGCAAGTAACACTATAGGTGTTTTAACTGTTGAAGCAGGAGTTGGTTCGATTTGCCTTGTGGTCGATAAAGGAATTGATTCAATTTCTGGTAGATCCTATAAATGTTAAGCCTTTTTGGTGAGTAAATCAGCTGCCGGTAGATCGTGTGACATTGAAGTGTTATTGTTGGTTGATTTAAATATTGATAGATCATTAGAAGTTGAAGCATTCTAATCAATTAATTCAGATGTTGGTAAATCTTTTGAAGATGAAGCGTCGTTGTTGTTCTCTAAGGAAGCTGCTGGTAAGTCTTCTGGTGTTAAAATAATGTTATGGTCCTGCTGATTAAGTTCTCTTCAGTAACAAGTTTTTCAAGCAACTCTTTCGAAATATAAGTACTCACGGCCGCCGGAGGGGTAACAAACGAAACATAAGCCTGTGCGAGTTCTGACTAGTTTATCACATCTTTTCACTAAAACAGTTAAGAAATTTGATCAAATCACTTACTTTTCTTAGGGAAATGACCCCACAGAGTTGTTATTTGAACATCTGTCGTGAATTGATCATTTACCTTAGGGATTTGATCAAATATCCGTTTTCATCATCTCCCTGCGACATATATATTAAGAAGAAAATAGATCGAAAATTAAATTTTGAAATAGGAAGGAATATATTCAGGGGCCAGATTCAATATTGATTAATGACAAAACATCACAGTCACATCACCGTCAACAAGATCTGCAAGGCGTAGTAAATCCTCCCTTTAATTTGTGCACATTTGAAATTGTTCCCAATAAAATATACACATCAATTGAATTTTACGGTTACAACATTTCGGATGACTGGCAAACTAGTAATACATTTAGTGCATGATCAAATGGCCTAACAAATTGGTTCGTGTTTCATCGCCCGTCACTGATTACTAGAATTCACATCGATTCTTTAAATAAATAAATACCTGATTATTTTGAATCTGCTTTGTCGTATCTCTAGTCATCTTATACTGTTAGTGCTCGTTGATGAAATACCTAGTCGAGATATATGATTGGCAATATAACACCGTTATCATATTATATAAAATTAGTGAGCCTTTCGACTGTATTACCTATGAGTGGCTGTTAAAGGAAATGGATATTTAATTTGCAAATAGAAGGTTTATGGAAAGCTCTTTTACACGATTGAATAGCAATTTTCTTCCAGCAAACGAAAAACGTTGATATTTCTTCTGGTTTTGTTAATTGTATCAAATTAAACTATAAAATAAATTACATTTGTGTAAGGGTTTAAATCTTTATTTTTTACGTTACATCGGAAATATTATACAAGTAGGTCATTAAAAGACTGCTTCAGTGGGAACATCTGCTTCAGTAGTAGTAACGTCTTCTGCTTCAGTAGTAGTAACATCTTCTGCTTCAGTCGTAGTAATATCTTCTTCAGTAGTTGTTGGTTCTTCAGTAGTTGTAGTCTCAACGCAAACGTCGACGGACAAAATTGTATAGTATCTAGTAAGTAGAAAATCTACAAGTCTCATTTGTATGTACAAATTCGAGTCAGTAGGATTGTAAAAATTGTCTACACCAAGAACAGATACCCATTGGAGAGTCTCGTCCCGTTCACCCATAAGGCTCGACAAATGTTCAAGTTGAGCGGCTACATTTGGGTACGTATTATATACAGTATTTAGATTCTGGGTGGCGGCCGTAATCAAGCTGTTGTCGTTGACATTTGTATTAGTAACGGTAACCTAAAAAAATTTGGAATTAAATTTGTTATTGAAATTACACAAAACCAAACAAAACTATGGACGTAACCATTACACTAGACATGTTATGTAGATTTTACAATTGCATTCTTAAATTTTTTTGGTGACATTTCTGTTTAATTAAAAAAAAAAACTTATTACAAAATCCAATAAAATTTTGATAATATTAGGAAACAAATTGACACGACTATTTAAAACGTGCATAGTATTTTTGCTTAATCTCTTACATATTTGTATATATGGGTGTATGTAGAAGAAATAAAAGTTTTCTTAAGTATAAACACTTCTATTGTAAATAGATTTCTGAATTCGATTGACGTATGATATATACATCAATCTTATGACTGTAACTTATTGTATAATTGTATTCAGATAATACTTAATAACAAAGTGTCATTAAAAGAAAGAAGATGAATATCTTTCCCAGTTTGTGCTAGTTTTGTTATTGAAAGATAAGTGTCATTAACTTTTTAGTTGTCATTGTGACGTTTGCTGACAATTTGTTTTCTACTAAATACATAGTAACATTAGAAAGTAATAAAGTCATCGACATGTCACAAATTTATTTCAGGCAAAGCAAAAACATAAATAGTTTTTTAGTAATATGTCTTTCGAAGAAATAAAATGTTGTAAGCTTGAAGTAAATTGAAATATCTAATCTAATAATATAATTTACTTTTAAAAAAGCAAATTATATATTAAATCAGAATAATTAACATTTCTCATGATCACCAGTTAAATAGACTATCACTCATCGTGCTAATTAAAATAGTAGATATTTAAAACAACATATTTTGATATAAGTACGTTCAACTTTAATCTATATACATTTTTCTGTATTTTTACTATAGTATGAGTGACCTAATGATAGTAATAGAGAGAAATGATACTTTTAACAAGATTAAAAAAATCTCTAGGTCCAAAATTTTTATCATCACCATACTTCCTTATATAAGAAAGTTAAAAGGATGCAATGATAATGCCTTTACTCACGTGATTATAAACTAAAGGCAAAAGTTGCGTTAAATTAATAATAATTTAAAATAATGAAGTAAACTGTTTTTATTGTTATTTTTAGTTGGAAAATGTTTCTATTATCAAAATGGCACTATATAAAAGTAACTTATTTGAGAATCTAACTTTTAATAAAAGATATATTTAAAAATATAATATATTTGCGGCTAACAAGCTTTTTCTTAATCTGCAACGAATTTACGTTAAAATGAATGTATATTCTAAATGACAAATTATATTTTCATTTGGTAATAATAAAGTTTAACGTACGAGTATATGAAATAATGCACAAAACAAGTTAAAAAATTGTTAGGAACCTTTATGGTTAGCTGACTAGAGGCAAAACATAAACCTGTATTTTATTAATGTTAACACTTCACCCCAGTATAATAAGTTCAATGAATAGCATCACTATTTTAATTAAGCCCTAAGAAACCCGTTTCGTATTTACTGCTTTTATTTTCCTTGTTGTTACTATTAATAATACTGTAGGTACTCAAGTAATAAAATCATATGTGTTTTATTATAGAGGTATCGTCAAAGACGAAATAATTTTAACCGACTTAATACGCTGAACGGTCGTAGTGCGATTGTGTAATGAGCACTCAATTCACGAGTGTTTTTCTTTAGAAAAGTAAAACTAATACATTTTATTCTTTGTGAACTAGCATTAGATTATTGTTAGATTAATGTGCAGGATCTGCTTATTCAACGGTTTTTATTTAGTCGTAAATAAATTGTCTACGCTTTCATGTTTTGCAAAAATGAACTTTGCCGTTAGACATTGGCATCAAGTCATTTTAAATAAAATATGAATATTTGATATGCCTAACATGTGAAAATAAAGACATTGCAGTCGACGTGACAGTATAATTGGTTAACTGGTTATTACTCATCGTCACTATTTAATGAAAAAAATTGCCTTTTTCAAATATGTTGCCACAAATTGGGCGTGGTTATAAAAAAGGAAAATATTGATAATATAATATAAATAAGAGTGATATTAAGTTTTGTATTCTTCATTGTACGGGCAATTTATATTTATGTTGCTGCTGTATTATTTTACGCTATTATAGACCATATACATCCTAAAACCGTTAAAACACATATTTAATTAGTCGCGAAGCATTTCAAGGCAACAGTGGTTATCCCAATCTATAAGTCTGGCGATACAAAATATATAAATAATTATCGTCCCATAAGTGTAACAAATAGTTTTGCGAAAATATTTGAAAACTGTATAAGAAACCGACTTGTATCCTTCCCCAATCAAAAGAACCTACTATCTGACCACCAATACGGATTCAGAGAAAAACTCAGTACAGAAAACGCAATCAATGAATTAACACAAATAATTACTAACCACTTAGATCAAGGTAAGAAATGTTTATCGATTTTTTGGATCTGGTAAAGGCACTTGTTACGGTCCCACATGACCTACTATTGGACTGTTTGCAGAAACATGGCATTAGGGGTAGTGCACTAAATTTTTTTGAAAGTTATCTTACCGAAAGATTACAAGTTGTTAAAATAATGGACACACTCAGCCCAGAACAATAAAAATTGGCATACCGCAGGGCACTGTATTGGGACCCATTCTCTTTATATTATACATTAACACTTTAACGAAAATAAATATACCTCATGGAAAAATTATATCATAAGCGGATGATACAGCAGTGATTTTGAACGGGAACACTTGGAGTGATGTTAAGGAATATGCAGAGAATGAATTAATTTAAATATCAAATTGGATAGAATCTTTTAGATTACCAATTAATATAAAGAAAACGCATTACGTATGTTTCTCCATCACAGCTAAACAACGTCCCAACTTTGAGACATTCAGGGGACACACACAAGGTAATAAAGGAAGCAGACCAGGTGAAATATTTAGGAATATATATAGATGCAAATCTTAAATGGAAGGTACATATAAGTATATCTGCAATAAAGTTAGATGTATTGTACATAAATTCTATATAATACGTGAAATGTTTAACAGAAAATTATTATTCATGCTCTACAGAAGCCTGGCGGAATCAGTACTAAGGTATAATAGCTTGAGGCGGAGCCTATAATGACACTCAAAAATCCTTAAATTCTGTTCAAAACTACTTGCTCAAAACAATGTACAGGAAGATAGGCTTTATCCTACCATACAGTTATATTCCGTAGACATCCTTAACATCAAATCTTTATATATACTGACATCATGTACTTTTTCTCATAAACATCCTGAAATAAGAGAGTCTATAAATCATAAATATCTTACAAGAAACAGGATAATAGGATGTCTGCAAACAAGAAATAATACGACATTTTACCTAAGATCCTTTTGTTACTTAGGACCGAAACTATACAACAAGATTTTACCTGAAATAAAAATTATTAAAAGAATAAAAACATACGTAATGCTCTTAAGAAACTTTATTTTTATTAACTTAGAGGAGTTAACGGGGATGTTTTAAGGACATATATCACATCTGGTGACAACAAACATTTCAATGTCAATTCCTTATGTACCTGAGACACAAGTTACTTCTTAATGAAATAGTTATAGTTACTTAGGTTTAGTAACGTACACTTGTGTACGCGAAACATGTATTCATATTAGGTTACTACATTTCTTAGAATTTATTATGTAATTGCACATACAGGTGACCAACACCTAGGTGCACATGTATTTTTCTTTAAAATAAATTAAATTAAATACAAACACATATGATGAAGCCATTGTCTTGGCAAAGCAGTTGTTGCATTATATTGTACATTGCGCAATTGAAAATCGATGTATCAGCTGAATAATTTCAATTATAGCTTGTATCAGTATCTGACATTGTTTTTTTGACACTTTCTCTAAGTTTGCCTAATATAGGAAGCACATATTTTAATTTAATAAAACAATCTGATTACTACTAGACTACTTCCATAATTTATATGTGTGTAAGATTTTTATTCTAAGAACTTCTTATAAAAAGCAGCCTACAATCAAGTAAAGTAATATTTACTATATTGTAGAATAAAAATGGTACTGAAATGAATAAATATTACTCAAAAGTTATACTTAAATATAAGAATGTTTAAAATATTTCTAGTGGCGATCCTATTGATCTCATTTTAACACTATTATTTTTGTGTTGATCACGCATTTACCGATTTATAGTCAAATCCATTGCAACAATTTCAACTATTGGTTTCTTCCTAAAAGACGCTATTTTAAAATTGGCTATAATACACGCCTATTGTTCTAAAATTTGGTCTCTACGGAAATATATTTAGTAAATAAAAACAGGATTCTTCGGCAATTTTCCATAAGCAAATGAATAAAAAAATATGATTATACAAAACTAGACAGGAATGATTTTTTATTTTTCAAATATCTTTTATTCAAAGTAAAATTTGAATTTGCATTCCATTTATAAACTTAATAGATTTATATCTTCATACTATTCGATTTCGGATATGACAGGTCTCGTCCTAGTTTGAATTTGGTTTTGAATCAATGCAAAACCAATTTCTGTATGATTTTCCAATGATGTGCATGCTAAGTACAGTGTTTGGTAAAGGATAACATTTGTTCATTTTAGAACGCGATATCAAAAATAAATGTAACAACAATGAAATTATGTTAGTGGTGTTAGCTGCCTTCATTTATTTTTGTATTTATATTACAAGTTGACGCATCACATCTACTGCCAAAATTTTTTGAGCCGTTAAAGATTACGAAATCGTACAATTTAGGTTATGTATTTCTTTTAAGACATACAGCGAATGACGTTAACTCAAATGCAAAATCAGAAAATAAGTCAGATGGTCTGAATATCAAATGCGAAAACATTCCAGAATTTTTGAATGAGTTTTCAATTATATTTGTGAAATGGGAAATCAAATATAAAATCAAACATTGCAAGCATACTTTTAGAAGACCTTCAACATATCACTCGTCTTTATTGATTGCCAACTTTAAAAAAAAAACGTAAAAATACACTAGTTGGCAATTGAATATTATTCTATTTGCGAGAATATTTTTTATGCGATACTATCATGACATATACATAGAACTTTAGTTTTTCAACTTCACAGCGAATGAAAATATTAAAAAGCAAAACGGACGTAGTTTCGTTCAAAACTAAAAATTTCATATCAATTTTGTTAAAACCGGAAATAAAGACAAAACGTAAGGTTGTGAAAAGCTGCGTATTCCAATTGGTTTTAGTTCTATGTTTGAGCTTATTTGGTATAATAAAAAAAAAGTTACAATTTGGTAACTTATTTTATTCTATTCCGGTATATATAGTAATAAATTCGCGAAAAACTTTCTCCCTTTCAAGAAATAATTTAAATTGAAATAAACCAAAAACAACGCACTAAACAATTAAGTATTTAGATAAATAGTTTAAAAAGATTTATGTCTAGTGCAACAAAGCAAAATAAAAAGTGATGAATCATATCCACTCATTGGTGTTTAATTACCTTACAAAAGATTGCAAATGATAATAATAACAAATACTTACTGTGGCACTTCTTGCGGCGCTAATGGCCACGAAGAGGCAAAGACTTGCTAAAACAAACTTCATTATTACTGTTTTAGTTGAAACAATAAAAATAATTATTGTTGGAGCTTACCTTATATAGGAAATCTTATCAAACGTATGTGCTTGGTAACCATCTAATGTACTTCTATCAGATCACATAGACAAGATAATTTTTAACCTTTTTGCTCGTCATTCTAGCTTGTATAAGCGCTGTCAGGAAAATTCATTTGTTTTGATCATTGTGTACTCAAAATGTTCTTATCTCCTCCAAAAAATTCCATATTTTTTTTCATCTCTCGATATTCATATAAACATATCTATTAAATGTACACCTATTGAATATGTCTACAATTTTTATGTTAGGAAAAGTTTAATATTGGTGGTGCCTTTCAAAAATTAAGTTATTTAATAACATTAAACAACAAAACAACCAAAGTTCAATTGTTCAAGAATATTGAGTTTTAATAAAAGTAAAAAGAAAACTTTTATTAAAACTCAATATTATTGAACAATATCGTTGAATTGAATTTCACATTACAGTATTTCATTTCAGTGGCATAGATTCAACGATTTTTCAATGAAGTCTACAAGTGAGAACCTAACATCAGAAGTTAATCAGAATTTATTATTGCATAATTCATAGGATTCGAGGGCTGTACTGATTATAATAAGCAATGTCGTCACAGCTTTTGTGCGTTTTATAAAACTATATGTCAGGCATCACTTCAAATAAACTTTTACAGTTTATGTATATTGAATCTACGTTTGATATAGAATCACATGGAGGTGATCTAAAAATATTATCTATAATCCTGAACTAAATTGTAGCATTTATTTTTGCTTTAAGTAACAGTGTTTCACCCAATACAAATTTTATATATAACAATAAATTTACGCTGATCTCAATATATTTGTATTGTCGTGCGGTGTACCGGATGTCCGCAAAAAAACGCCCCAGCTCGTAGCACATTTATTTGAAACCTGATTGTAACGATCCACGTGTCAAATTAAACGACTCAAAAAATACTATCAGACAAATATCAAATTTTATTTTTAGCTAATCGGTTCATCATGGATCGATAGTCAACTTTTTTATGTTAAATGGCCACCTGTTACTTTTTTAACAGAATTTGATAAAGATTTTTTTCTTGAATTCAATAATTAGTCACAATACAGTTTTTTGTTTTATTTCAAGTTGTTTAAAAATAAAAAAAAAACATTGTGTTTTAATGTACATACTATCACTTTCCAATAATTATTTCACACTTACCGGTACTGTAACCATAACAACCATAGTATGTAGTTGTGTCAACTATAATATGTCTAAAATTAGAAGGCTTTGATGGCCCCTTACATGAAATAAGAACGTTCCAACATTTAAGGCTTTTTTCAATAAAACAACCGTTTAATAATACAATGACATTTTTCAATGAAATGAACTTATTTTAACAAAAAATTAATAAAAATGCTCAAACTGGGCACCATCATTTTCAAAGCACTGTCGACACCTGAATATCACACCTAACGTAGCGCTCATCAGAACTTCTCGAGACATTTCCTGACATGCGTCAGTTATTCGGGACCTATTATTCGTCCATCTAATATTCCACACCAGACATTTAGTGAACTTCTTTGTGGAGCTTATTCAACGGAAACATGTGAATTTTCTACCGATGATTGTAGCGATTAATTTTTTTTTTATTTGTAAATTGACATTCGTCGTACCATAGTATTTTTTTGTAAAACAACGGTTCACGTCTTAACTGATTTAAAAAGAAAAACTCACAAAAATTTATAAGACGTGCTGGATCACTTTCTTCTAATTTGTGGATCTTGCGCGGCACAAATGGTTTGTATTTGTGTTTTTTCAAAACAGAACACACATTTGCTCTGGAAACTTCTAGATTTGAGGTAATTTCTCTTACAGAAGTCCAATGATTCTCCTCAACATACAGTAAAACGTTCATCTAATTTTCATATCGAAATTTCCGATTTTGTTTTCTAGGTTCTTTAAATCATCCATACCGTCTCAAATTGATTTCCAATCGACTAGACTGACGGCGATTCGGTACTCGCCTGTTTGGGAAGCGTTCTCCATAGATTCGACAATTTTGCGCACTATTTTTGTGACACCCAAACTAAATTTCATGCATATCCAGGAACTCATTATTCATTACAAAATAATTACAACTGAAACAACTGAAATTGATTTAATGACACTTACTGACATAAAATTCACATGGTAACAATAATGTCTAAAGTATTTTTGAAATGCTTTATATTTTTAACAACTTGAAATAAAACAAAAAGCGGTATTGTGCTACATCATTGAATTCAGAAAAGAAATCTTTATCAAATTCTGTGAAAAAAATAGCAGATGGACATTTAACATAAAAAAGTTGATTATCGACCACTGACGAACCGAGTAGCTAAAACTAGAATTCGAAATTTTGCTTATAGTACTTTTTAAGTGGTTTAATCTCGTATGTCGATTGTTACAATCAGATTTTAAATAAAGGTGCTACGAGCTTGGGCGTTCTTTTGTGGACACCTTGTATATAAAAAATAAATAAAATATATGTATATCGAAGTTATGTTTCAATAAAAATTTCATTAAAACTTGTAGTACACCGAATATTGACGATCTAAACATACCTCCCGTACACGCAATCGAAATTGATTATTCTATTTTTCACTGGTTTAGCATGAATATCTACTTCCAGTTTTCAATATGAAATAAACATTTACAGCCATTTCTAATTTAATTATGTCATAGGTATACACTATCATATTTAGTTTACATATTTATTGTATTTTATACGATTGTCATTCCTATAAGTGTAGTTATTAGCAATTGTAATTACCTATGCATTTTTCAAACTGCAGAGGTATAGTTATATCATATTAAAATAATACAGCTTAGTATCGCTGAAAATATTAAACTATGTTCAACAGACTCGTTTTAATTCGACGAAGAGAAATGCTCAGTCTATGTTTGCAATGGATAACGAAATAAATTAGAATAAGACAAATGCTTCGTGGAATTATGGATTTATGAATATCGTCAGAATCAAATTCGGAACAATTTAATTTGAAACTTTAGTTTTACCTTTACAGAACCACAAATTACCTTCAAGACACAGACAGTTTCTGTAAAAGTAGGTCTTTCTCGTGGACCTCAGTTCTAACCGATATGTTATGGTAGACTAAACAAGCCTTTAGGTTAATTTCGTCATTAATAAAGGTTTTTATTATTAGGATTGCGACAAAAATATGTGAGTTATATGTATACAAAATAAAAGGATATAGAACATTTTAATTGGTTTCATAAAAATTTGAAACAACACTAATACATATATAAATGCAACGAAATTTGGTTCAATTATTAATTCATAATAATCAAAATCATGTAACGGTAGGCCCTGTATATAATGAATAAAATATAAATATAATATAACATCCAAAATATTTATATTAAGGTAAATAATGAATCAACACAGATCAGGAAACATGTATTATTCATTTATTTGTATTAAATTGTTATATTCCTATTTAAAATGTTCCTATATAAATTCTGTATATGTAAAAGAGAAATAGTGCGTAGGTATATCGGTGTAAAAACATAAGTGGCGACAATGATATCGGCGCTAGCCAGGAAGTTATGCGACATCAATAAGAAACCGTTTGTGTGCAACCGACACGTGGAACCTTGAATGTGATGAAGAAATGTAAAGTACATAGGTGGCCCGGGGAAACCCCGAGTAAAAATACGGCGTGGCGTGACTTAAGCAAGGAGTAGGCAGACAGACGTTCCCTAGCCAACGCATGAATAGGTTCGCAGGCCGTGTTAAGTATAATAACATTAGACCGCACCCAACAAAAGGGAACGCTTCTCACAGGCTAACAGTGCTTTACAAGTAATTCTACGCACTAGTAAAGAGTAAAAAGAAAAGCCTACTGAGAAAACTGTTATAAGTTTTAATAAAACAAATAGTGGATCGAGTGAAGTAAAAGTTCTATTAATAATTAAGTGTGTGCCGTATCTCCAGACCAAGAAGACAACGATTTCAGTCTACCTTGGGAAAGCTGCCCGTCAAAATACTGGCCCAGCGGCGTTCAAAGCATTGTATCAGGTACCCACCGTAATTTGAATTAAAGGCCTATATCATGCATGTTTTTTTTTTCATAAAACAATTCAATTAGCATCTAATTAAATCCATGGTATACTGTAGAGGTAAAGCGTCATTGCATTGTCGTTTATTATATGTGCCCATGTTGTAATTAATGCGTAATTTGTATCGTGTTGTACCCTTTAAATTGTATTTTGTTTCTATAACCTTTGTTTGTAACTTGATCTGTGTTGATGGTGTTTTTATCAATATATTAATAATATTTAAATATCCTTTTGCGTGTTATTTGTCTACCTCACTCTAAGAAATTTGGAATATAAAATAGAAGTAATAGTACGTGCAGGACAATAATCTTACTGTCTAAATACCTGAACCGTCTTGAAATTAAGAGTCGTATGCTAAACCGAACTATTTAACTGAGCTAAATTACGCGGAGCATTCAATAAGTCATTTTATTTATTTGAGTCATTTTAATTATATTTTAAACAATTACTATTACATATAGCGACCAACTGAAGGGCACTACTATTACATATGGTGCCCAACCTTGGGACATTTTATTAATTTTAATTATATTTTAAATCCGTACTATTACATATGGCGCACCAGCCGGTGGGCACGAAAAGACACTAAATTTTCAATTCATTTCAAATTTGTGTTGAGTAGTTTGGTAGGAACAAAGTTTTATCAAATATTTTAGAAATATTTTCACGTATTTTTTTTGAATTCTTTTGAACAAAATTTTAATTTTTAAATAAAAGCGCAATTTAAATTTGAATTAAAAGGTAGACAATTTATATATATATTTTTTTTGATATACAGGGTGTTACAAAAGTTGTGTAAACATTTTCAGGGCGCATAGCAATAAGGTATACGGTACAATAATACGTATTATACAGGGTGATCCAAAGGAATAGGTACACCTGGTTGGGGGGTCATTGGAATTAAGTAAATAAACATTTTATACAATTATCGGAGCTTTTAAAGGCAAAATAGAATAAAATTTGAACAAAAAAGAATTTTCTTTTATAGCGTTGTTGTCAAATTTTTTATTTAGTTGTTTTTTATATGCCTTATCGTTGTTTAAATAAAGCCGCCGTTGTATAAAATAAACATAGCCTCCAAAGGAAATAAAGTTGGAAGAATATTAAATAAGGAATTGAAGTGAATGCATTTAAGGAGTGGCAAGATGATAGGAGAAAAAGAAGCAATCATGGGAAACTCAGAGGTAGAGAATAAAAGTGAAGAAACAAACCAAGGAGCATCCGGACATAAAACCCCGGGTGAAAACGTGGTCGAAAAGGAAGCGACGCCCAAAGAAATAGGAGATATGCAGGCATTTTTTGACTTTATGAAACAATCAATGAAAGATTTAAAGAAAGATAGCGATGAAAAATTCGAGGGATTAAAGAAAGATAGTGATGAAAAATTCAAGGGATTAAAGAAAGATAGTGATGAAAAATTCGAGGGATTAAAGAAAGACAGTGATGAGAAATTCAACAAATTAGATGAAAACATGGAAACTTTAAAGAAAAGTAATGAGGATTTAAAGAAAGACATCCAAGAAGCCAATTACCAGATGTATGAAAAAATAACAAAGAGCCAAGGACAACTAAGGAAGGAAATCGATGATTTCAAGGAAAGAACGGAAACAGAATTAAAAGCAGTCGATGAAAAGGTTCAGCATCAAGCATATGAATTCGAAAGAAAATTAGAGGAGGAAAAGGCAGAAAGAAGACACGAAGTCAATCAGAAAATGGAACAAGTAAATAAAAATGTTGAAAAAACTAACATGGAAATTGAAACCACCAAAAAGGAAGTCGTGAAGACCAGACAAGAAGTTGAACAGGAAATGGAAAACACTAAAAAGGAGGTAGCAAAGACCATTCAAGAAGTCGAACAGGAAATTGAATGTTTAAAGAAAATAGCGCCAGTAAGCATAGAAAGAATAATAGAAGAAAAGAAAGTACCTATGTTCAATGGGGATAAAAGAGGGCTTCACCCAAAGGAATTTCTGGAAGCACTAAGGAGACATTTCGAATTTGGAACAATACCAGAAAGAAAGAAGCTCGATTTTGCGATAGGCCAATTGGAAGGCGACGCACGAGTATGGGCCAATGCAGTGAAACATCAATGGGACAATATAGAAAATTTCCAACAAGAACTACTGAAGATGTATTGGTCCGAAAGCGAACAAAAAAGAATTTGGATGGAATTATTGAGGCCCAGGACATATAATGCGAAATTCGGGACCATGACTCAGCATGTATGGTATTGGGTGAATAAGACACAATATGTGGATCCACCAATCGGCGCAGAACTATTCATAGAAGCAATACGTAAACATTTCTCCTATGAAGTGGAAAGTATTCTACTATCAGCAAAAGCCAAGACAATACCCGAGCTAAGAAGCATAGTCGAGGGAATCCAAAATCGAGAGGGGCCTTCTTCACGAAACCATGATAGACGTGATGATCGTAGGGACGTGCAAATGATCCACCAAAACAGAGGTCACTATAGAGGAAGAGGTCATTATAGCAACCGAGGACGCCGTAGTCCACCACCGAGTGTCGATTCGGGAAACGAATAAATGCAGAAGCAAACGCTCCTCGCCTTCTGCATATGAAAATGAGGGAGCCTGTAAGAGAACCGAATCCACGAAAATACACACCGAGCAGGACCACCCAATTAGAGGCCTGGAAACAATATATGCAGCAGCTACCTCTCCTCCTCAACCGAAGCCACTGTCTTAAGCACGACAAGAAAGACCCCGAGGATTCTCCACAAGATTCTCCAATTATACCCAAGGTCCAAATCTGTATTGAAAAGGATAAAGACGAGGAAGTTAGTGAAGTATTACCCGAAATAGGAGAACCACCATCAATAGTTCCCAGCTTATTTGAGTCTAACTACGAAACTGCAAAAGTCAACCCACTAACAATGGGTACCACAGAATGCAATCTGGTGAATAGGGTGGAACAGGTAATATCCGACTATGAAGACATATTCTCCGATAAACCGGGAAAATGTGAGGTATTCAAGAAAATATATGATAGAGATTTTCTATTGGCACTTAGAAATGATCCCAAAAGTAGAAAAAAGCCGGACAACCTTCTTGACATCATTGCGCAAGAAGATCGAGGTAGAATGGGTAATCAGGTGTTAGTGAAAAATCACAACTATTCGTCAGCACTAACCAAGGAAATAAAAAAGTTTTTTCATGTGTATAACGGAACTTATGAAATTTTACGAAGAGTAAGTGAAAAGGCTTATTGGTTAGGGGACCCAATCGCCAAATACAAATGCACCCAAAACATTATGCATTTGAGGAAGTATAAAAAACCGCCAAAAGACCCAACAGAGCTATAGGGTGAATAGAAAATTAATCTGTCAATATAAAATACATATCTATTCACTTATTACTATCAAATTATTACTATTCATTTAGCAAACTAGAAGTACATATAATCTCAAAATTAATTTTGAAATTTTTTTTTTTTATTTCATTATGTACACGTTACCATTATTTGCTTTTCATTTAGACTTATCAGCCTGTCAGAAAAGGCAAAGGGGGGTATCTGTAACGGTAGGCCCTGTATATAATGAATAAAATATAAATATAATATAACATCCAAAATATTTATATTAAGGTAAATAATGAATCAACACAGATCAGGAAACATGTATTATTCATTTATTTGTATTAAATTGTTATATTCCTATTTAAAATGTTCCTATATAAATTCTGTATATGTATAAGAGAAATAGTGCGTAGGTATATCGGTGTAAAAACATAAGTGGCGACAATGATATCGGCGCTAGCCAGGAAGTTATGCGACATCAATAAGAAACCGTTTGTGTGCAACCGACACGTGGAACCTTGAATGTGATGAAGAAATGTAAAGTACATAGGTGGCCCGGGGAAACCCCGAGTAAAAATACGGCGTGGCGTGACTTAAGCAAGGAGTAGGCAGACAGACGTTCCCTAGCCAACGCATGAATAGGTTCGCAGGCCGTGTTAAGTATAATAACACTAGACCGCACCCAACAAAAGGGAACGCTTCTCACAGGCTAACAGTGCTTTACAAGTAATTCTACGCACTAGTAAAGAGTAAAAAGAAAAGCCTACTGAGAAAACTGTTATAAGTTTTAATAAAACAAATAGTGGATCGAGTGAAGTAAAAGTTCTATTAATAATTAAGTGTGTGCCGTATCTCCAGACCAAGAAGACTACGATTTCAGTCTACCTTGGGAAAGCTGCCCGTCAAAATACTGGCCCAGCGGCGTTCAAAGCATTGTATCAGGTACCCACCGTAATTTGAATTAAAGGCCTATATCATGCATGTTTTTTTTTTCATAAAACAATTCAATTAGCATCTAATTAAATCCATGGTATACTGTAGAGGTAAAGCGTCATTGCATTGTCGTTTATTATATGTGCCCATGTTGTAATTAATGCGTAATTTGTATCGTGTTGTACCCTTTAAATTGTATTTTGTTTCTATAACCTTTGTTTGTAACTTGATCTGTGTTGATGGTGTTTTTATCAATATATTAATAATATTTAAATATCCTTTTGCGTGTTATTTGTCTACCTCACTCTAAGAAATTTGGAATATAAAATAGAAGTAATAGTACGTGCAGGACAATAATCTTAGTGTCTAAATACCTGAACCGTCTTGAAATTAAGAGTCTTATGCTAAACCGAACTATTTAACTGAGCTAAATTACGCGGAGCATTCAATAAGTCATTTTATTTATTTGAGTCATTTTAATTATATTTTAAACAATTACTATTACATATAGCGACCAACTGAAGGGCACTACTATTACATATGGTGCCCAACCTTGGGACATTTTATTAATTTTAATTATATTTTAAATCCGTACTATTACAATCAGTCAACTCAATATTAGCATTTTTTAATTATCGGATAACTATACTCACGGTTGGCAAGTGAGCCCATTTATATTAGTATAATTCTTGCGCATTTCACTATTATAATACTCAGTATCCGTTGCCTAAAGGTAAAATTAGAAAGTGTAATGTTTCCAAAATAAGTGTTTTAAATTTGCTGCAATTGAAAAGTGGTTTACAAGAATAAATTTGATTTTGAAAGAATAGAGTTGAACGAATATAAGGAAATTGATTAGATATTTATTTATAGAAAAAAATTAGCCCTTCTATTGGAGGGCCAACAAAAATGTGTCAAAACTTTTTAAGGTGCTAAAGCAGGTAGCCAAGCTATAAAAGCATAAATTAAAAACTTTTACCTAATAACACAAATAAATCTGAAATCTGAAAATCTTGGTAAGGACATTATTAAATGATAATGATAGACAGTTTTATTGATGGCGATTGAAATGTAAATTGTTACAGTTTCTTTGCAGTAGGTATTTTAATATATAATAATATATAAAATTATACCTCACCCTTCTAAACTGCGATAACTACAATAGAATTGGTCACACTTATTTTGTCGGCTATTTGATTGTGCAACTTAAATATATAGGTTAATATTTAGATTTATAAGAGGGGGTTCACACTTATGCAATTAGTTGCAGCAATTTATCGCATGTGAAAAGTTGCAGGTATTAGAGCGTGTTCTATTTTCTGAAAAAGTTGCATTCGATTTTTTAGTAACTTTTACGCTGCCAACCTCTCTTATGAAATGTAACAAAGTAGATGTATCATTTTTCATCACTATACATTGAAAGTAATGATGACATATAATTATTTCATGTTGGTAGTACCACAAAAAAAAATTGCATTTGTGATCAGTGTGAACCAACCGTGCAACTCTTAAAAGTTGCGCCGGTCATGCAACTTTTCACATGCGATAAATCGCTGCAAGTAATTGCATCAGTGTGAACCCCCTTAATGTACTTCTATCTACATAGATGCAAATAAACTTTAAATGGTGCTTACTCTAGATCGAGGTTTGAGAACATTTACATATGGTATCTCTAAACAGAAGTAACATGCAAAATAAAGGATCTTTTTATGTAACTACGTAACCTACTCTTGAATATATTTATACTTATGTGTCTAATTGAATGTGTACGTCATCTACTTGCTTTGTACATGATGTACATGTATTAATATGTTATTGTATTAATAGATGATTGATAAACTTGCATTTATTTAGTCCATTCGTTTTTGAGTTTTATAGGTCTATATATTAAGTTTACTCAATCTTAGAATTGAATATTATTTAAACAACATGTAGCTAAGTATGTATATTAACATTTTCTAAATAAACATATATTATTATTATTATCATTCTAGATTCTAGAGTTTAATCACGTCAGATATGTGTAGTTTAAGTAGAAAGAAATATATTGGTGAAAATCTGCGTTAGTTCAAACTTATGTGCAAAAAATATTTGTGCATGTTTTTATTCTATTCATATAATTAACAGTGGATTATAGTTTTGATAGTTAATTCAACAGATTTTCCTTTCTGTTAGATTAGATATTACGTAAGAAACTCAACACACACTACTCACACAATCTATATTAGATGACTCCAATAGTATTGACAAGCGTTGTTTGACGACTCAGTGTAGAGCTGAATATCAGTAAAATAGACTCAGCGGAAGTTCTACTAATAAATCGCCATAATGCCAGGAAAAAATCAATACAGGTACTAAGAAGTTCTTTATGGTAAATTAATGTTGTTCATATGTTCACCGTTACAAGCACAATATACAACATGAGAAAAAACAATCTATTTTAATTCAATTTACCCACACTTGGTAAATGTTTTTAGCTATTCCTTTCCAATGAAAACACTTAATGAAAATACAATTACTAATTATAAATTTCATTTTAGTTTCATATAAATATCTCTTCAACATATAATCTAATATTTGTATTGTAATTATACCCTCCAGATATTATTTGACACTGAGGATAAATGTGTAAATTTGAGATTTCAAGCTCCCGAACGGCAGATGAAATATAAATCAGTTCTTTGGGAGATTAATACATCACCTGCTTGTCATAGGTATTGAGGGTATAATTCAGTGGCAATCACATAAGGCAGCAAAGCATCAGACACCTTACACCAAGAAAATATTTTCACGGGATTACATTCTAGTGTGTTGAAAATGGGATATTAAGAGCTTGCCATCTTCTTCAACTTTAATTAATAAGTTTCCTAGATGTCAATGTTATTTTGAATTATATGTGGAGAACAAATTAATTATTTAAATTGTATATTACGGGGGGAAAGTTAGTTATAGTAAAATTGAATGACAAAATATATTTATTTAAATGTATTTATTATATACAATACAGGAAATTATTATAGCAATAGCTAATAAATCGCTTTTCCCCAACAATAGATTTACAGCGCCATCATAAGTGTCGATATTACAAGATTATTTATTAATCGCTACACACTGGACTGGATGCTGCACTAAAGGTTTGTACTATCAAAAGATCCACAACCAAACACTGTATAATTATAGCATAATCGGGTACCCAGGCGTCAAGTTGATTGGTAGTAACATACCAAGTATAGCTTTCGTCTAAAGCAGTGAGGCCTTCAGACCAGTACTTTAGTTTCTCTTCATTGGTCAGGTATGTATCCCATACTTGCACTAAAAGATTAGCAGCTTCGACAGCAAAACTTCCATCAGCGTTAGTTTCAGTTATTGTGACCTACGAAATAGATATGCAGATATTTAACGTTAATTTTAAAAGATAGAAACTTCTAAAGAAACATGTTTACCAATAAATTTAACAGAAAGCAATAGTATGTATTAATACATGTACAAATACACGTTTTTGACGCAGTGGAAGCAGATGAAATGGATTTCATTCAACTTGTGAATCTGTGCCTTTTCAGAAGGAATGCAATTAATTATCTTTAATGGACCATAAAAAATCACATATATTAGAAGTACCGATTCGAATCCCAACGATATCTTAATGTTAGCCAACATGGAATGTTTCCATGTTTAACACCTTTACATCAACTACTTTGGTTAAAAAAAAATTTTGGGTGTGGTTAAGACCACACAGCAGAAGTGAAAACTTCATCAAGGCGAGGTTAATAATACGAAATACACCTCTTTTTTCTTGCTATATTCATTTACATTTCCATTTTCCATTTTCGTTCTATATTACATTTAAAAAATATATATTTATTATTATTGTGTATACATTATTCTAGTACATTTCGCTCGATCTGATCAAGTTTTCACTTCAAAAATTCATACGTATGCATGTATATATACAAATATTATAATTCTCATACGAGTACCCGCGATGGTCTAATGGTAACGTGCCGGCCTTATACCTGGGCGGCTCGGGTTCGCATTTGCAAGCGAACAAGAATTTTTCAGAAAATAAAAATACAATATTTCGCGTATTTATTCTAAATTTCAATTTAATTGAAATTAAATACCGCTAGTTAGTATTATAATACAAAGCCGAGCGTTGAGCCGACTTTACCCGAACTAGCGTAACATTTCGAGCGTGACGGCTCAGTCTCGTTCAGTGCCCAACAATCAATGCATCAACGCGCCCATAGTAGTTTTCACTTCAAAAACAAATTGAGCGCACCTTAAAATACCTATGGAGGGCCGAATATATCGAGAGAATGAGACCTGCATCCATGAGGAGTTATGATTGTCAGTCTACCCACGAGGAATACTAAAAAAAGTCATAATTTCCGAAAATACATACAGCTATTTCAACATATGGAACAGCTGAATCAATAATTTTTCCTAGCATCAGAAGTCTGATGCAGGAATGCAAGTTTTTGTGAACGAGGAACATTAGTACTCATATCTGTGGCTCGTGATGTAAGCTAGCTCAAGCTTATTTCTTAAGTTAATAGTTATTCACGAACCAAGTGCGTGAATGTTCCGGCATGAGTGCTTATAAGAATACGCGCGACTGAAAGGAGCGAGGGCTTTAATTGTGCGAATGCGCGCAAGATGTTTTTACAGGAGTGGTTTGTACAATATTTTTTGAATAAACATTAAACTAAAACTATGTGTTTTAATATATTATAAATCAGAGCGAACATTACAATTAAGTGCCATTGACAATGTCGCCAAAGAAGTCGTAGAATAAAAAGCGCTTTACAAATTTGCTGGAAGAATTTTTAGCAATTGCTTCTATTTTCCGAACTTCTACTTACAAAAAACTCTGTGATGTGGTATTTTATAAACTAAATTTTATAACTATCAAGACAGCTTCGTTCTAAATGACCCAAAGAGCCGGTGTGTTTTGCAATTTTTATAATCGAGTCGATCGGGAAGCACTCCTTGCACGTGCGAAATGCCACAATGAAGACAGTAAGCACAAAAAAACGTATATTAACTTTCAAATATTATAATAGTTCTTTAATTATTATAGCATACCTTTGTACCTTACTTATTTTAAATGCCGATGACAAATTTTTCGATTTTAAAAATTTGCCTTTGTTTTGTCAACGAGTTGTTTAGGATAATAAGGTGTATGTCGTCGATACAAAAGCTACGTTAATCAGCAGTTTTATAGAAAGAAAATTAATCCTTAAAACCAAAGCTTCGTTTTTTCGTAGACATTCACTGTGACCGAAATTAAATGTTCCCCTTTATTAACTTTTTGATTACTAGAGCTGTGAAGTTGGTTAAATTAGCTAATTGGTAGCATTTTTTGTTTTTATTGAGATTGTGAAAACAGAAAAACAATTGTACATCTCACTTTCGAAATATTTACAATTTTCGTGGGGCATGTTGTAACAACATGCCCCGTCAATATAAACTAATTGAACTATCGGTTTTAATGTTTTTTATTGTTCTAGTTAATATGGTGAGGATTTATAAGAGGAAGACTGAGAGAGGAAACACGTTCATTGCAGTTTTTGGAAACGTTGCTAGAGAAATATCAGAGAAAAAGATATATGTGTGGGAAGTTGCAAATAGATTTGAAATTAATTTTATGACGTATCGATATTCCAAAAAGAAACATGAACATCCTGATGATAACAGAGTATCTATGGGCTATGCTACACCCTCTAAAGTTTTATCAGAGGGACAAGAAGTCAAACATCGAACTGCGCTGAATAAGCTTCAAAATTGTATATGGTCTGACAACAAAGCATCTACGAAAGTTTGCATACGATTTGGCTATTGCCAGTAACCTTCAAGTTAATGGCGCATAGAAGAACTGTGAAATAACATAGAAGGACTGGTTATTAGGGTTCCTCAAATCATCCAAATTTGTCGATTCGAATACCAGAAGCTAGCCTTTCTAGAGCAACATCATTTAATCTCCGCAACGTGGGTTTGTTTTTGAAAACCTTGGTTCAGTTTAAAACATACATAAATTTAAAGTCAATGATGTGTACAATGTAGATGAAACGGGGCTCACAACAGTTCAAAAACCATCAATAATTGTTGCCAAAAAGTAAACAAAACAAGTTTTGAGAGGACGGGGGACAACTAGTAACTATGGCTTTGGCATTAAAGTGCAAGTGGCAATACTATGCCGTCTTTTTAATATTCCCAAGAAAACACTTTAAACAGTAAATGATAGCAAATCGCAGGAAACTTAAGTCTGCTGTTTTAACTGACACACCAATAAAGGCTAAACCAGAAGCAGAAGCCTATGCAAGAAAAGCAGAAAGCAAAAAAGAAAAGAAAGTTATCGGAAATTTAAAGGGAAATGACAATGTGAAATTTGAGAAAACATGTAAAGGTGAGAAAGGAAAAGTTAAAAATACTTCATTTATCGTCAGATTCTGAAGATTCAGATGAAGGTGATAAGTTGCGCTTGGTATGTTCAATGACTTTTTCTGAATCCAAAAATGAAGATTGTATTCAGTGTACGGTTTGCAAAATGGGCGCACGTGTCATGTGGTAATAATGCAGACTACCATAGTGGGGCACATTGATGCAATGTGTATTAGTTCCTTAACATTGTCATAATTTTTTTGTGTATCGAATTAACAGCCAAATAATATTTATATTTCAAGTTATAGGTTTCCTTGTTAGTTATGCTAATTCCCTTTTTTACTTCGATATTAATGTTCGCGTAGAAGAAATAATTTTAGTATTGTAACAACATGCCCCACTCTCCCCTATTTCAGTAACAAACAAATTAGCATCTTGTGCATTCTATTAAATCATATGCCAAGTAATTACCAACTTCATTACAATATAAAGATCTCCCTATCAATGCTATTGTTTTCGCGAGAAACTTAATGTTTATATACGTATACATCTATATTGTACTTATCACATGACTCATTTGTTACCCTTTGGTCCTGACATAATATGGATTATAATATAAAAAACAATGGATGTATTATATCCATTGATTTTTATAAGAAATAGAGACTTTTTAAAAATTGTACAAACAAGCTTATAATTTTTAATTGAAAATCGATTATTCTATATTAGAAAATTATACAGCTTCAGATCCTGGGCAAAGTCAACACTATAATTCTAATTACATTATAACTTTCTCTAAGTTGATTTAAGGTAAATCCGAAAGATCAGAGTAATTAATAGACGGTGTTTTACTCTTACTATTTGCTTGAATTCTATTCTATCATCACTAATTAATTCATCTATTCCTGGCCAAACACAATATAACTTTTAATTGAAAATAGAAATTTTGTAATAAATTGGGAAAGCAAAGGAAAGGTTGTGTTTCTTAAAGTATTTTTAAGTAAATGTTGGTATATGCTTATTTGAGTAGTTTGTAGGTAGGTACATGAAAATACAAATCAAATGACCAGGATTAAAAAGTATTTAATATTTGTTGGATAATAATTATACAGGGTGCCGAACGAAAAAGATTGAATATCTCGAAGGAGAAAACTTTTTTGAAAAAACACAAAAGCAGGTCGATTTCTGATCCAAGGGGAAACCCTTCCATCATATCTTCAACTGTGATACGTCATTCCTCTCCCATCCATCGCTCTAACCATTACAATTTAGATAGGGAAAGTACTAAATACGATACATTAAGGAAAAGGTAATTGAACGGAGAATTAAGAAAGGTGATTTTTGGGTGCGCTATTTTTGATTTTAGCGCCCTCTAGCGGGAAAAAGAACGGTTACGTATTCCACAATGTGACACATCATTTCAAAGCTAATTGTATTAGCAATTTAATGCACAATTGAAAAAAATTTAAATAATTGAAAAACCTTGCAGAGCTCTAATATTAGGAACTACGAACTTATTACTTTACAAAAGACCCTGACAGTCTGTACTTGACAATGATGACAAATAAATGTCAAAAATATTACGTATTTAGTTGCTAATTAAATTAGCTTTGAAATGGTGTGTCACATTGTGGAATACGTTACCGTTTTTTTCCCGCAAGAGGGCGCTAAAATCAAAAATAGCGCGACCAACAATCACTTTGCTGAATTCTCCGTACAATTACCTTTTTAATGATGTGTCGTATTAAGTACTTTCCCTATTTAAATTGTAATGGTTAGAGTGATGGAGGGGAGGGGAATGACGTATCACAGTGGAAGATGTGATGGAGGGGCGTCCCCCTTGGATCAAGTGGGGCACCTGTATATGTTAATAACAATAGAAAAAAATGTAATGGGCATCGCCCATCTATGTTATATACGGTACAAAAGAAAAAAATCAAAAACCGTTTGAAATTCACTTAAGAACACGCGTAGTCTCTTAAACGTACTTCGATTAGATAATGTGAGAAATATCGTCGAAAAACTATTTTTTGTTAAGAGCAATTTGTTACTGGCGGTCTGAATTTTGAAACTTACTTATACAATAGATATTTGAAATAAAGCTTTATTTATACTTTTAATGAATCTGGTTGAAATATACACGGATAGTTTTAAATAGCGTCATTAAAAAAGGGGGTGAAAGAAAAATATGAGTAATGCCCGTACAAAAAAAGATGTCCAATGTGCACGCAGTGACGAGAAATTGATTTTTCTTTCCTCGAGTCCGAGCCTGTCGCAGTTAATATACAAACATAATAATTTTCATATAGAGGAATTTAAGTTTCAAAATAATATACTATTATCCGGAAAAAAAAAACATGGTAATGCACCGAGGTTGTCGACCTTTTCCACATAAAGGCGTGGCTATTCACAAAAAAAAGACATCGCCAACGAAAATCTTTTCAATCGCCATTCATTTCTAACAAAGGTTATAACTATTTGCATTTTATCGATTTTTTGAAAGAACCTTAGCGCTTCTCTCTTCACTTTTCAAAACAAGTTGCTTAAGTTTAGAATTTGTGTGACTAGATTTAGTTATAAGTATATATTTTTTTGATAAATACACTGATAGACACAACGAAAACAATTCCTCTCTCGTGGTCTGGCGTTGAAAATTGGGAAGTCTATTACTTTCTTATACGTAGTATAGGGATGTGTTGTGATGACAAAATTTTCGATCTCGAGATTTTTGCTGATGTCCACATGAAGTACCCTGATATCGAAAAACTGTTTTTTAAAAAATGTCTGCGTTTATGTGTGTGTGACAACGATAGCGGTCAAACGGCTGTAAATATCAATTCCAAATTTTGTATTTACGAGTATAATCTCCTTCTTGAGATATGACTAGAGATGATGAGTCTTTCAGTAAAATCGGTAGACTGGAAGTAGTAGTTCATTTCAGTGAAACGAATTTTGTAAATATTTTGTCAGTTACTAAGTTTAAACAAATTTATAAAAAATTTAAATCTACTCAAAATTAAATTTGAGAAAAATAGTATTAAAATTTTTACGAAATTTCTACCGGAAGTAAGCTTTTTACTCTTACCGAAAATAAGTTTTTTGCGAATACCTCGCATATCATGCTTTTTAGACAAGTATTTTATGACTATAAAAGTATTTAAAATGTATTTTTCAATACCTTTTGTATACAAAAAATTCAAAATTCGGACCGGAAATAATACTTTTACTCTTAGCAAGTAACATTTTTTTTCGAATATCTGGCAAAGTATGCTTTCTATAGATATTTATTAAGAGAATAAAAGTACTTAAAATAGGACTGTGAATAATTTTTGTGTAGGAAAAAAAGTCTATAATTTGAAACGCTCATACGTATAAGAATGTCGTGTGGTAGCCACACCTCATTATTTTTTTTATTATTTCAAAATTCAAATCATAATACCAATACTTTGTTATACTACGTATAAGAAAATAATACAATAATAAAATGCAATAACAAAAAAGACATGTGAAGCAGGAATCATTATCGTAAAAAACTTATCATCAGTCTGCTACAATGGAGTATCCTGGAATATTAATAGAATATGTTCTATAAATGACATGTTTTTGGAAGCATTAGCAAAGATATTCTAGAATGTTCATTTCCGTTTTTTCGAAACTGCTGGAATAGTATACGCTCTGATATTTAGAAAAGTTAACCCTAAAGATGCAGGATTATGTTGTATTTTGAAGTCTCAATTTTAATTTTAAAGATACAATTGCTAATCTAAACAAATATTTAAGAGTATACTTACAGTAGCACAGGTTGCCAATGATATGGCTACTAAAAAGCAGAAAGCAACTGCAAAAAATTTCATTCTTGCAATGTCTTATATTACTACCGGTTGACTATATGAACATAATATGGAGCTAATGTTTATATATTAAATTCTTATCAATATTTTAATCAGTACATTTTTTTTCAAAAATATAGATATTACTGGCCTTTTTTTAGAGCTAGTAGATACTAAATCAAAATTTAATGTAACTATATCAAGTACAAGCATTTCTTTAAGTAAACGTTTGAAGTGCCAAGTCTACGTGTGAAGTGAAATTTTTATTGTCCTAAATACTTTGAATCGATGCTTGACTATTTTTATTGAAATGATATCTTGTTTATGTGTTGGTATAGATAACGGAAGCAGTGTTAAGTGATGAATGTTCCTTGTCTGGTCAGATATTTCAATGCATTTTAAGGATATATAAAAAATAGCTAAAACTAAGTAAGTGTTTATTTGCTATACCGATATTAAAAAGAGTAAGAGTATGAAACATAGAAGTCAATTATACACTGACCTGTAAATTTAAATAGCCGACCAGCAAATTAAATTTAAAAAAATGTATTCCGAAATCTCATTAAATGAATGAATAGTTTTATAGATACGGGTGCGTTAATTGGAAGGGTATAAACTTAAAATTCACGTTTCACTTCTTCATGCGACCACATTTATTTTATATATAATATATTAAAATTCTTTGCCGAAATATACTAGAAATGTATTATAAGTAACTATTTATCTTGACGTAGCGGCACTGTAAGATAATTAATAATAAAATGACATTTTGACAGCAAGCTGTCATCTAAGAAGTTTCAATGGGCAACAAGATATAATGCAAAAAAATAAAAGTGTAAAAATGAAAATGTGAATTGGAATATTAAAATCCATAGCTGTCAACCAAATGTGTAAAACAACAGTGGTTATCAATGCACTAAGTATTGTGTAATGCCAAATTTCATCCAAGCAATTAGTAAAATATATTAAAATTCTCTGTCTAGCAAAAATATATTAATACTATCTACATATATATATATATATATATATAAAAAAATTTCAATATATATATATGCCCAAAGCATATATGCATATATGCATGTGTTAGGATACACACATACATCTAGTGACATTACCGACAATCAACGCACAGACACCGTGTTTCGGCCTTTAAGGCCTCGTCAGTGCACGTGCGACTGCCGGTAATGGCTTTTAAACTAGGATCACTACTTATGTTGGTTTACGTGGCAAATGCCCGTGAGAATGTCACAGCGACATCTGTCACTCAAAAGCGACGCCGAAAGCGATGGTTCCTAGTTGTATTCGCATGCCATAACGAAACCTGCATGTTAATAGTGTAACGCACGTACACTGACGTGGCCTTAAAGGCAGAAACGCGGTGTCTGTGCGTTGATTGTCGGGAATGACACTGCACGTATATGCATATATGCATGTTAAAATGACAATTTGACGGCAAGCTATCATCTGAAAAGTTAAAAAATTATTAAAATCAAACTGTAAATACTTTCATTCTCTTAATATATCTGTTTAGAAAGCATAACTTTACTTGCAAAAAGCTATTTTTCGATAAGGGTTAAAAATAGATTTCCGGTAGGGTTTCCGAAAAACTTTTTTTTAGACAATTTTACCAAATTTACTGTTGATTACTCTTGAGAAACTTCTTTAGACTTAGTAGTTGACAAGGTATGGTAAAATTTGATTCCTTTACCAAAATAAACTACTATTTCCGGTAGTGTAAGTTTGGTACTGATAGCTTTAGCAGTTTGCCCACTATCGTAGTCAAACACAGGCCGACACACACAGGGATATATATTTTTCAAAAACTTCCTATTGGGTATTAGGGGACTTCAAAACGTGGACACTGCAAAAGTTTTGAGGTCGAAATTTACCACAGTACTTCCCTATACGTATAAGGAAGTAGAAAAGTTTTCTCTACTGTCATGAAATGCTTCACTGCTTTAATTACCAAGTAAATAACCAACCACGTACTTATCTAGTTCATATCATAGTTTACAAATGATTAACCTAATATTTTTGTATACATGGTGGCCAGAAAAATGCGGACAAACGCCAGGTAGAACGATTCTTTGTTCAATTCTGAGGCGATAATCTTAATCCAAAAAAGTTATACGGTCCTTCCTTACGGCATACGAGACCATCAAACATTAAGTTGTACGGCTAAAATTTAGCAAAATTCGTCAAATTTATCTATGTAAAATCATTGTGGTGAAATTTAGAAATGGAATTATCTCAAATGCATTGATGTAACTAATCGATTAATACCAATGGTTTACAAAAAAAAAAAAAAAAAAAAAAAAAAGCACTGTACTACTTTTTTCAATTAAGATTGTCAACTCAGAATTAAACAAAGATTTGGCCTGCGTGGCGTTTGTTCGCATTTTTCTGGCCACCGTGTATATGTCTTCTTTGGGTATGATATATTCATAATCTTTCAAATAGGCACAATAAACATATGGAATGTCGTTAGAAAGTAACTGGAATTTTCTACACAACCACATGTCTTCGTAAATACTACAACATTTATCTAACTTTTATTACATAAAGTAATTCCACTGTTCTTCCTAAAAGTCGACATTTTTTTTCAAAATAAGAACTTTTGTTAATTCTTTTAAATTTAGATTGATAGATAATTGACTGCATTTTTTCAACCAGAAATAACAATAAGGTAATTGTATTGCAAAGTAAGAAGTACAATTATTAAACTTCTTTAGAATTATGGATAGAGTACTAAAAAAAATTAAATATTACCGGAGTACTTAATACCGGGCCTTCAAATACTTTCCTCATTAGAGATGGGCATGCTTTTTTTTTTTTTAATTATTGGTGATGTGCACGTAATCAGGCACACATGCATAATTTTGATAGTTTGGTTATGTCATGTAAATAATAATAAGCGTCTATAATTTGAATTTAAGTATAACAACTGTCAGAATTTAAATTTTTTAAAAGCTTAGCATGTACGCCAACATTAATTACTTAAAAAACAGAGTACTCTAATTATGAAAGTATTTGAAGGTATGGTACGTCTTTAAATGAGCGAGATAGTAACAGTTACATTTTTAAAAGTATGTGTATGGACTCAATGATATAACACAAATTTTTTTTTATATTGCACTTAAGAATGTATTATTACCAAAAATTGTCTTCTAAGAAACTGATTTTATTCTACGTTTGTACAAGATAAATATTAATGAAAATTTCCAATATATTCTATATTTTGCTGTTAGGTATATTTCATAAATTAATAGCTAAAACAAGATAGTTTTCAAAATTTTCAAACATTGTCAGAATGTAGTCCTACTTCAAATATTGTATAAAGGAGCAATGTTTATAATTTCTATAATGTATGATAACTGAAATTTTTTCTGAAGTAAATCAAATTGAAAAAAATTTAATAATTATTTTCACATCCTTTAAAGCAAATGTTAGCTATAGCGTTAGCTATCACTTTATGTGCAGCTGATATATTTAACATATTTCTCTTATGTAAATAACAACTATTTCGTATGTGTAGTAATCTTGAAAAAATATTAAAAAAGCAGGCCAATGAAAAGTTTATATTATCAACCTCCATTTTACTTTCTTATACGTAGTATAAGGAAGTATTGTGATGATGAAAATTTTCGACCTCGAGATTTTTGCAGATGTCCACGTTTTGAGGTCCCCTGATACCAAAAAAGTGGTTTTTAAAAAATGTCTGTGTGTCTGTGTGTGTCTCTCTCTCTCTCTCTGTGTGTGTGTGTGTGTGTATGTGTGACCACGATAGCGGTCAAACCGCTGTAGATATCAATTCCAAATTTTGTATTTACGAATATAATCTCCCTCTTGAGAACTGATTAGATTTTGAGCAAAATCGGCAGACCGGAAGTAGTAGTTTACTTCAGTGAAAAAATCGAATTTTGCAAATATTTCGTCAATTACTAAGTTTAAACAAATTTATAAAGAATTCAAATGTACTCAAAATTAAATCTTAGCAAAATTGTATTAATAAAGTTTTTGGAAATTCCTACCGGAAGTAGGTCTTTTACTCTTATCGAAAATCAGTTTTTTGCCAATATTTTGCAAGTCATGCTTTTTAGACAGGTACGCTGCGAATATAAAAGTATTTAGAACTTAATTTCCAATATCTTTTGTATAAAAAAAATTTCAAAATTTGGACCGGAAGTATCACTTTTACTCTTACCGAATAACGATTTTTTGCAAATATGTCGTAAATTATGCATTCTATATATATTTATTAAGAGTACAAAAGTATTTAGAATTGGATTTGCAATATTTTTTGTATACATGAAATTTCAAAATTCGGACCGGAAGTAGCACTTTTATTCTTAGCGAGTAGCACTTTTCTTCGAATATCTTGCAAAGTATGCATTCTATAGCGATTTATTAAGAGAATGAAATAACTTAGAATAGGAGTTTGGATAAGTTTTGTATAAAAAAATTCTTAAAATTGTATAGTTTGGAACGCTCATACGTATAAGAAAGTCGTGTGGTGGCCACACCTCATTTTTTATTGTGTAGTACAGAAAAAATGTATATCAAAACCGCAGAAACGGGCATGACAATTAATCAAGCACCCATTATATTATAATAAGCAATAACAGTAAAATGTTTGCAATGACAGGAGAAAATGAAATAGAAAATTAATCAAAAATGTACGGATTATGTACCAAATAAATTCTATTTATAGATATAGCTGTCGGTTCTTGGTGAAACATAATTTATACAGGGTTATGATAAAGTAACGCACAAAATTCATAAAACGTACAATGTTCATTTTTGAAAAAAAATGCAAAAACACGTCAAACAGTTTATTTTATTACGCGTCTTTTAACATAAGTCAAAAAAATAAAACGTCAAATTTGTCAAAGTTATGACGTCATCAATATTTTTTTTAAATATGAAGCTTGGTTTTTTTTTACTTTATTTGATAAAGCTTGTTTTTCTGCATTATAAAGAAATAATTGAAGTAGGGGTCACATAAGCAAAAACTAAAAAAGACTCTGTAAATCAGGTCTACCGTCGTCTTGTCCTATGTCAGATAGTGAACGGGACACAGTTTGAACAATTCCTGTAAGAAATCGTTTTGGTTTAATGGACTGTTTAGTTAATTTAAATGTTATTACTAGAATAAGGTTTATTTTGTTTTTTATTAATTCTCTCAGTTTTTTCTTAAGTGACCCCTACTTCAATTATTCCTTTATAATGCAGAAAAACAAGCTTTATCAAATAAAGTAAAAAAAAACCAAGCTACATATTTAAAAAAAAATATTGATGACGTCATAACTTTGACAAAATTGACGTTTTATTTTTTTGACTTATGTTAAAAGACGCGGAATAATATAAACTGTTTGACGTGTTTTTGCATTTTTTTCAAAAATGAACATTATACGTATTATGAATTTTGTGCGTTACTTTATCATAACCCTGTATATACTTTAAGGTAGATAAAATTGAAAAACACTTGATTTCGTTTCACTTAATTTATTAGAATATCTCTAACAATATTGTTTCGGTATGTTCTATCATAATCAAAGAACTAAATCTGTGTGTCTATTTTTACTTTCTTATACGTAGTATAAGGAAGTATTGTGATGATGAAAATTTTCGACCTCGAGATTTTTGCAGATGTCCACGTTTCGAGGTCCCCTGATACCAAAAAAGTGGTTTTTAAAAAATGTCTGTGTGTCTGTGTGTCTGTGTGTGTGTGTGTGTGTGTGTGTGTGTGTGTCTGTGTGTGTGTGACCACGATAGCGGTCAAACCGCTGTAGATATCAATTCCAAATTTTGTATTTACGTGTATAATCTGCCTCTTGAGAACTGATTAGATTTTGAGCAAAATCGGCAGACCGGAAGTAGTAGTTTACTTCAGTGAAAAAATCGAAATTTGCAAATAGTTCGTCAATTACTAAGTTTAAACAAATTTATAAAGAATTCATATGTACTTAGAATTAAGTTTGAAACAAATTTTCTTAAAAAAGTTTTTTGAAATTCCAACCGGAAGTAGATCTTTTACTCTTATCGAAAATCAGTTTTTTGCGAATATCTCGCAAGTCATGCTTTTAAGACAAGTACGTTACGAGTATAAAAGTATTTAAAACATAATTTTCAATATCTTTTATATAAAAAAAATTTCAAAATTCAGACCGGAAGTACCACTTTTACTCTTATCGAATAGCGATTTTTTGCAAATATGTCGTAAGTTATGCATTCTATGTATATTTATGAAGAGTACAAAAGTATTTAGAGTTGGATTTGGAATATTTTTTGTATAAATGAAATTTCAAAATTCGGACCGGAAGTAACACTTTCATACGTATAAGAAAGTCGTGTGGTGGCCACACCTCATTTTTTAAACTTATATTACTTGAGGGTGTGTTGTGTGTTTACTGTACCTACTTTGACCATTTTATTACTGTGTCTATTATCGGTGTGTTTATGTATTCTGTCTGTATGTTGGTTATGTGTAATTCTTTATGTATAGCTTTTTTAATTTGTAGTACTTCTAAATAATTAAGTTTTTTTTTTTTTTTAATTTAATCTACCTTAAAGTATACAAAATAAATGTCAATTTTCAACAAAGTATTTCAGCTTAATCTGAGATCAGTATAATCCAAGTATATTTTTTTCAACATAATGCAACTCAGCATATTTAAAAGTAGGTGTACTTATTTCTTGTAGAGTCTAGGTTACCATAAAAATGCACTACCACAAAAGGACATGTTTATCTTGTACAAAAAAATCAATAAAATATCATTTCAGTAAAGACAAGTCAAGTACTCAAGAGTTCCGTAACATTAAAAATTACGATTCAAGTAGATACTCTCTGTTTCAAACGTTAACGTAAATAACAGCTATAGTAATTATATAAAAAATTGATATAATGTCTGATATCTGTAAAAAAAAAGAACAGCTTTATCAATACCTTTGTAAAAATTCTTTTTTAATGAGAGGAAAACGTTGATAAGAATTGAGTATATAAACGTTCACCATGTACTGAATTTTGAGATTTAACCAACCAGTAATCAGACAATGAAATTCTTCGCAGTCGCCTTCTGCTTTCTAGTAGCCCTGTCAGTGGCAACCTGTGCTACTGTAAGTATAATCTTAGATTTTTATGAATTAAAATTTATGGCCATAAATAATTTAATGTGCCCATGTAACTTACGATTAACTTTTTTTGCATGTAATGGACGATTAATTGTAATGTTAATTATAATTTTTTGGAAGTTATAGTTGAAATACAGGGCACCAACAAAGTCTTTTAATTTCCATGTTTGACATTCTTAGATTAAAATAGATTTTATATTTTGCACTAAATACTTTTAACTTACATATCTTCGTTAACTTGGCGACGTGTTAACCATGCTTTCTTTAATATTCCTAAGGCATATCCTAAATGTTCTTAACCGGTTTCCAAAATATTTTTCAGTTCCACCTTTTGTTAATATATTACCGTCAAATGACTAAGAAATCCTCAGTCTTTTCTGTTTGATGATCATTTACTTTAAATGAGTTTTTATTAATAACATATTTATCACTAATTAGATTTTAGGGTGTTTAGCTCTAGACCAACGCAACTCACGCAACATACGCAAATATCTTATGTCTACCATTAGAATATTTGATCGGCCCACGTAATGTTTAAGCTGCTTGCGCAGTCCCTAACCGAAGCCTTCTTCTTTATTGTTTGCAGTTTGTATTATTCAATGTACTAGAAAAAAATACATTGATGTAAATGTTTTTTTTAGTGAATAGGAAATTTATGAGAATCCAGGAATTCCATAAATAACTAAACATAGTTCAGCTATTATAACTGTTCCACAGTTAGAGACAGCCAAATAAATTATTTTAGGTTTTTAGAAAGAAATTCAAGGTCATAAATTTAATTGTTATTTATTGTTATAATGGTAAAAGATATCCATATGGAAATGTCTCTATCTATACTAACTATAAACAGGTCCTACTATAGATAACTTCATCGCCAATTACTAAATTATTCATATCAGCTTTTTAGTTACAGTTAAGAATCAAAAAATTTCTACATTGCCAAGTATTGAACTGTGGCATTTCGCTAATCTACAAACTATTCCATGATTACTTTCGAGATATAAATGTGATAATCACAAGTTTTGTATGGTTCAATTTATATGCTGACTCTCTCACTAAGACTCTAATAGTGAAGTTCAGAAAGGTAATTCCTACCTATACTATCTCGTTACATTTAGTGAGACCGTTTTTCTTTAATATGTTTTATTTTTTCAAATTACTTTCTTAAATTACATATAAAACTTTTTAAATTATATGTAAAGCTTTCTTTCAAATTAAATATAAAGCTTCCTATGTCACTAGTACTATTTAATAATTTATTATCAATTATTAGCATTTTTCTGATAAAAATTGTTGGTGTTCAGCTGCCTTGCCGCCTCTTAGTTCTTGTGATGCTATTTGTCTTTAGAATTAGCTGAGACTGTTTGCACTATTAGCACTTATCTTTTCCGTATTCCGTGCATTCAATTTTTCTTATTTGAACGATAGAGTTCTTTGCATTTGTCCTTCTTCAGCACTAATTCACCAACTTGACCTAACTATACACATTCTCATCACGGAATTCAAGATACAATTATAAATGAGGTGTGGCCACCACACGACTTTCTTATACGTATGAGCGTTTCAAACTATACAATTTTAAGAATTTTTTTATACAAAACTTATTCAAAATCCTATTCTAAGTACTTTCATTCTCTTAATAAATCGCTATAGAATGCATACTTTGCAAGATATTCGATGACAAGTGCTACTCGCTAAGAATAAAAGTGCTACTTCCGGTCCGAATTTGGAAATTTAAAGTATACAAAAAATATTGCAAATCCAATTCTAAATACTTTTGTACTCTTAATAAATATATATAGAATGCATAATTTACGACATATTTGCAAAAAATCGTTATTCGGTAAGAGTAAAAGTGATACTTCCGGTCCGAATTTTGAAATTTTCTTTATACAAAAGATATTGGAAATTAAGTTCTAAATTCTTTTATATTCGTAGCGTACCTGTCTAAAAAGCATGACTTGCAAAATATTGGCAAAAAACTGATTTTTGATAAGAGTAAAAGACCTACTTCCGGTAGTAATTTCGAAAAATTTTTGAAATAAAATTGTTCTCAATTTCAATTTTAAGTACATATGAATTCTTTCTAAATTTGTTTAAACTTAGTAGTTGACGAAATATTTGCAAAATTCGATTTTTTCACCGAAGTAAAGTACTACATCCGGTCAACCGATTTTACTGAAAAACTAATCAGATCTCAAGAGGCAGATTATACACGTAAATATAAAATTTGGAATTGATATTTACAGCGGTTTGACTGATATCGTGGTCACACACAGAGAGACAGAGACACACACACAGAGAGAGAGAGAGAGAGAGAGAGAGAGACATTTTTTAAAAACCACTTTTTTGATATCAGGGGACTTCAAAACGTGGATATCTGCAAAAATCTCGATGTCGAAAATTGTCATCATCACAATACTTCCTTATACTACGTATAAGAAAGTAAAAAAATGAGGTGTGGCCACCACACGACTTTCTTATACGTATGAAAGTGTTACTTCCGGTCCGAATTTTGAAATTTCATTTATACAAAAAATATTCCATATCTAACTCTATATACTTTTGTACTCTTGATAAATATATATAGAATGCATAACTTACGACATATTTGCAAAAAATCGCTATTCGATAAGAGTAAAAGTGGTACTTCCGGTCTGAATTTTGAAATTTTTTTTATATAAAAGATATTGAAAATGATGTTTTAAATACTTTTATATTCGTAACGTATTTGTCTTAAAGGCATGACTTGCGAGTTATTCGCAAAAAACTGATTTTCGATAAGAGTAAAAGACCTACTTCCGGTTGGAATTTCGAAAAACTTTTTTAAGAGAATTTGTTTCAAACTTAATTCTAAGTACATATGAATTCTTTATAAATTTGTTTAAACTTAGTAATTGACGAAATATTTGCAAATTTAGATATTCTCATTGAAGTAAACTACTACTTCCGGTCTGCCGATTTGGCTCAAAATCTAATCAGTTCTCAAGAGGCAGATTATACACGTAAATACAAAATTGGGAATTGATATCTACAGCGGTTTGACCGCTATCGTGGTCACACACACACAGCCAGAGAGAGAGAGAGAGAGAGAGAGAGAGAGAGAGAGAGAGAGAGAGAGAGAGAGAGAGAGAGAGAGAGAGAGAGAGAGAGAGAGCGAGAGAGAGAGAGACATTTTTTAAAAACCACTTTTTTGGTATCAGGGGACCTCAAAACGTGGACACCTGCAAAAATCTCGAGGTCGAAAATTTTCATCATCACAATACTTCCTTATACTACGTATAAGAAAGTAAAACGGCTTTGTTACATATAAAAAGTGATCTCTTTCGAATTAGTTCATTATTGCTATTGATAAAAATCCTTACCACAAAGAAATTTTAGGTTCTAGTTTCAGCTATTCTCTCGTGGCTTATTTACAGGCTGTCTCTCTATTATTTATATTATACTTAAACATTATTTTATATTAACAATGTTTCAGCAGCTTTTTTTTAATAAAATCTAACTTATACACATCTATTTCGTAGGTTACAATAGTTGAAACAAACGCTGCTGCAAGTTTTGCTCAAAACGCTGCTGCTGTATTAAATAATGTATGGGAATCATACTCCGGCACTGAGAACAGATTGCACTACTACTCCCAAGGCCTTACCGATTTGAACGACACTTATACCTGGTATATTAGTACCGACGAACTTGAGTTCTGGGTTCCTGATGATGTTATATATATTCGGTGTTTGGTACAAGACCTGCTGATTTTTCAATACTTCACTGCAGCAGCTAGTACAGTGTGCAGCGACGATAGCAAAATCTTGAAATTAAATAATTGAAATCAGCCATCATAAATACATTAGAATTAAAAGTTTGTTAATAAATATTTGTACCATCTGAGTGTTCTGTTTTGTAGAAGAACCTATATTCAAGAACGTGAATATCATTATAGCATTATTTTGTTTAAAAAGTCAGAATAACTGCACTTCTATTTGAATTTCTAAATGTATTGATTTAATATAGGTACCTTAAATTTTGAATGGCAATATACATGAAAAGAAAAAAATTCAAATATACATGTCGCAGCTAACATTGCATGTCACATATAGCGGCAACTTCCTAAAATATAAATTTCTCATGAAGAACTCTAAATCATTGCTAATTATTGCTTTAGTTGTGTTTGTACAGATTACCAGTTAAAAACTGAATATATACAGGATGAGCCATCTCCGCGGAGAAGAGATATTTCGTAGCGGATTTCTGCCTAAGATAGCCACTCTTTAGGATCACCTTCTAAATTTAGTTTGTATAATACAGAGTGTTCCATAACTTAGTGGCTGACCATAGTCATAGTATTTCAAATAGAATAACCTCTATATTATAACATTTTCCTTTTCCTCGTACAATTCGTAGTCAAAAAGGGATAAAATAGTATAGACCTAAAATTTTGACCAAAAGTTTTTGACTGCCATTTTAATGAAGAATTTAATGTCTTTATAAAATTATATTTCTCATAAACGACATATTAGATAAACACCATTTTTGGTAATGTTGTTCATAATAAAAGGTCTTAATACACACATATTTAATTTTGTTCAATTGCTAATGGCAGGTGCAAAAAACTGGATTAAAATTACATAACAATTTTTTGTATAAAAGTCAAGTTTTTCAAATGGAACAGCCTGTATCTTTCATTTTTGAACTGCTTACTAAATTTTACACCCAAAACCTGTGGGCGTTATAACTTTAAAAGCGACCATTACTGAACCATTGTCGTTTTTCATATAATTATTTCAAATTTATGTTTTTTACTTGAATACGAGTCCATGATATTTGCTGCGAAATTAACAATCGAATGGATAACATTTAAAAGATTGCTTCTCGGTTGACAAGCATGATTTTGTGACGACTTTTTTTTAAAAACGAGGTTCGAGATAAATATGATTTTTTGGGGAAATGTCAAAAAAGAAATTACTAGCTAAAAAGTTTGAATTGTTTATAGAATTGCAATACAAGAATATATAATACATCATTACCTTTCTTCTTTTATTTTACTTATATAATCTTAGTGAGTGTCTCATGTCTACACCTATTTATACGAAAATTGATGGATATATTTTATTTATATTACAGTTTATGTCAGCAATATCTTTCACAAAATGTGTAGAATTTGGTACAATAAACAAATTTGAAAACCAAACAACTTAAAGACTAGATTATAGTAGGCACATAAACAGGAAATATTACGTGAATGGATGAGGAATTAGAGGAACAGGAACTGTAAAATAACAATACATATGAACATTAAAATAGGTAAAAATTCAATTAAAGTAATTCCAGGAATATTATAGATTGAGATAGTTGACCCAAGATATTTTTTTATTCATAAAGCACACGCAGAATTAACAAATTTTTTGATACGGCTAAACACACTTAGTCCAGAAATTAGAGTTAAATGAGCAGTGAGATGGAAACAGCAGCATCACTACGTTGTGTTCTTTGGCAAAACCCAGTATCGGAATCGAAAGATAATAGTAGAACGGAGCTGTCTTTGTTGCATTTCACTGTATTGGCAAAATGCTTCATAAAATGTTCTTCTTTCATCCATTCTGAAGGGTTTGTGTCACCCTTACTTTTTTGTGGGCCATCTTGGATAAAACATTCCTAATGAACACGCGACAATACAATAAACGTGCACATTACTTCAAATAGCAAAGACTGCAATAACCATGGTTACAAGATTCCCTTTTCCCGCAGAAACTAGTGACCCAATTTGTTTGAAACCTTTGCTGTAAAAACGCGATGTCGCTGCTGCACCGTAGTGATGCCTGTCTCATCCATGTTACATATATCTTTGGAAAGGAGTTGATGATGATATATTACGACACCTAAATCATTGAAAAAATGTTCCACATTAGTTCTGTTGAAACTCATAGGTCTGGACAAACTAGTCGCTTGTGGTGCTCAAATAGACATCGTAGTTGCCTTTCTAGGAACCCGCAAACCAATCTGCTTCGGCCATTGAATGGTCTTTCCACGTTTGCAGCAATACTTTTGTTAAAGCTTTTTCCGTAATTGTATGCTATACGTTAAACTTCTTTCGAAGAAAGTCCAGAGTAAGTATCTAACGCCAAGATATTCCTAAAGAGGATTTTCTGTCCCTTCATTGAATATCAATCTTGTTTTCTAGTAGCTTAAACTGATTTAAGATTTACCGACCGCAAGGTTTTCGTCAGTTACCTTTTTCTACAAAATCTCTCTAGATCTTTACAATGAAAATTGAATTTCCAGGTAGCTTTTCTAACAGAAACTGAAGGAACTCCCCTTTTCTGCCCTTACAGCTGCCATCATAATATCCGTACTGGGGGCTAACCGATGAGATTTTCTTTTGTATGTTCTGGCCATCTATTAGATAGTGATGATACGTATGTGTAGCATGTGGTGATTTCCTGAGTAAGTTGTCGCATACGACGACGGTCATATTTATTTATGTGCATATTAAAAAGCTAATATGCTAATTTGGCAGCATTAGGATATATACTACATCATATACAATCAGTATATATAAATTTCCTTTACCTGGGAGTACACGATATGCTACAATCACAAAACAATTTCCAAATTTCATCAAAATTTAGCCTGGGAATTCAATTTGACATTGAATTGTTTGTGGTGCTGCCATTCCTCCTCAGTGGCTCCAAGGTTAGAAATTCTAAATAGCATCACTGTAGCGAAATTCAGGCTATCGGTTTAGTCCACCAAAGGCACCTACTTTTTGCAATATAGCGAGTACGTCACCCCCTGCGACAATTAGACACGGTCCACCCTAAGCAAAGCGTATATAAAAGAAAGACTAAATTTATCTACAATGATCAAATCAAGTTAATATTTTAAATGCTTTCTGAATTTAATAAATTACACTTATTTTATGCAATAGTGCACGATGATCTATTTTACCAACTTATTCACTATTTGTAAGTAAATGAATATACTTATTTGCTATTCTAGCTTTAATAATTGAAAAAATTAGTTCCTGTATACCATCATCTTCAAAACGAAAATAAAAGTGTATCGAGGCTATATAGATAATAGTAATCACATTGTTTCAATTCATTAAACAATTACATGAAATTAAAAATGTATTTGTTAAAAACGCAATAAGGAAAAGCAAACAGATGAAAGCAATATAAGCCAATCTATATCGATAATTAAGTACATCTACAATTCATATTTTTATGTAAAAATACCATTCATATTTATTTTATAAAATTCTAGCTCCCTGTCAATACAGCTACTTTTTTATACTGATAATCGCGTGAATACTTAATGTTTGTTTATCTATTTGGATTAATAAAAATACTATCATCGTTGAATGTTACGGCAATCTCAGACTGAAAGGAAATGAACAATTACTTTATGAAAATTTTATTAAGCTTCAGTTAAACAAACACTCATGTTATGGAAATAGGTCACCTTTTAATTTGTTGTACACTTAATCGATATAAAATATGTAAATTGCAACGTCAGATAATCATTAAACAATTTTACTTATGAAGTAGAATGTTGACATATTTTCCATACACATTTTTCTCCTTTAAGTTATTAGCATCAAAAAAAATTACAAAGATATTTTAAGCGAAACGACTATTTACACCACAGCAAACAGTGTCTCTAAAATTTACAATTAAAGTAAAATGTCGTAGTGTAATTTAATTACAAACAGAGTTATTTACATAATAGTCAAAAAAGTAATAGGTACTTCTGACGAGGCAAAATTTGGTGTACGAAGCTGCGTAGCGGCCCATTCAGGTAAAGGCACTTTCTTGACGCGTACTGCATACTATTATTTCTGAAATTGGTTAATTAAATTTTAGAAAATATTATTGACAATAAAAATGATCAAAAAAATCAAATCACTTCTCTGTTTCTGTCGTTTCCTTAGTGATTAGCCAACAAACGTTTGCAACAATCACTTTTTGCAATTATGTCTGTTTTTTTCTTCGAGATAATAAAGGTGGGATAAATATGAATGTTTTTGAAGAAAATATTGATGTAAAAAACAACATTCCATCGATAGAAATAAAAAACACAAACACTTGGTTCCGATTTACACTATATTTAATTAAAAAACACAACAGCTGTTTCGCTACACTGTAGCTTTTTCAAGTGGTAACAAATTCTAAATTATTACCATTCGAGAACAACTCTATTATATATAGAAAAATATAATAACAACATTAACAGATAACTATAAAATATTTACAAATAAGCTACAGTGTAGCGAAACAGCTGTTGTGTTTTTTAATTAAATATAGTGTAAATCTGAACCAAGTGTTTGCGTTTTTTATTTCTATTGGAATATGGATTTACATCAAGTAAAGGCCGAATCTATTGAACATTCCATCGAACATAAGTGCAGCTGCCAATGATGAAACAGAAAGCATATTCAAACTTGAAGATTGGCGCAATTCTAAAAAAGTCACGGTAGTTACAGAAGAAGTTCTCATTTATTTCTCAGAAAAGACAAGTAATTATAAATCCTCTACTTTGTGGCGCATTTTCTCCATGGTAAAATCCACCTTGTACCTGAAAAAAAAACGTTGAAACTAAAAAGCTTCCCAAGTTCACTGCAATTTAAAGAAAAAATCCGTTGGATATTGAGCAAAAAAATCAACGATGCAGCCTCGTACTTCAAATTTCGCCTCGTCAGGAAAGGTATCGCTTTCTTGACTTTGATATAAATAACTATGGTTTCTAATTAAATTATATTACGACAATTTTATTTGCACTGTAAATTTTAGATGAATTGTTTGTTGCTAATAACTTGAAAGAGAAAAATGTTAAATATCACTTTCTTGACTTTTACCTAAATAACTATTTTTATATAGACATAAAAACATATAATAATAATTTGTTGGGAAAGGTCCTATCAAAGCTGAGTAACTAGATTTCTTATCGTAATCAGAATTCTTTATCAAACATACAAAAAAATTAATTAGTGGTAGCTGGTAATTATAAAACATTAACTACCTTACAATTGCAACAGAATGACATAAGGTAAACATTTTTAGGTATAACAAACACTAATAAGGTTTGATAATATACGAAACATAGAGGATGCATTGTACTAGAAAAAAGAAAGTATTTGTTTGTTTCAAAAGGTTTGTTCCAACCTCCAGTTTGTAATCTGTTTGTGAGATATCGTAGGTAATCGTTTTTTATTAGTAACCTCTGTAGGAATTTGAGATCTTGGTTTACGAAATCATCGTGACTTATTTTTCTGATTTTATCCAGAATATCTCACACACAGATTAATATAGATACAGATAATAGGAGACAAGTCCCCGGCAATTCGGAATTAACGGACCAAACCGACAAAACTGTGTACAAGTCATTAATGTATATACCTAATCTAAGTGGAAATATCAAAAGATTGTTTCATAACACAAACATTGAAATAGCCTTTACGTCCGCCGTTCCATGCGGCAGATTCCATAGAGCACTAAAGACTCCCTTACTCCTGGAACAGGTCAATAACGTTGTGTACGCAGTCAGGAGCAGTGATTGCTCTAAGGTGTATGTGGAACAAACAACCCAGAGATGGCGCGAAAGGAGCACCCAACACCTACACACTGACTCTTGAGTTAATCCAAAGAAATGCTCTTTGGCTACTCATATTAATTCAACTAAACACAATGTTAACTTCAATTAGGTAGCAGTATTTAGAGAAAATAATTACAATAAACGAATATTTCTGGAAGCTGTAGCCATCAAACTATTTTCCGATAATCTAAATACCAAGGAGCAGTCCCGCATTTGCAGTAACGTGTACAGCGGGTTGATTGGATACATACAAATTAATCCCCCACACTAGATTGACAATATACAATTATAAAATAATTGGCTTTTATTCTTAACTGACCTGTATATCAGCGATCGCGGTCGTTGACCTCAAGGAAAAAATAGGGCTTTTCCTTCTTCTTTTTCTTTTTCTTTTTCTTTTTCTTTTTCTTTTTCTTTTTTTTTTTTTCTTTTTCTTTTTCTTTTTCTTTTTCTTTTTCTTTTTCTTTTCCTTTTTCTTTTTGTGAGGGGCATATTTGTATGTATAGAAAACTGTTATTTCACAATCTTGTTTAAAATAAATCCCTCCAATTTATAGATAAAATCTAATTTTTAAAATTTAATTAAAAATCATATTTGTTTTTAAAAGGAAAGAATTCCATTTTTATATTGTTAATAGATATAACATATTTCAATTCATATTTTCACATACTTAAGAGTGCTTGTGTCTGACACCTACGGACATTTTTGTATTAAAATATATTTGTGCCGTCTCGGAGATTGGTGTTTTATAGTATTTACCAACTGTTGTCTTCAACAAGAAGAAACACAGTTTCCAAATGTAAGTTTTAAAATTTGTGTAATTGAAAAATTCTGTCCTCTTTTACTTCAATACTGTTCATTAGTATTTGTAATTGTATGTAGACATAATGAAGGTTTTTCTCCTTTCCTGTTTTATAAATGTTACGATAAAATTTTACAGTGAATAATATTAATATTTTGTTGTCAATAGGTCTGATGAAGGACAAAATTGAAGTCCGAAACGTCACAAGGAAACATTTGTATTTTATTTATAAAACAAGACTCCTAAAACCCAAATTCTGTTTTATAAACAGTAAGGTAATCCACAATTCTGATGACGACCAATTAGTCAGAAACACGTGTCTACGGTTGCTCTACAGCGGATTATGTCCAATATTTATATATATATATATATATGTATATATATATAGATATATATATATATATCAGAAAAAGAAAAATATTGGGTATAACCCGCTGTAGAGCAACCGTAGACACGTGTTTCTGACTAATTGGTCGTCATCAGTACGGTGTAGCCAAGGAATAAGGTGGGATAACCTTGGATATGTAAGTTAAACGGAAGACCATCAGGTGACAGACCACCATTTGTAGCTTCAGCTATAATAATAATTTATATTTTCTATTAGTTCAGTTTCTAGGTAGTAATGCAATAAAACTATCTCGATAAGCAAAGTATGCAAGGAGCGACGTTAATATCTATGCTCGTTTGAGAGACTGCTAAAATTATATATATATATATATATATATATATATATATATATATATATGTATTGAAAAATTGAAAATCTTCTTGGTAGTAGTGGCATAAAATGAATTAAAAGTAATAACAATATGACAACTGGTTGTCAATTAGAAAACAATGACAAATATAAAATGTAAATCAAAATGTATAAATGAAAATGTAATCAATAAGCATAGGACAGTCGAGATTATTTCTATAATCACATTAAAAGGCTTGAGGTCTACCACAAACTGTTCAGTCAATCCAAATATACAAATAACAACGACGCAACTATGTAAAGAAAAATTAAGAGTAGAACTGTTGATAATATAACAATATAGAATGTAAAATAGTCAAGTATAAATGTAAATGAAAGCAAATAAGCATAGGACAATCGATTGAACAGACATATGTCTGTAGCTACAAATACATCTTAACACATACATAGTTGCATCGTTAATTGTTTGTGTATTTCAATCAAAATTGTACATGTTTAGGTGAACCTAGGCCATTTTGATAGGATTACATGAGTAATTATCGATTGTCCTATGCTTATTTGCTTTCATTTACATTTATACTTGACTATTTTACATTCTATATTGTTATATTATCAACAGTTCTACTCTTAATTTTTCTTTACATAGTTGCGTCGTTGTTATTTGTATATTTGGATTGACTGAACAGTTTGTGGTAGACCCCAAGCCTTTTAATGTGATTATAGAAATAATCTCGACTGTCCTATGCTTATTGATTACATTTTCATTTATACATTTTGATTTACATTTTATATTTGTCGTTGTTTTCTAATTGACAACCAGTTGTCATATTGTTATTACTTTTAATTCATTTTATGCCACTACTACCAAGAAGATTTTCAATTTTTCAATACATTTGTATAATTGGCAAAGAATTGTAATATATTTTATTAACTGCCTGGTTGAAATAAGGCATTACACAGTATTAGGTATTTTCACAGTTGTTTTACACTTGGACATTTTGGATTGACATTTTAAGGTAATACTATATTTTTTATTCACATATTAATGCTTTAACATACACTTTCTTTGTTATGCTGCACTGACGAAACCAAACTAGGTAGAAACATATATGTCTGTAGCTACAAATACATCTTAACACATACATAGTTGCATCGTTAATTGTTTGTGTATTTCAATCAAAATTGTACATGTTTAGGTGAACCTAGGCCATTTTGATAGGATTATATGAGTAATTATCGATTGTCCTATGCTTATTTGCTTTCATTTACATTTATACTTGACTATTTTACATTCTATATTGTTATATTATCAACAGTTCTACTCTTAATTTTTCTTTACATAGTTGCGTCGTTGTTATTTGTATATTTGGATTGACTGAACAGTTTGTGGTAGACCCCAAGCCTTTTAATGTGATTATAGAAATAATCTCGACTATCCTATGCTTATTGATTACATTTTCATTTATACATTTTGATTTACATTTTATATTTGTCATTGTTTTCTAATTGACAACCAGTTGTCATATTGTTATTACTTTTAATTCATTTTATGCCACTACTACCAAGAAGATTTTCAATTTTTCAATACATTTGTATAATTGGCAAAGAATTGTAATATATTTTATATATATATATATATATATATATATATATATATATATATACATCTTTATATCCATACTGAGCCAAATCGAATTTCATACTATCCTGATCCAGCTATAAATAAGGTATTTAGAGTCTCATTTTACGCATATATCTGATGAATAGTACCTTTGTTGCTTAGTGTGCAAAAGTATACATTAAAAATAGAAAAAAATAAACTACATATTTATACAAAATAAATAATACGTTTCTGAACCAATAGCTTTACGTTATCCTGAACCAGTTTGTATATATTTAAATAAAGATAATGCCATTCTGATCCACATCCAGTTTTGAGATGAATAAGGCTTTTTCTTATGTGAACTGTGAAAGCAATAGAAGTGTTATATTATAATGTTTAATAGGAAGGTGAGTTGTTTATATTTGTGATGGTTGGCGTAGTTTTACGGTAACCAATATATTTTCTTTTCTGTCTGAATTAATAGGCATAAAAGAAAATATTTTATAAAGAGAAGGTATACAGGTGAGTCATCTCCGCGGGGAAGCCTGATTGTGATTTTTAAGGAATGATTTCGAAGCCGTTTTTCCCTGTGATAGCCACTCATTAGGAGTACCTTTTAAATTTATTTTATATTATATAGAGTGTTCCATAACTTGATGGCTGACCATGTAATAGTTCTTTAAAATTATATATAAGTGGAAACCTTAAATTTTAGACCTACACTATCTTATAACTTTTTGACTAAGAATTATACAAATAATACAAAAATGTAATAATATAGAGGATGTTTCATTTAATAAACTATAGCTATGGTCAACCGCCAAGTTATATAATTGTAATTGTTGTATAATACAAGATAAACTTAAAAGGTACCCTAATGAGTGGCTATCATAGGAAAAAAGCGCTTCAAAATAGCTTTTCTCGTAAAGTGACAGTCTGGCTTCTCCGCGAAGATGACTCACCCTTATACAGGTGCTCATTTTATGGGTAACTTTCTTAATATTGGAGACACAGGATTAGCTAAATTAACGATATTGAAATTTGAGGAGTAGTTGATCGTATTTTCGATTTAAAGTTTATTCTCAACCTTTGAAGATATTATTAAAAAATTGAAAATTGTCGAACTTTTCAATTATACATATCTTCGTAATTCTTGAAGATAGAACTAATATAAAAATGGTATCTGGTGGTAATTTTTACGTAGAATTTAATAATTTTAGCTAGAAATTGATGGCACACTTTAGTATCAAGATATAACATAACCTTATGTTTTTTTTTAAATGGCATTATTGTTTGCTATGACTTCATAAAAATGCTTATTTTTTTCTGATTTTATAGATATAAGGTTTGGCATGGTAATCTTTTTAAAAATTTTATTATAGCGAGAGTAATTCAATTACTCATAATTTTTGAGGAAATAATGAGCAAGCAAACTTTGCTAAACTATTTTAATTGCGAGTTGGCATTAAAATAGTGTAATTCTGAGTGAAAAAGTTATAAGATAGTATACGCCTAAAGTTTAAGATTTTCGACTTACTGCCATTATTTTGAAAAATACAATGTTTTGATAAAATTATATTTCTCGTAACGACGTATTAGATGGACACAAACATATTTAATTTTTTCGCAATTACTAATTGAATTTGCAAACTGAATTAAAGTTACATAACATTTTTTTGTCTAAAAGTTTTCTTTTTCGAATAGAACATCCTGTATATCGGTTCATTTTTGAATTGTTAATAAATTTCGCTCCAAAAACATGTAAGACGTTCTTATTTTAAAACTGACTATTACTGAGCTATTGTCGTTTTTTGATATAATTTTGCCAACTTTATATTTTTTATTGTAATACGGTCATTTTGTACTGAAGGAATGCCAAAGAGATTATTTATTAGCCCAGAGAGTGTAGCAGCAGCGTTACCCTGACAGAAGTGCCAAAATAGATGCCTTTAGAAGAGTAATGGTTGCCTTCATTACCACTGGTAGTATTGCTAATTCAAAACCAAGTAAACTTAAATATGTGGTTAATGATAAAGATCAATTTTCTTTCATTGGTATAATAACAGAAAATCAACACGTCAGTATGCAAACCATCGTTGCAAGGGCCTTAAAATGAAACATCATCCATAATGAATAAATTTAAGTTTTGAGTTATACACCCATCACTTTAAAGCTCGAAGAATGATCTGCCAATATGCAATAATTAAAATGAATGCCCCGGCAGTTACTTTTGATAGTGTGTTATTTGAGGACGAAGCTGGTTACTGCAGTAACGAAATAGTTAACAAAGGTAATTTACATTACTGTTCAAAGTAAAACCCTTACTTCACTAATAAATAGATCATCAACATAGGGTGGTATTCATGGTGATTGGATGATAGGCCTGCATTTACTTGAAGGTAGTACATATTAACGAAGAAGCATATAAGTAATTTCTATCAAGCAGTTTAGTGGAATTTTTGGACGATGTTCCGCTAAATTTACGAAAAGACGTAGATATATCAAGACGGCAAATCCCCACATTCTATGCCACAGACACGAAATATTCTATAATGAAATGTTTTCAACGAAGTGGCTAGCTCGTGGGTCTTCAGACATCAAAAAAATAGTTTTTTTTTTATAGGGATATGTAAAAGAGCAAATATAAAGTATACTTGTAACAAAAAAAGAAGTTATGAGGGAACATATTCGACAAATATTTAGAAATATAAGTACTCAATGCCTCATTAAAGTCGATTTATTATTTTGGAAGCATGTTAAAAAAATTTATAAATGAATTTGAATTTCAATTTTTACCTATTTCAATATTCATATTTAATGTTATTTTATAATTTCTGTCCCACTAATTACTCATCCATTCACATAACATTTCCTGTTTCTACACCTACTAAAATCAAGTTATTAATTTGTTTGGTTTTCAACTTTGTTTATTGTGCCATATTATACATATTCTTTACATTATATTGCTGTATTGTAAATAAGATATATCCATTTTTTTGTCATTACCCCAATACATAAAAATCTTATCTCTAAGCTCATTTTTAGTCATTATAAAATCAAACTTGGCAACTGAAAAGCAACTTATTAAATGTCATTCATTTTAATAAGTTGCTACATGTTTTTGGTGGGAAATTTGGTAAGCAATTCAAAAATAAACCGATATACAGTGTTACATTTGAAAAAATTCACTTATAGACAAGAATATGTTACTGTAAATTTTATTCAGTTTTCTGCAAATTCAATTAGTATGTAATTTCAAAAAAATAAAACATGTTTTATTATGAACAAAGCTACCAAAAATTGTGTTCATCCAACATGTCGTTTTCGAGAAATATAATTTTATAAAAATATTGAATTAAAAAAAAAAAAATTGTAATAATTCGAAAATTTTAAATTTTAGGCCTATACTATCATATAACTTTTTCACTAAGAATTATACGGGAATACAAAAATGTAATAATATATAGGTTATTCCATTTAAAAAACTATAACTATGTCAGTCACCAAGTTTTAAAACACTCTATATAGCAAGAAAGCCTTTTCGAAACATCTTTTCCATAAAGTCTGCCTTCCTCGCGGATATGACTCACCCTGTATATAAGCATTGAAAAATGTTAACACTAAATAATTCATAGTAAGAACAGTATTAACTTTGCTTTTTTATAAGAATTTATTCTTTTACATGAAAGAGAATTTGCCCTATTGACTGACATATCTTTCCTAAAAATTTCATTATCTATACTTATTTTGACTGACTCTCTTTGTTGCAAGAGATACCAACAAAGCACCTCTACTAATCATTTTGTTCAATATATGAGAAAACACACTTCAACACAAAATTACGCCAGGCACACTAACATATAAATATTGCGAAATCGGGGAACACCGCATGCTTCAGGATTGCTGTTATACAGATATACAAATAGAGTCTACTACAGCGCCCTCAAGATATGGCGCGGAAAAGGCTGGAACTTAAAATCGACGATTCGTACAAAAATGAACCTTTTTAAAATTTATTCACACACGTTATGAGGTCACCACCAGCAACTTTATAATAGTCTCCAATCCTGAACCATATATATGGTTCAGTTTTGTCAGGAAGGTTCAGGATAAACTGCTCGTAAACATACGTTTGGTTCAGCATCATACTAAAGAGCTATATATATATATATAAATATGAAGAGAAATTTTCTTGAATGAACGGCATTTTAAATTAATTGATGACAATTACTTGCATTATTTTAATAATTAATGATTTTAAGGAAAAGAAACACACCACCCCGAAGACTAACACATATGCATCAGTTTCATTAACCACTACAACGTGAACACTCGTCAGCCCGGTCTGTAATGTGTTCATTTTCCTATCCTCCGAAATTTGTATATATAGTTTCGGAAACGATCTATGCAAGCATGAGAGATAATTTCTTATCATTCTCATTTAATGAAGGAACCATATTAATTACTATGTTTTCCTTCTACGATATTACTGCACATTCAGTGCACTCTGTGTTGGAACACAGAAATCCAAATTTCATTCTGGATAATTACAATTAATATTTTATATGTGATTAATGTATATATTAAACGCATATAATCTTGTTTCTTTGCCGTATATATTTAAATATGAAGAGAAATTTTCTTGAATTAGCGGCATTTTAAATTAATTTATGACAATTACTTGCATTATTTTAATAATTAATGATTTTAAGGAAAAGAAACACACCACCCCGAGGACTAACCCATATGCATCAGTATATATATATATATATATATATATTAATTCATTTTTTTTCTTGGTATTAGCGACCATTACTTTACCAGCTAATTAAACATTAATAAAACACATTTTTTTAGACGTTTCGACAGAAATTTTTAATTGTCTTCTTCAGTATTTTTTTTTTGATGTATAACACATACAAACATATTAAAAATTCTTTCGAATATTAATTAATAATCCTGCAAAATAACAATTATAATTTAGAGCTATGTTTATTTTTTCCCACGTTCTCAAAAACAAAAACTTACCACACATATCAGGACTTCGTCAATACAACTTTTTCTTAAAAAGGAATTTAAAATACTCGGTATGAGTACCATTTTAATTTTATTTGTTTTGTGTCACGTTATTTATGAACAATTAGATTTTTATTTTTAAAGTGTAACAATTATGCATACATAGTCATAGTTTAAATATTGCATGTCAATGAAAACGATTTTAAAATAAAATTCTTCGATCTGTCCGAGAACACTTTACCGCTAAAAAATACCACGTGTTGTATGTAATACCAAGAAAAAAAATGAATTAATACATTAACAAATGACCAAGAAAGATTAAATATATATATATATATATATATATGTGAGAAGTTTCTTGAATTTAGCGGCGTATTAATTTTTTACTTTCGTAGAAGGAAAACATAGTAGTTAATATGGTTCCTTCGTTAAATGAGAATAATTAGAAATTATCTCTCAAGCTTACAAACATCGTCCCCGAAACTATATATACAAATTTCGGTAGATAGGAAAATGAACACCAGAGCCGTGCTGATGAATGTTCACGTTGTAGTGGTTAATGAAACTGATGCATATGTGTTAGTCCACGGAGTGGTGTGTTTCTTTTCCTTAAAATCATTAAAGTAATTATCTTAAATCAATTAATTAATACGCCGCTAAATTCAAGAAACTTCTCACATATTTAGATATATACGGCAAAGAAACGAATTATATGTGTTTAGCATATACGTTAAACACATATAAATATTAATTATATATATATATATATAAAGAAAAGAAATATTGCGGATTATAGAATAATAAAGTATAGAATTTCATGGGGTAACTCCGCTCAAAATGCAACTGCGGACACGTGTTTCGAACTACTTGGTTCTCGTCAGCGCAGTGTAGCCAAGGAATAGGATGGGATAACCTTGGAGCTGAAAAACATCAATCAGAGACATACACAAGGGACAGCCTACCAATTGAGGCTTCAGCTAGAGTGTCCTCGATACTGAGAATGAATCTAACGTCGCCGCGAGGTAGACATTGTCCACCTGCAAGCCATCTGAACCCACAGGATAACAATAAAGAAAAGAAATATTGCGGATTATAGAATAATAAAGTATAGAATTTCATGGGGTAACTCCGCTCAAAATGCAACTGCGGACACGTGTTTCGAACTACTTGGTTCTCGTCAGCGCAGTGTAGCCAAGGAATAGGATGGGATAACCTTGGAGCTGAAAAACATCAATCAGAGACATACACAAGGGACAGCCTACCAATTGAGGCTTCAGCTAGAGTGTCCTCGATACTGAGAATGAATCTAACGTCGCCGCGAGGTAGACATTGTCCACCTGCAAGCCATCTGAACCCACAGGATAACAATAAAGAAAAGAAATATTGCGGATTATAGAATAATAAAGTATAGAATTTCATGGGGTAACTCCGCTCAAAATGCAACTGCGGACACGTGTTTCGAACTACTTGGTTCTCGTCAGCGCAGTGTAGCCAAGGAATAGGATGGGATAACCTTGGAGCTGAAAAACATCAATCAGAGACATACACAAGGGACAGCCTACCAATTGAGGCTTCAGCTAGAGTGTCCTCGATACTGAGAATGAATCTAACGTCGCCGCGAGGTAGACATTGTCCACCTGCAAGCCATCTGAACCCACAGGATAACAATAAAGAAAAGAAATATTGCGGATTATAGAATAATAAAGTATAGAATTTCATGGGGTAACTCCGCTCAAAATGCAACTGCGGACACGTGTTTCGAACTACTTGGTTCTCGTCAGCGCAGTGTAGCCAAGGAATAGGATGGGATAACCTTGGAGCTGAAAAACATCAATCAGAGACATACACAAGGGACAGCCTACCAATTGAGGCTTCAGCTAGAGTGTCCTCGATACTGAGAATGAATCTAACGTCGCCGCGAGGTAGACATTGTCCACCTGCAAGCCATCTGAACCCACAGGATAACAATAAAGAAAAGAAATATTGCGGATTATAGAATAATAAAGTATAGAATTTCATGGGGTAACTCCGCTCAAAATGCAACTGCGGACACGTGTTTCGAACTACTTGGTTCTCGTCAGCATTTTGAGCGGAGTTACCCCATGAAATTCTATACTTTATTATTCTATAATCCGCAATATTTCTTTTCTTTATTGTTATCCTGTGGGTTCAGATGGCTTGCAGGTGGACAATGTCTACCTCGCGGCGACGTTAGATTCATTCTCAGTATCGAGGACACTCTAGCTGAAGCCTCAATTGGTAGGCTGTCCCTTGTGTATGTCTCTGATTGATGTTTTTCAGCTCCAAGGTTATCCCATCCTATTCCTTGGCTACACTGCGCTGACGAGAACCAAGTAGTTCGAAACACGTGTCCGCAGTTGCATTTTGAGCGGAGTTACCCCATGAAATTCTATACTTTATTATTCTACAATCCGCAATATTTCTTTTCTTTATTGTTATCCTGTGGGTTCAGTTGGCTTGCAGGTGGACAATGTCTACCTCGCGGCGACGTTAGATTCATTCTCAGTATCGAGGACACTCTAGCTGAAGCCTCAATTGGTAGGCTGTCCCTTGTGTATGTCTCTGATTGATGTTTTTCAGCTCCAAGGTTATCCCATCCTATTCCTTGGCTACACTGCGCTGACGAGAACCAAGTAGTTCGAAACACGTGTCCGCAGTTGCATTTTGAGCGGAGTTACCCCATGAAATTCTATACTTTATTATTCTATAATCCGCAATATTTCTTTTCTTTATTGTTATCCTGTGGGTTCAGATGGCTTGCAGGTGGACAATGTCTACCTCGCGGCGACGTTAGATTCATTCTCAGTATCGAGGACACTCTAGCTGAAGCCTCAATTGGTAGGCTGTCCCTTGTGTATGTCTCTGATTGATGTTTTTCAGCTCCAAGGTTATCCCATCCTATTCCTTGGCTACACTGCGCTGACGAGAACCAAGTAGTTCGAAACACGTGTCCGCAGTTGCATTTTGAGCGGAGTTACCCCATGAAATTCTATACTTTATATATATATATATATATGTATTTCTTTCTTAACCACTATTTTATTCAATCTTATTTTATTTCTTGGGATTGTGGTTTTTTTTTTAATTAAAACTAACACATTTTACTTACGTTTCGATGTATTTAACATCTTTCTCAAAGTCAAAAAAACATATAACTGTAAAAAAACATTACAATATATCAGTCTACATACAACATGATTTACTAACAATATTAAAATTCATTTTATGTATAGCAACGGCAACCTACCTTAAAATTCGTTTCGTCAATCACTAATATTTTCTTTTAATTAAAATGTGAAAGCATTTGTATTCAAATACATTTTTAACGTGCTTATTGTTTTTCTTTTTACTGTGTAAAAAATAAATATATATTGTAGGAAATTATTTTACTTTAACCTTAATATATACAGCTTGAGCGCGCGGAGTATGATCACCCGATGCTAGTCGATATTCTTCGGACGTATATTCGGCAAATGATCTCCGCTAGCTGTGTTCGCCAGATATAGATATATAGATTTATTTTTCCAGAGTTGTTATTTCGTTATATTTACTGGAGAGAATCTCTAATTTTAATTTCTATTTCATGGGTCGTTTTTATGTTATTTTATGGTATTCCTGTTATACTTATTTATAGTTTTTTTTTTACCATGAAATTTCTATTTATTTATTTTTCTCTAGACATCTTAGTTTATTCTGCAGATGTTTCAGGCGGGTTGTTTTTATTTCATTCTAAAACCCAGTTGTACTGCTATAACTTTGTACACAACTACATTATTATTTAATTTCATTAGGATAATCATAATTTCGTTATAGTATTACAATCTTCGCGTTATTATCGACTTAGTTATCTAAGCAATCGTCATCACTTAAAGAGAAAATTTAATTTGTTCTTTTTGTCAATCTGCAAAAAAATAATCAGATCACTATGAGTTCGAATATGAGCAGGCAATGCTAGTATGTTGTGCCGTTACTCTAATATGTATTATCGGACCACGTTTAGATGCGAGTTTACGTATACCATCGGGTGATCATACCTCGCGCGCTCTTGCTGTATATATATCTAAACATAAATGAAAGAAGGCAATAAATTATAACTCTATATACTTTTATTTAAACAAGGAACAAAACAATAATTACAATCACATAATAAATTTCAAGGTTTCGTATGTGAAAAGATAGTAACATACTTCATGAAAAACCCATCTCTAACCTTGAATTTCGCGTAATACTCTCCCTCGTGATGTAATGCCTCTTCATTCACACATACGCTCCATGAAATTCCTTCAAATGGAGCCGCAGTAAATGCTTCTTCGGTTATATAAGCAAATTGTGTAGCTCGTGTACCAATATCATAAGACATATTCCAAGCTTGCTTCAGGAAATTCATAAGATCATTTACAACTACAGCATTCATATTAGATCTAACTAAGGAGACCTATAAATGCAAAAAAAACGCTTTCAAAATAACTGGGTCTATATGAGTAGAAAAAAAAAGTAAAAATAAACTCACCTCGAATAGAAGTTTTGGTTCTTGTACTTTCGATTCTGGAGTAGCAAGTACCCCAATTATTAAACCAAGAAAACAATACAATGTCAATGCCATGTTCGTTATGATAGTGTTGTATTATATGTGAACAAATTCATTTTGTTTCTTTATATATAATGTAGACTTCACACAAAATTTGTATATTTCTTTTACATCAAGTACTAGTTTTGTAATATCAGTTGACTTAGACACAGATATAAAAATAATTTAAGTGATAATATTTTAGGTCAAATTTACTTTTCTATTTAAAGGAAAAAAAACGGTAATTTCTCCTAAAGAGATTTAGATAAGCGTCAAGATTGAATTTGAAAAGTATTGTGCAACTACAAAATAATACTATGTTGTGTAATTTAGTAACTTCTTCAATCTATATAACTAGAACAGCATTTAAAATACAGCTCCAGAATGTATGAAACCTTTTCTGTATTTATTATTGATTGGATTTTTTTGGGAGCAATTACAAAATAAATGTGTAATAACCGTAGATTATATCATAAAACCACTGAAATTATATTCGTAACATGATGAAAGAGGTTTCTACATGTTAGTTAATGTCGATATCTGTACAATGAAATCGTATACAAACTCAAAAAATACGCGATGTGTACTGTAAATATGTGTATGTATAATAAAACATGTGCTATAATTCATCCAACCTATATTTAAAGTAATCTAATTAATTCATGTCCTTAAATATGTTCAATATAATTATTTTGATTTTTTATTGAAATTGTAAAATTAATTAATGAATATCATTAAATTCAGCGAGAGAATAAATTCGACTCAAAAAATAGTTTAAGAGTTGGGCACTAGGTGACGGTTATAAAATTCTCCTTCCTAATTTTTAGTGTTTTTCGGGGTCTTCCTTCACTAAAGCTGTTAAAATTAAAATCTCAAAATACTTTCCCGTTGGGGAGGAATAATACTTCGATTCCCCATAAATATCTTACTCTTTTTCATGGTTTACATTAATGATTTACTGCCTATTCTCAGCTGTCATGTTTTAGCTTTTGCAGATGGTTAAATTCTTTTTCGAGGAACCGTTAGTCTACGATTCTGAAGTCCTGCAGACGGATTTGTAGCACTTCCTTTATTATATCATACCATTAGTTATACCAAAAAACAAGGTGAGGCTACGTATACTACAAGAAATGTGCCATTAATATATTAAATCAAACTCCTATTCTTAGGCAAACACAAATTAAAGATCTTGGAATTATATTTGATCAACGTTTTCAATTTTCTAATCATATCTATTCCGCATGTGTCTTTGCCTCACGAACGCTCAGCTTCCTTGTCAGATGTCTTAAAAATTCTAAAATCCGAAAGCACTGAGAACACTGTTTTAATTACTGATGTGACCTAAACAGGAGTATGCGTCTAAAACCTGGTGTCCTTACTATGATTACCATTACTTACTAATTGAGAGACACAGAAGAGACTTCTGAAGTACCTATCGTATAAATCACACGGCACGTAGCTTGCTAGAGGTGTTGCGCGTAGCCTCTTAGAGGTGCTGACTATGAAAGTCGTTTGACGAAATAAGACTTTTTTCCAAGGAACGTAGAGAGATTGCCAGTGCCAGTTTTCTAATTGAGTTAAGAACAGAATTGATGATCCCAATTTGGTCACCACTTTAGATTTGTTGGTTCCTACACGTTCTGGTGATACTTGGTTCCGATTCTTTTTACCTATACTTAATCAAAAACCTCAGTCACGCAATATCTCTCAACATAATTCAATTAATCTATTTCTTTTACTGGGCATCTTATCATAAATAAAAGTTATTTTATAAATGTATGCATTATTATTATTTTAATTTTAATTTCAGTAACACTGTAATTAAATACTAAACCTTCTCCTGTTAATAGTTCAATATGTTGGTCAATAAAGAACATTGCAATTATTATTGTCATTATTAGTATTATTATCAATATTTATGTGAAATTTATTTTGTACAAAAAATGTTCTGCTCTGTATAATTTGCGAGATATTTGCACTATTAGATAAGCGTAAGAGTGCTCGCTCCGCTTGGCCGAACCCTGAATCTTTTTTATTAACAATAATTTAAAATCAAGCTTTAAATACGTTCACACTCTTAATATGTGTTTAGAAAATATAACTTGCGATAAAAATAAAAGAACTATTTCCCATACAAATAACGGAAAACGTTTTTTTTATAAATTTTTTTCAAGTTTACCTTACGTACAAATTTATTCTTTATAAATATGTTTAAAGTTAGTAGTTCACAAAATATTGTTAAAATTTGATTCTTCAGAGAAATAAAGTACTACTACCTGTCTACCACTGCAAATCAAATCAAATCTCAGAGGGAGATTATACTCGTAAATATAAAATGAGGGGTTGATAGCTTTACCTGTTTGGCCGCTATCGTGGTCAGAGAGAGAAAGAGAACGAGGGAGAGATTTACCGAAAACAATTTTTCAGTATAAGAGGACTCCAAAATGTGGACATCTACAAAAATCTTGTTATAATAATTGATGGGTGCCTTGAAACCGGTAGCGCATAGGAAAATACAAAAAATAATTAGTAATATCAAGAAGAGAGAGTAAGGAGAGTCAGGTTATTTATGGCTTGAATACTAAAGTAATGAAGTGTGTTTCCGGTGAGCTAAGTGAGCACAAACATCATTTATGCATACGTTGTGGTAGTGCATTTTCTAAACCAGTTGAAGCATGCCAATGAGGTACCGATTTAAAAATAAAAGGAAATCAGCCACTGTAAAAATTATAGACCAATAAAATATTACCCACAATATTTGAAATCTTCGACCAATAAATTAAATCAAGGCTATCTACTCTTTTGAAAGAAGCATACTAAAAATAATTAGCAATATCAAGAAGAGAGAGTAAAGAGAGTCAAGTTATTTATGGGTTGAATACCAAAGTAATGAAGTAAGTTTCCGGTGAGCTAAGTGAGCACAAACATAATTTATGCATACATTGTCGAGGTGTATTTTCTAAACCAGTTGAAGCATGCCATTGAGGTACCGATTTAAAAAGAAAAGAAAATCAGCCACTGTAAAAATTATAGACCAATAAAATATTACCCATAATATTTGAAATTTTCAACCAACCAATTAAATCAAGGCTATGTTATTCTTTTGAAAGAAGCAGTCTTGTAAAGACAAGGCAACATAAGTATCACAAAAATAAATTAACAGCGACTGCATTAGTAGGTATACTGAACTATATAAGCATTGTACTGGATAAAAGAAGATAACAAGTATAAATCTATTGGACTTGATCATGGCATTTGACACGGTGGACCACAATAAGTTGATAAATAAATTAGAATTTTTTGGAATAAGAAGTCAATTAATTCCAAAGAATTCGATCATATTTTTAATAAATAAATAATAAATAAACGGTTGAATAATAAATATGATGCATAAGTAAGTCTTTCATGGATGATTTCTTTATCATACCAAGCCACAACAACAAATTAAAGAGATGATTTCTAAATGAACACAAGACTCTCGTGGTAAATGTGAAAAATAAAATTGCGCGATATATCTGAATATTTTATTGAACATATATGTTAGTCAGGAATATAGAGAAACATGTAAATCAAACAAACAATTCTATTTTAGATCATTCTTCTTTACACTTTTGACATTAAATTTCGTAGGTTAACAATTTTAAACATATTACTCATTATTTAATTAAATATAATTGTTTGTTTTTATCTATATTTATATACTTAGACACCAAATGCAATATGCAAAGTTAATAACAATTCATTCCGTATTAACGAAGCAAAGTAAGCAAGTAAGCAAGTGCCCTGATCTTAAGACCTTACTTATCACATTAAATTTAGTATATCAATATAATGAAAATCTATTAAATTAGCCTAGTTTCTGGAAATCATTTATTATGCCATTGTCTCTTCTTAGTATTGTTATTAGTTTGTATGTTTCGTGCTTACTTGTAATTATCAAAAGCTACAAATGAGGTATTTACTGATTCAACCAGTTGGGGATGATGGTAACTGTGAACATTTCTATGAATTTATGTCTAATATTACATATAATAAATTCAAAACATAATTTAGAGAATCTAATAAAGAATAAGAAAATATTTTGCTAACAAAAGCTACGACTTTTAAATATACATTAAAAAAGATTATTTATGTCACAAAGTGTATTTCTTATTTCACTAATATCTTTTTAAATACTAAGTTGCTTTTATTAGAATTAAAAATAAATGTTTATTCCTCATAAATGTCCAAAAATTATAATTAGGCGAGACACTTGAAAATAGCATCAAACAAGATGCTTAAGAACGAAAATGTATATACTATATGATGCTACTATGCACTTAAAATCTACTGCATGTACCGAAAGCAAGTGTTCACAGAAATATTATTCATCTCACGGATTCAATATTAAGCAAAGTTCGCCCACGATGGAATCTAATGCAGAATACTAATTGTAAAACTAACATACTTACAGAACACCTCCATACATTGTACAGTCTTCTTCTATATATAATTGCTAATATTCAATTGATCCATCGATGCAGATTATTATGAAAATCAAAATTTTCATTTTTTTTTATAATTATATTATTACTGATTTTGCACTTAGCTTGTCGAATATCTGGAAAGAAGCATCAATTTGAACAGATGAATCAACGAATGAAAACACTAAACTGTGTTCCTAGGAATTTGCAACAACATATTTATATTTACAAAATCTGTTTAGTTTCGTTAATAAAGTATTAAGTGCAGTTACTTCTTTTCTCGTCGCTCGCTAGCTATTCATTCATGTAGTGCAAAACTCGAATCCGTAGTTTATGACCATAGAATTTCATTATAGTAAGCGGACTGCACCAACAAGCAAAATCTCATAATCTGAATGCAAGGTTGAGAACGAAAATAAATATCAAACGTAACCCCTTTGTCCTTAATACGTAAACGATCAATCTTATGAATAAATATGACCGCAGTGTTTTTTATAACTTTAATTGACATATGTGACACTTATTTTTGAGGTAGGAATACTCCTAATAATAATTCTGTTAAAGCAAAAAAAAAGGATTTTGTTGTTTACGCCAAAACGAATTATTAAAAAAGAAAAGAAAAACAAAACTGGGTTTAAATAAGAGTGCTGTGAGATTCCAAAAATGGAAAGATGCTCCCCTACTATTACTCTTACATACTTTGGAAAGTTTAGTGATACAGTAGTAGTAAATTAAATGATATTGTTATAAACAAATTGAGATCTCTAACCACACCTATTAGAGTCAAATTTTTAAATATAAATAACTAAACGACAAGTAAAACACAATGTTTTACAAAAAATATATATTTACACACTCGATGTACATTTCGCCCTGCAGCATTAGCAGGAGTTGTACAGAAACTAAACTAAAGATTGGTGTAGCTAATCATGTTTTACAGACGCAGTATCCATTTTCAATAGATAATTTAGAGGTGTTGTTTAGTTTAAATAAAAGTAAAAAACTAATGTTCTAAAAGGTTACTTTATCAAATATGGTTTACTTTTACAGCCAGGCAATATCCTTAATGACCAAACAGAACAAACAAATTCAGCGTTATTAAATTCAAGCATTGTAAGACCTATTTCTTCACATAAATCGTGACGGGCCAGTATTTCGTAATTTTTATTTTATTGTATTTATTTTGTGTGGGGGTAGTTGCAGTATATTGGTCTTTGATTTAGTTTTTGTGGAACTCCTGATGATGCCGCAATGCAAAATGTACATAGAGTGTGTAATTATATATTTTTTGTGAAACAATACCAAGAGTTTTATTTGTCGGTTACTTATTTATATTTGGACGATATGTTTCACCAAGAGATTTCAATCACATTGTTTAATTATTAGCTAAATTTCTTTATAAAAATTACTAATTTCATAAGACTAAACTAGAACTAACCAACACAAAGGCAGTGATTACTACAGAGCGGACGTCCCAGGTTTAAACTCCGACGGAGCAAAGAAATAATGTAAACAGCACGCAGTTACTGAATAGCGCTATTCATATAGTGAACTGCAACATGTGTTTACGCGCGAGAATGAAAGCAAAAAAGTCTAGTTAACTCGTAATTTTCCTATCTTCATCGGCGTAGATAGGAACGTGAGGGATTTTTAAAATTTTGTTATACTTCGGAGGATAAATAAAGTACGGAAACTTTACTCGATTTGAACTACAAAATAAACAAATAATAACGTATTTTGTGTTTTATAGATCACCACCCACTTGTTATCCAATTACTTATATAAATAAAATTAAACAATTTTTAAAAATACAAAATTTCAATAGTGCTCCCATGGGCGATGACTCATCAAACTTTCGTGTCCGCTCTGTAGTGATTACCATAGATTTGCGTAAAGTTCACGAAATATAGTGACAAATTGAAGTAAAATATTTAGAAATGCATTGTAGTCAACAGAGCTTTGTGGAAAACTGCGAAAAGGTGTGAGCTGTTGCGCATGAGCGAATCAAATTCGAAGAGTTTGACGAACTTCTTATTATATTGTTATTCAAAAGGGATGTGAATGTGTCGCCTTTATCACACTTAAATGTAATTATACTAACTAATTATTGGTCTTTACATTTATCGCAATTTGAACACAAATATTAATGCTTTTTTTGCTCTCCGATTTACTCACACATTTCACTTCTTAAACAAAAGATTCAATTTTATTTTGGTAATGTCGCATATATATTTTTGACAGAAGACAATCCCTTTATGAACACCAGGCACTAGTTTCTGTTTTTTCATGATAGTGTAGGACTCCTGGGTGAGTGTGTGTGCTCCATTATACCTACTAAAAACTTCCCTCCTTCATGCATTTGCTTAGGAATCGCATGTGCATTTCTTCAAAACGTGGTTCCGTAAGTGGTTTTCCCTACACCTATCTTCTATTTTATCAGACATCCTCTTTCTCTTTTTTTTACAAAAATGTATGCCATATGGATAAGTCATCAGGATCAATTAGTATCATATTGTACCGTTTTCATATTTAATTATAATTCTTTAAAATTAATAAGACACTACACATTATTTCAAAGAAAGTTTAATTTTACTTCTTATCTTGGTTTACAAATAATACATTATTTGCACTTAGAATTAATACTTTTTGGAATTATATCCTATTTATTATAAACGCATTGACCAATAACAAACTATAATTACAATTTAAAATTAACGTAATTAAAACCAGTACATTCACAAAAAATATTATTTAAGCAAAAGCACATACTAAAGATATAAATGATGCACTAGTACGAAACGCTTTATTTAATTGTTCAATAAAAGGTGCCTAAACAAATCATTAATGATGTGAAAATATAGTTACATATTTCGTAATTAAAACATCACGGACTCTGAATTTGGCTAGAAAATCACTTTTGTGGTATAATGCTTCTTCATTAACTGAAACACCCCAATAAAAGCCATATAAAGGACCGGTGGGTATGAAATATTTATCTTCAATTAAAGTTGCGAAATAAACAGCACGTTGAGCCAAATCACCAGACATATTCCATGCTTGTCTCAGTAGAAGCATTATTTCAGTCACTAGGGCAGCATCCAAATTTGAGTTTTCCAATGAGACCTAATAAATAAAATAGCCATTAGTATATTCAATAACAAGCAAACTTAAGAACTCACGTCGAAAAGTAAATCTTTTGTTGACGATTCGGATAAAGGAGCACTAAATGCCCCAATTATTAAACTGAAAAGCAAACAGTACTTAAACGCCATGTCAGTTTGTTTGTTGCTACAAATTACAAATCAAAAAATCGATACGATATTACTGTATTTATACCAGTCAATCCTTTTAAGTAGATATACATCTACCAAAAGGGGGTGGAGCAAAAAGTTGCGATAAAATATGAAAATCTGTAACGGCTGTCATACAAGTATAACAGTAAATGCACAGATAGCATCGCAAAGCAAATATTTTGTACCAAATTTAGACTAGCATTTGATATCTTTAAATAATAATACAATGCTCTATACAGACACAATGTAAGTCAGAGACATTATTACGTGTTCTTGTTAGTTCTGGCAATTTCATAGACAGTAATTAGCAGGGATGCAAATTTGGATACTTATTGAAATCACGTTCTTATGGTACATATGCTAGTCCACGGATTGTTGATAAACAATTGATGTACTTATCGGTGTTATTCAATAATCATTGGCCACTATAGATACATATAATTTCACTATAATTTTGAAGTACTATTGTTTTTTCAATAAATTTCTAAATTGAGTTTCCTTGTTTTCGTTGTAAGCTATCTAAACACATCTATTCGTATTTGATAATGGTCTTTAATAACTGAGTACTTCAAGATGTTGTTTATTGTTATTCCTATATCGAACTAAGTTTTTAGGATATTGTTACTGGCTGACATGCAGAATAATAAAACAGGTTACGAAAGACTTGTTTTTGTCTAAATGTTTTTGAATTCGTGATCATGAAGAACTTGATTCTCGAATGGTATTACTAAAGATGCGTTTTACTTAACGAAAATTATCATACGCTGTATGTCGGATTGTGTAAAATATATGGACAATATTTGACACTTAAAATGCATGTGGCTTATTATACAGTCCATGTACTAAGACCAGCGATATGAAGCGTATGCCTGGTCAACTGGTGTAAATTTTAACACTAACTAAACAGAGATTGTATTCATTCTTTTCTTACATAAGTTTTAGTGTGTATTGAACAGGTTTTTGAAAGAAAATACATGAGTATAGGCAAGCAAATATATATCAGATATTTGTCTGAGTTTGTTTATATTTTATTGCGTAATAATATGGTTCCGTCTACTTAATTAGATTTTTCTTGCTGTTCGTCAGTAAGTTTTCTTCTAGCTTTGAATGTACTTCCCTTTTCAACAGCGAGAATGAATGTTTTATTAAGATTCCAGCTTTATGGAGATTGTAATTATTTTAATAATATTTGCCAGAGTTAACTAGATATTAAGTTCTTCTCAATATTGGCTGTAGGGTTCTCGTACGTGGAATGAAAATTCTCTTTTTTGAGGATTTGGGGCAAGCTTCAAAAACTGAACTGGATGTCGCCTTCTCTCAGGACGCACTACTGCTCAGTTTTGTAGTGTTTTTACGGATCTTTATTAACCTGGACACTTTCGATTTACTTCTGTTATCGTTCCCCTAAATTTTCCCACCCATAATATACTAAATTTGCAGACGGTGCATCAGCTACCCGGCGCATATTCTAGTGATTATTATGGCATTACGCCGCTGTATACGAATCATTCGCATTGAAGTAGGCTTTAATTGTGAACGCACGGTACTTTTCTGACCATGTCTACATAGACATAATTAGATATTTGTATCAACATCTTTACATAGTGCTGTGAAGGCTTTTAAATGTACTAATCTGTCGTTTGATAAAGGCTCTTTTCCTGAAGTCCTTAAAATATCGATTATAAATCCAATTCATAAAAGACACTCTACACATGAAGTGTCTAATTATCGTCCGATAACACTGACCTCCAGTTTCTCAAAACTATTTGAGCATGCAATGTTGGATAGGTTGATGGGTCACTTAAATAAAAACAACATAATTACAAATAGACAGTTTGGTTTCAGGGAAGGTTTTTCAACTGTGGCTGCCGTGACTACCTTTATTACAGATGTAATTGATGACTTGGATCGTGGAGAGTACCCTGCTGGAGTTTTTTGTGACCTTACACGTGCTTTCGATTGCGTGGACCAACGGCTCCTGCTTGACAAGTTGTGTAGCTACGGTATTAGAGGCGTAGTGTCTGAGTGGTTTGCCTCGTATTTGTCAGAGCGCACACAGTGCGTCAGGATATCACACAGGAAAGATAACTTGACAAGAAATTTCTATTCCTCTGTTTTGCCTGTGGACCTCGGTGTGCCACAGGCGTCCGTTCTTGGCCCAGTATTGTTTTTACTTTTTATTAATGACCTTGTACATGCGTTGACGCTCCATTGTACATTTATGCTGACGATACTACTGCGTTGGTTTCGGGATCTGACCCTGTAAGCGTGCGTGACAGGGCCGGTGCGGTCCTTGGGCGACTCTGTTACTGCTTTCAGAGTAATAAGTTATTTATGAATCTTTCAAAGACACACTTTGTGATTTTTCATACAGCGCAGTCCAGGGAGGTTTTTGACTTGGATCTTGCTTACCTGGATACTGGCATTACTCATCAGTATAACGTTAGTTTTCTTGGCGTGACGCTTGATGGATGCTTGGATTGGAGGATTCATTGTGATAAGCTGATCTCCAGTATTAGTTCCTCATGTTACCAGAATCGAGTACTGAGGCATTCATTGCATACTACAGACCTAGTCAGGTTTTATAACGGGCAGGTTTTCTCGCGCATGGCATACGGAATCATCCTTTGGGGATCATCTCAGTATGCCTATCAAGTATTTCTTGCGCAGAAGCGCGTAATTCGTTCTATTGCCGGTATTCATTCGATTACATCTTGCAGGCCATATTTCAGGCAATAGAGCATTTTGCCTTTGCCTAGTGTATATATTCTAGAACTTTTGGTGTATATTTTTAGAAATAAAAACGATTTTAGAAAAAAATATGAAATACACACGAACAATACTAGGCAAAGAAATGATTTCAGGTTGCCGAACAATAGATTGAATATTGCAAAGAGGTCACCGTCATTGTCCATGCGGCTACAACTTTTTAACAGGTTATCCGATGAATTGCATGTTTTAGAAAATATCCAAGAGTTTAAACGGAAGCTGCGCCAGTTTCTGCAAATTAATTGCATTTATTCGGTGCAAGAATTTATCGATGTTACTGAGCGGTGACACTTCTGAATACGTTCACACATTATATCTGTGTATATGTCTCTCAGCAACGACTGTATATATATATATATGATTTGTTATTTACCTTTGTATTTATTTAATTGTATGTATTTATTTATTTGTGTATTTCTGTCTTTTACAACGTAATCTACGGCCCAAACATTTTAAGTGCCAATATTTTGTAACATTACGTGTCCAACACATTTATGTAAAATTTATGGACTAATAAATTTTTCTATTTTATTCTATTCTATTCTATATAGTCATTTTGCAGTAACTATGAAGTAATGTCACACGTTAGGGCTGGCATGCTGTGGAGCTTGGTATAAATAAATTTAAGGAATTTAACTATATGCCGTTCATTATTATGATAGGTTAGTCTCATACTAATCCAAGATAATATCGTTTCTGCGAAAACGTTTGGCAATATCGCATTTGTTTAGCACAAATAAAATAAAATGTCCATGACATCTTTCCTCGAGGGCAGAAACATCAATTCCTTCTCCTTAGTGTTTCCATACATTTTTTTCCAGGCAGGTCAAGTATATTAAAACACGAGAAATAACTTAATAAAAGACACTTATTGTTATAAATATTTTTACACACATATATACATATATTATATATATATGTTTTCTTTCAGGTTTCCGCAAGTAGTAGTATGTGTTGTCACTGGATTCCGGGTTTTCTTACGCGTTTCCACTGCTTGGGGTTTGGAAAGACCGATGCTGGTTTCTTGACGACGTTTCGGCAAAATCACACTTGCCATCTTCAGGTCTGCGATAACTGTCTGCTTCTGCTTTTTGTTATTCGTAAACTGACGTTTTCGGGATTCGGATGGTGGTTATATACTCCGTTAGCGTTTCGGTTGGTTGCCCTTGGACGAGTGTGTGCATGGTTCCGTGTCGTTGGGCTCGTGTTTGGAGTGTGTCGGCTGGTTTGCGATGTAGATGTATTAGTTTGGTGTTCGTTGTTGGTATCTCTTCTTGTTAGTGCTGGTTTCATGCTGTTGGTAACCTCTGGGTATCATCTCGTGAATTCAGATTGTTCGGATGTTTTTCAATTTCGATGGCTTCCCTGATGATTCTGGTTTTAGTATGTTCGATGTTCGCTAATAGCTTGGTGTTACTGAAGTCTATCGTGTGGGATGTTTCTTTTACATGTTGAGCCAGCCAGCGATCAAGTTTTCTCGTCCTTTCTTACGGAATTTTTGTGTTCGTCTCTTCTTGCGTTTACCCTTCTGTTCGTTTGTCCAATGCATGTTTTTTCACAGTTGAGTCACGGAATTTCATAAACCCCTTGGTTTTCTAAAGGTATTTTTGTTTTAGGGTTTCGAAGGACTGTACTGATTTTTCAAATTCGTCAAATCTGTGATTTGAAAAATTTCACAAGTTCATTTAAATAGTATAGGATACTAGATGGTTATTTTTCATCCTTCCGATTTTCACCGTAAATGGAATTGCCTACATTTTAGCGGGTCGCGTCTTAAATAGACAGCATTTTTACAAAAACCAAGGTTTGCCTGATAGTCATAATTCGTACCCCTTCCAAACGTATTTTATGCATTGCCAACCACATATCACGTTACTAACACAAACGCGTTTGACATTTAAACTATAAACTATTATGCGCCTGTGCATTAATTAATTGTTTACAAAATAAAAATCTTGACATTAAAACGTAAAAGTGGATGATACCCTTGATAATGACCAACTATCAGGTATGTATAGAAATAATTTAATTTTTAATAGAAATGTCGTCAACTGTTAACAACCTCACTTCGTCCAAAAATAATAAAAACAACGCATTTTATATTAAAATTGAACTCATATATTTTACGAATAATGGAAGAAAAATTTTAATTTTTTTTATGCTCAAAATGCTGTCCGTTAACTTCTTGATAGTAATGAATTCGATGGACAAAATTCTGCAAGGTGTCAATCAAAGTATGAGGAGAAATCATGACAATTTTATTTCCTATTCGTTCTTGCAAATATGCGATATTTAATGGTCTGTTTAAATAAACTCGATTTTTTTAAATGACCCCACAAGAAAAAGTCAATTGGGCTCAAATCAGGTGACCAAGCTGACCATTCAATTGTTTCCCTCCGTCCTATCCATCTATCAGGAAACATTTGGTTTAAATACTGACGTACTACACGACCAAAATGGGGCGGTGCTCCGTCTTGTTGAAACCATATGGTGTGTGCTGGTATATTTCGGTTATTGTATTTTGGGAATATTTCTCTGAGCCGGGGAACAATGTTTTGTTGTAAAAGTTGTAAGTATCTTTGAGAAGTTAAATTACCATTAATTAAAAAAAGACCAATAATTTTCCGACCAATAATTCCACACCAAACATCAATTTTTTGAGGATACTGCGTAAGAACTTGCTCCATCCAATGCGAATTTCTGTCAGACCAATACCAACAGTTATAGCGGCTAACATTACCATTTAAACAAAAAGTCGATTCATCAGAGAAGAGAATGTGATTGATATATTTTGTTCATCATTATCTCGCAAAATTCGATTCAGCCGTCAAAATCATCTTCTCTCAGTTCCTGTAACAGGTGGATTCTGTAGGGATGATATTTTTCGCGTTTCATTATATTGTGAATAGATCTTCTACTCATATTATGCTTTAGAACCAACTGGTGTAAAGAAGTTTTTGGGTTTTCTTCCACATCTAATATTAACATTCAATGAATCTTCTTCGATTGTAACAGCTTTCAGTCCTCCGGGTTTTATACGATTTTTTGTGCTTCCAGTTTCATTGAATCTTCTTAAAGTTTTTGAAACCGTTGTTCTACAGATCGACTGTCGATTGGGATGTATTTCATTAAAAAGAGTTACGACCTCAGCACAACTCCGTCTTCTATCGCCATATCTAACCACCATCAGGATTTCTATACGCTCCACTTCATTTAAATGCACCATTTTTAAACTAATTATATGACATAAGCATATTTTTTGAATATAATGCAAATGACAGAAGGCAGCATTTCAAAGCTAACTTATTTTTACTTTTATTCAAATTCGAATTCGTAAAAACAAAAAAAAAAGGTTTTTATGCAAATTAAGGCAGGTATGTGTTACATCACTGAATAGAGAAAAGAACACCCGTTTTCAAAAATGTTACATTTGACCCCCGTGCTATTTAAAAAAACATCAAGTTAGCCTTGTATCTACAAAACGGATGACGATGTAAAACTGGGAAAATCTCAAATAATGTAGTCTAAATCCTTCTAACAGTGTGTCAAATTTCAGCAAGTTCCAATAAACCGTTTTCAAAATATTTAGCTGTATCCATACATAATCGCATCCCTGTATGTATTACCTGTAAATACATACATATATATATATATAATAATATTATTTTCGAACTATGTAAATAAATGTATTTCATGATAAAATTCTGAATTTTTAAAAACATCATTGCTGATTTTCAACAAAGCGAGTTTCACGCAATTATTATCATATTACTTATATAAGTTGACTACTGGCGCTTTCTCCAGATTTAGTGCCGTCGGAATCTTACTTATTCAAAGAACGTTTGAAAGGTAAAAGATATAATAAAAATTAATATACGCTCCCATATCGTACTATAAAAAGACATAGACTTTGATTTTCCATCCAAACAGCATTTACACAAAAGTTAATCTGGAATAATAATTAACTGGTTTAACTTTTAATATAGGTAACTTTAAATTCTATTATATCATGTTAATTTTTATATTACATATTCAAATTTTGAGACTCTAAAAATAACACAACAATATGTATTAACAAGGTTTATATTTTGTAATGAAATATATCCTATCTATTTCAGGAATAAATCTAAATTAATGCTTTTTAGTCTAATTAAATTACTTAAAATAATAGATAATTCTGCATATTTATTAATGTCTTTCGATTTATTTTACACAATATATTTTTGATACACTCCCAAAATGTACACAGATAAATATCAACACTTATTTTAGAAGTCTAAATAATACACCACCATATTTTCATTATGTTGGTACTGCTGACTTACAAACTTTGTATCATAAGTTATTACAGGAAAACTTCCGCTCTTATCAGCAGGATCCTTGTTGCAAATGACTAGGGATTTCCCTCAGTTTCCTGGGAGCCATTGACTGCTAACTTTATATAGTAAAACTACAATAAATGTCAACTGAAATTTATCATTCGCTGTACGTAACAAATGTTTACTTCGTATTTTCTTAATGCTCTTGAAGATGGTTCTATTATGTTCGGTCAACAGATGCGGGTTCCTTCATAATAAAGTGGGAACTGAGTGAAAATCTTTTAAAAACGAAAACCGAAAATTAGATGCGTTGTACTGTACTTCATTTTCTAACATTTTTATTTGCTTATTTAAGGTAATTAGTGTACTGCAGCGATGATAATGAAATGCAACATCAAAACTGATAAATATTCAAATTTTTATTCAATCATTAAGAACAGTATTACATTATCGGACACTACACGATATATAGAGATAATTTTTAAATTTACATCTATAATATCAATGATAAATTTATCTATCACATTAGTGTTTCTCAAAACTATTTTGGAGCGCTAAATAGAACAACAAAATAATACAATTAACTTCAAAGTAGAAAATATCTTCCATACTTCTATGATCAAATAGCGCAAATTATTTGTTCCTTATTTTCCGGAAAATTCAGCATGGTCAAGAAAGGACCTACAATACCACATTTTTCTGTACCTTCTGCGATCATCCATTTGACTTTATACAATCAGAGAAACGCTCTCTAAGGCGTGATTTGCAGGATGGTAGTGTGCGGAGAGCTATATACTGTAAGGTATTAAATATTTAAAGTAAAATATTTGTTCTATGATATTTATTATCTTGCCAGGTATGGATTATTTTTGAACGCGAACACCATCTAGTCCCAAAATGACAAGAATACAAATAAGAACAAATTTTGAAAGTGATGAATATCTTAAATACGAGTTTACCAATATTTTGAGTAAACTGTAATACGTAATTCGTGGAGTCTTATCAAAAGCAAATATGATTCCATCAAAATTGGTTCGATATTTGAATAGCAAACATCCAGAAAAAACACAAATCTGTGTAAGTCTTTTAGAGGTAAATAATCTTCTTCCACTAGCACGCAGCAAGGCAGTTTCACTTCGTCAACAACACCTAATCAAAGGAGCATTACTATCGAATTGTCGAGTTGCATATCACATTGCAAAAGTATACATATAAATACGATATTGACTATAGGTCAAATGCGTTTCTATATGCACCAATTGTGCTAAAGTTAGCACAGGACATCGATCTGACCTTTAGATTACTAAATGTCTGCACTTTCTTTAACACCAATAAGCTTTTGCCTCAAAGGCTATACCTCCGAAATGTATTGAGTTATGGAAAGTACTATTATAGCTCGGAAAAGCATTACAGATTGACATTTTTAGAAAAAATTATTAAGACATAGGTGCTTTACATGTAAATTTTCTTTATCATGCGAAAGTAATATTGTTTTCGTCAGGTAACATTTTGCAAAGAGTTTACCAGTAAAAAGCAGAATTTTTTTGTACGTGCTTACAACTTCGAGATTTTTCCAGATGTCCACATTTTCAAGTATTCTAATACCGAAAAAGTGGGTTTTTCTCTCTTCAGATCTGATTCGATTTTCAAAATCGTTAGACAGAAAGTAGTAGTTTACTCCAATGAAAAAATCAAATTTTACCAATACTTGTATCGTGAACTAGTAAGGTTAAACAATGTTCTAGACCATACATAAACAATTAAAAGTGAATTTAAGAAAAATTTCATGAAAAACATTTTTCGAAATTCCTACCGGATGTGGGTTTTTTAACTTTTATCGCAAAATAGATTTTTGGGACATCTCGCAAGTTGCTTTCTACACACGTATATTAAAAGCATTAAAATGTAGCTTAATTTTGCTCATACATTTACGAAAATCGTGTGTTGCCCATACTTCATTTTTCCAATTTATTTGGCTTTTGTTATTGATACTTTCGAACACTTAGACATCTTGAATCATGGTTTGTTAATATAATAACAACCAGAGACAAAAGAACAAAATTAATAAATTTATTAAAAACATCAGAAAAAGAAAAATATTGGGTATAATCCGCTGTAGAGCAACCGTAAACACGTGTTTCTGACTAATTGGTCGTCATCAGTACGGTGTAGCCAAGGAACAAGGTGGGATAACCTTGGAGATGTAAGCTAAACAGAAGACCATCAGGTGACAGACCACCATTTGCAGCTTCAGCTAGAAGATCCTCGGTTTTGAGGACAATAACTAACGTCGCCACGAGGAAGACAATGTCAACCTGCGTGCCATCCGAGACCCAGGAAATGTAAATGAAAGAATAAGAAATTATCGCGGATACATAAAATATCAGAAAAAGAAAAATATTGGGTATAATCCGCTGTAGAGCAACCGTAAACACGTGTTTCTGACTAATTGGTCGTCATCAGTACGGTGTAGCCAAGGAACAAGGTGGGATAACCTTGGAGATGTAAGCTGAACGGAAGACCATCAGGTGACAGACCACCATTTGCAGCTTCAGCTAGAAGATCCTCGGTTTTGAGGACAACAACTAACGTCGCCACGAGGAAGACAATGTCAACCTGCGTGCCATCCGAGACCCAGGAAATGTAAATGAAAGAATAAGAAATTATCGCGGATACATAAAATATCAGAAAAAGAAAAATATTGGGTATAATCCGCTGTAGAGCAACCGTAAACACGTGTTTCTGACTAATTGGTCGTCATCAGTACGGTGTAGCCAAGGAACAAGGTGGGATAACCTTGGAGATGTAAGCTAAACGGAAGACCATCAGGTGACAGACCACCATTTGCAGCTTCAGCTAGAAGATCCTCGGTTTTGAGGACAACAACTAACGTCGCCACGAGGAAGACAATGTCAACCTGCGTGCCATCCGAGACCCAGGAAATGTAAATGAAAGAATAAGAAATTATCGCGGATACATAAAATATCAGAAAAAGAAAAATATTGGGTATAATCCACTGTAGAGCAACCGTAAACACGTGTTTCTGACTAATTGGTCGTCATCAGTACGGTGTAGCCAAGGAACAAGGTGGGATAACCTTGTAGATGTAAGCTAAACGGAAGACCATCAGGTGACAGACCACCATTTGCAGCTTCAGCTAGAAGATCCTCGGTTTTGAGGACAACAACTAACGTCGCCACGAGGAAGACAATGTCAACCTGCGTGCCATCCGAGACCCAGGAAATGTAAATGAAAGAATAAGAAATTATCGCGGATACATAAAATATCAGAAAAAGAAAAATATTGGGTATAATCCGCTGTAGAGCAACCGTAAACACGTGTTTCTGACTAATTGGTCGTCATCAGTACGGTGTAGCCAAGGAACAAGGTGGGATAACCTTGGAGATGTAAGCTAAACGGAAGACCATCAGGTGACAGACCACCATTTGCAGCTTCAGCTAGAAGATCCTCGGTTTTGAGGACAACAACTAACGGCGCCACGAGGAAGACAATGTCAACCTGCGTGCCATCAGGTTATGTATCCGCGATAATTTCTTATTCTTTCATTTACATTTCCTGGGTCTCGGATGGCACGCAGGTTGACATTGTCTTCCTCGTGGCGACGTTAGTTGTTGTCCTCAAAACCGAGGATCTTCTAGCTGAAGCTGCAAATGGTGGTCTGTCACCTGATGGTCTTCCGTTTAGCTTACATCTCCAAGGTTATCCCACCTTGTTCCTTGGCTACACCGTACTGATGACGACCAATTAGTCAGAAACACGTGTTTACGGTTGCTCTACAGCGGATTATACCCAATATTTTTCTTTTTCTGATATTTTATGTATCCGCGATAATTTCTTATTCTTTATTAAAAACTTGACTTATGGAAAACCAATTGGGATAAAGAATTTTGATTTATTTCAGTGCGTTCAAGAACTCAGAGAAGATATAGCAAATTTCAATATCGTAAATTCTAAGCAAGAAATCGAATCATTTTTCCATCAAAAGAATACAAGAATATCCCAAATTGGCAAACTAAATTTCTAATAGCAACTCTCTGAAAAACAAACACATTCGCCACACTTTTTAAGACGTTTTTTACGATGCAAAATAAGTTCTTTGCGACCCCTTTGGGAATCACTTGTACTGAATGATATTAGTAAACATATTATATAATATGATAATACTGACAATTGCATCCTTGTTCATCTCTATCTCTGTATTTTCAATTAATATCAAAATCGACAGTCTTAAAACCATTTAATAGCAACAACTATTTTAGAATAAACAAATAAGTCCGAAATCAAAATTCCAAATCACAAATTTATTCTGTTTCATAATATTTAGTTACTAATATTTTATAAGTGATAAGAATGTAATATCAGAAATATGTAATGATTATGTTAATTTGATTTATGTATTTTAAGTCTCTTTTCATATTCGTCCTTGTTACTTATCAAGAAGTGAAAAACATATTATATACATTAAAATTTTTGGTAAAATATAGAACATAAGTATATCTTGGTATTAAAGAAATACACTAATACATTCATTTTTATATGCTATTTAAATGTATGATGGTGTATTTATTCTCCGCTAGTTAATTTAACCCTTCCTGTTCTCGTAATACAAATTCTTATTTAATGCGCCGAATTTAAATTTCACGTTTTACGGCAAGCAGCATCTACATTTGGGGACATTTTTATTTGACTAAAAGAAACTTATCAGTTTCGTATTACAAAAAAATTATCTTATATATTCCATTTAATGAAGTGTATATACAACAAACAAGACAATAGAAGATCATATCAACAAAAATTTAGATAAATAAAACAAGTAATTGCGATATATCGATATTTTGTAAGTGGGAACATATGTACATTGAACTTGAACATTTACCTGTTTGGTGTACTAAATAACATCTTATATTTAATTTAATATTTTTTTTTCTAAAATGCAAAAAGTGCTGTTTTATTCAAATACGGACTTTCTCGAGTTATATGGAAGTAAGATGAGACCCTGGGAAGATACAGAGCAACGACAATACAGGGAATCGTCACGTACTAGAGATAATATGAGTTTTCCTTTATGATAAATGTAATATGTAAAATGAATTGTGTTGTGACCATTAAACAGTTCACTTCTTTGTAATTGTTAAATAAAGTACTTTTTAAAAACGCTAATCTGCTTCTGATTTATTTAATTGGCGCAGTCAGTAGGATTTTAGTTTTACGAATTTTTATTGATCGGAAATTAATTCTAGTGATTTTAAATTCGGTGTGTGTTAACACTTTGAAGACACAAAGAACCTACAACAGAAGAAAGAAGCAGACGGAAGAGGACCGAATATTAGAGAAAATATAGACAGGCTACGGCACTTTAATAAGCAAAGTGGGTCGCTATATTCGTTATATCTAATATTCCTACGATCCGAAGCAAGAAAACATCTTTAACAGCCCAGAAGAAGGTGAGTACTGTTTGATTCACAATACGGTTCAACCCTTACTATTGTAGTAAAATTCCCTGTTAGTGACAATCCTGTCAATTACCCTTAACTGGTAAAACCTAATACTGACGATTTTGTCAATTACCAATAATTGGTAAGAATCCATTCGGGATAAATCAAAGAAAATAAAATTAATTACGGTTCAAAATGCCGGAAGTAAATTATACACTATTTAAAATAGAATTAGATACGATACCTACATTTAACGGCGAAAGCAGTAGTGTAAATTTGTTTGTAAACGCTTGCGATAAAATTTGCACAAAGTATGCGGACATACAGGATGTAAAGGACATAATTTTTCAAACTATATTAGGTAAATTAAGAGACCGTGCTCGAACGTTAATTTGTTCGAGAAATGAACTGAATAAATGGAAAATGGTAAAAGAAGCCATCTATAGTTATTTTGGTGACAAACGTGACTTTGGACAGCTAGTCCAGGAATTTAATAACACCAGGATAATGCCGAAAGAGGACCCCGTATCATTTGGACACCGTCTTCAAGAACTACTTTCACATCTTATGACAAAACTAGGTCAGACCGAAGACATAGATCACAAGAAAGAAAGAGCTGAAATATATGCTCAGACAGCTTTGGAAGTATACCTGCTGAACCTACCGGAGGATATACAAGTACATGTAAGACCCCTTGTTCCTGACACACTAGAAGAAGCAATAGGTCAAGCTCAAGACGCTGTAAATTTCAGAAATCGATCACAAGCATTAAGAGGCATAAAATCCCCTCAACAATATCCACAATTTCATACTCATCAGCCAAAAAGAACATCCTATCAAAACTCTCCAGTTAACCCTCAATACACACAAAATTATCGATTTTCAAATTTCAATCAAACTCCAAATGTTCCATTCCACACATTCAGACAAACATCGACGCCTTTTCCTAGAGCCACAGTGCCATTCTTTCCACGTGCAGAAACATCACAACAATTCCCAACAAATAAACAAATATTCGGAACACCTAGAAACGTATGGGCACCAGGACACAATAAACCAACAACGCTGTCGAAACCAACACCTATGTCTGGAGTATCAACGATTCCACCAACACAACAAGACAAATTTACTAGACCACGTCAAGAAATGCATAACACAGAAGTTCAACCAATCTTAGACGAAATTCAACCCATATTTAACGAAGAAAATGGCTTATGGTACGTCCCAGTATCACCCGAAGAGGAATTCAAACCGACCTACGAAGAAGTTTCTCAAGAAAATGAAAATTTTATTACACCTGCCTCACAGGAGAACTCAATAGACTAGCGAAAAATAATTTGCCTTACATACAAATTAAAAACCCGCCACTGAATTTACTAATTGATACAGGTAGTACAATTTCAATAATCGACCCAGTTGTTGTACAAAAATACTATTCAAATAATGTTTATAACGAAAATCTTGAAATTAAAACTGCTAAAGGAATCATTCCAATAGATAGGTATGCCATGATTCCATGTTTTGACGAATTAAAATGTAGCGGATATATAAAAATGATTATGTTAAAGTTTCACAACTTTTATGATGGTATTATAGGTCTCGAAGATTTAAAATCCATGCAATTCAACATTAACTTATCAAATAATCAATTATTTAGAGACGATCATAAATTACCAATTCAATATAAAAAATTAGAAAATATTAAAATCCCTGGCAAAACAAAATTATTAAAAAAGGTATCAGTAAATTATATAGAAGGCGAAGTAATGATTAACACGTTAAATTCAGGTAATATACACATTCCTAACTGTATAACATCAGTACATAAAGGTGAAGCTCTTATAGAAATTCAAAATTGGTCAGATGACGAACAGTCTTTTAATATTAAACCATTACAAGTCACACCTTTAGAAAACTATCATATATTTCAATATAGTGTTCACGAAGAAAATTCAATAGATAGGTTAAATGGAATACTTCGTACGGAACACTTAAACGTAGAAGAAAAATCTAAACTCTTAGAACTATGTAAAAAGTATATACATTTGTTTAAAAAGACAGAGGATAAATTAACATTTACTAGTAACGTAAAACACGAGATCAAAACAAAAGACGAGGAACCGGTATTTTTACGGGCTAGACGATTTTCTCACGCGATCAAAGACCAAATTAAAGAACATATCGACAAATTACTTGAGGATAATATAATAAGACCCAGTCAGAGCCCTTGGGGTTCACCTGTAAATTTAGTCGAAAAGAAATTAGATGCGAGCGGCAAACGTAAAACTAGATTAGTAATTGATTATCGGGCACTTAACGAAAAAACTATTGATGATCGTTATCCGATTCCTAATATCGAAGACATACTAGATAAGCTAGGTAGATGTCAATATTTCACAACCTTAGACTTAGCGTCGGGCCACCACCAAATTCAGATGCACCCCGAATCAATAGCCAAAACCGCTTTCAATACCGAACACGGGCATATGGAATTCCTACGTATGCCGTTTGGATTAAAAAATTCCCCTGCGACCTTCCAGCGCGTAATTGATGACGTTTTAAAAGATGTATTAAATAAATTTTGTTTGGTATATTTAGACGACATTATTATATTTTCTCCGTCGCTCGACGAACACATCAAACATTTGTCGTTAATTTTTAACAAATTACAAGATGCTAATTTAAAACTACAACTAGATAAGTGTGAATTTTTAAGAAAAGAAACAGAATATTTAGGGCATGTGATAACTTCAGATGGTATCAAACCGAATCCAAAGAAAATCGAAATAATAAAAAACTATCCTTTATTAATGACACAAAGAGATATTAAATCATTTTTAGGTTTACTCGGTTATTATCGAAAATTTGTCAACAATTTTGCTAAAATCACAAAACCACTTACAAAATGTTTGAAAAAAGGCGAATCAGTCAAACATACACCAGAATTTTTAGATGCATTTGAAACGTGTAAAACTTTATTATGTAACGACCCTATATTAAAATATCCCGATTTTTCAAAACAATTCGAAATAACAACAGACGCATCTAACTTTGCCATAGGTGCAATATTGTCACAGGATGATCACCCTATAGCATACGCATCGAGAACTCTAAATCCAGCAGAGACAAATTATTCTGTAATAGAAAAGGAAATGCTTGCAATTGTTTATGCATGTAAACATTTCCGCCCTTACATTTATGCTACAAAATTCCTTATTAAGACCGACCATAAGCGACTGCAATGGTTATTTTCATTAAAAGACCCTAATTCGCGGCTAATGCGATGGCGTTTAAAGTTAAACGAATACGAGTATGAAATACAATATAAAAAAGGAAAAAACAACCAAGCTGATGCTTTATCTAGAATCAAAATTGAACGCACAGAAAATTACATAAATACAATTTCAAATTCAGATATAGAATCAATATTAGCAAACGACGGTGATGAACAAGTTCGACTAGATGTTCATGAATTAGACGAAATTTTGAATAGTTTACCTGAAAGACCTATAAATTCAAACGAACAAGAAACAGAAAGTACAAATAACACAATTCACTCTGATAACGGCAATGTGCAAATATCTATCCCATACTCAGACAAAATTCTAAATGTAGCGGAAAATCAAATAATACTAGACGCCACACGTAATTTAAATACACCCATATTCATTCGATCCAAGATCTTTAATAAATCACGAATATTTGTAACACTACCTTTGTATGCACCACACGAAGTTATTATTAGGGCATTAAAAGAAAGTTTAACAACAGAAAAGAAAAACGTAATTTATTTTAAACATAAGAATATTGAGAGAGACATTATACAAATGATTCAAGAATCATTTACTAAATTAAAAATAGAAATTGTAGATAAATTCCTAGAGGACGTCGAAAAAGAAGAAGATCAAATAGAAAAGATAAAGTATTATCACGAAGGTAAAACCTCACACCGCGGAATTAATGAAGTTTGTCAATCGTTAAAACGAAATTATTATTGGCCAAATCTAGACAAACTTGTCACTACTTATATTAATAATTGCGAAACCTGCCAATTAGCAAAATATGATAGAATGCCTCAAAAGCCACCAATTTCCCGAACTTACACGCCTAAACGCCCATTTGAACAATTACACGTTGATTTACTTTTCATGAATAATAGAGTAATTTTAACTTTAGTTGACCACTTTTCTAAATACGGTCAAGCATATTTAATATCTGATAAAAATGCAAATACCATCATAAATGGTATAACTAAATTTACAAGCCATCACAGTTTACCTCACGTAATCATAGTAGATTCGGGTAAAGAATTCGATAACATATTGTTAAAAGAATTCTGTAAATTACATAAAATTACTTTACACATAACGGCAGTCGGAAACTCAAAATCTAATGGTATAGTTGAACGTTTTCACAGTACGTTAACTGAGTCGATTAGATGTAGGTTAATAGAAAATAATAACCCCTTCGAAAATCAATTAGTAAACGCTGTGCTAGGTTACAATAATAGTATGCACTCTAGTACAAAATTTACACCGTTCGAAGTTATAAACGGTCATAGTGAATCAAACTTACCATTTGATATTAACGAAGAAAAATTGACACAACAATTCATTAAAGACCGAGCGGACGAAATAAAAAACATAAATAATCAGATTATCAATAATTTAGAAAAATCAAAAGAAAACATGTGTAATAGAGTCAATGAAGGCAGAAAAGAAATAGAAAATATAGAATTAGGCCAAGAAATATATATAAAACAGAAGAATAGAAATAAACTAAAACCCAAATTTTGTAAAGGCAAAGTAAAAGAAATAAACGATAAAACTATTACAACACAAAAGAACACAAAATTATCTAAAGATGTAATTAAGAAAAAACGGAAATTTACAAACACCCCTTTGTTACAGGATGAAGATAATTCAGATCTCCCTGGCAGTACTATTGATAAAACTAGTGACCAACCAACCACTAGTAAAACCAATTGAAAACTTCATATTACCATATAAATTAGGAAACGCAAGAGTAATACAAGGCTATCATAATTTTGTATATAAAGTAGAAGCCACAAAACTTTTTGATTACATTCAAAATTTAAACGAACAAATTTCATACTTAAATAAAACACATTTACATAAAAATGCGTCAAGAGGCAAAACAATATATGAAAATAATTGGGGACATTTGAAATTAACTATAAAGGGTTCAAATCAATCGGAGGTGATATCCATAAATAATTTAATGGAACAAACCGCCAATAGTATTTATAGAACTGAACTAAAATTCGGAAACATTTTCCCTAACTTTAAAAGAACGAAACGTGCACTATTTGATGCCGTAGGTTATGTAGGGAATAAATTATTTGGATTAATGGATAGCGAAGAAAAACAACGTATCGACAATGCACTACAAATTATTAGCAAGAACGAAGAAAACATCCATAAACAGCAAGAATGGAATTTATCAATATTAAAATCAATGGCAAACAAAATAAATAATACATTTGAGCTTTTGAACCAAAACCAACAGAACTTAAAAAATAAAATTAACGAATTAACGATAAATATAGAAAGAATAAAATTTATCCAAATATTGCAAAATGTAAACGAAGAAATTATTCAAAATAACAATATAATATTTGACATTCTGAGAGAACTAGAAGATGCATTAATATTTTCGAATTTAAGAAAACTACATCCAGCAGTGATATCTATTAATGACATAAGGGAGATGAATTACCAGTTAAAGTCCCTATATAATCCCCAACAATTAATTAGTTTCACAAACGCATTTACCTATTATAACTATTTCCACATACATAGCTATTTAGATAACAAAGAAATCCTATTTAAAATATCTGTACCTGTATTATTCTTATCTACATATAATTTGTTTCACATTTATCCAATCCCATATAAAAATTATATTATCCCGTTAATCAAACCGTATTTAGTGATATCAGACAGTACATATGCGTCAAGAATCAATACCTGTCCCAAATTTGAGAAAACTTACGTATGTGACAGTGACCCTACTCCAAAGGACGAAAACTGTGTATTAAAATTATTGAACAATACGGAAAGCTGCCAGAAAATACCTGTCCACGTAGAAGAGCTTTTGGTACAACAAATTGGTTCCGGTGATATTTTAGTGTTTGCACCTAACGTAGTAAAAATGTTTTATAATTGTGACGAAACAGGAATCATAGAAATTAAGGACAATAATTTGATTAGATTAAAATCAAACTGTATTGTTAAAATTAATAATGAAACCATTAATTATAAAGAAAGTTTAGTTAAAGGAGAAATATTTCATTTACCAAAATTGTATATACATTTAGAGAATTTATCAATTTCAAATCACATGAATTCAATAAAGTTAAATAAAATAAGTTTATCAAAATTTAACAAAATGCAATTAGAAATAGCTAGTAGAGAGATTCCAAAATTAGAAGGAATTAATCAATATCATCATTATGGAAATTCAGTAATTGTAATTGTATTATTGCTTGTACTATTTAGTGTAATACTTGTAAAATGTTATATTTATGTAAAAGACAAACATTCTGGAGTTCCAAGAATTTCAACAGTTCCTGTCGAAGATCGCCATGAACCGTTCTAAAGCGGGGAGGAGTTATATGGAAGTAAGATGAGACCCTGGGAAGATACAGAGCAACGACAATACAGGGAATCGTCACGTACTAGAGATAATATGAGTTTTCCTTTATGATAAATGTAATATGTAAAATGAATTGTGTTGTGACCATTAAACAGTTCACTTCTTTGTAATTGTTAAATAAAGTACTTTTTAAAAACGCTAATCTGCTTCTGATTTATTTAATTCTCGTAATAATATGTCATATTTCACGAAGTTTTTTTTTTTTTAGATTCGCTAATGCTTTATTAATCAAAACTAGATGCATACATAAATAGTGATATACAGGCTGTTTAAACTATCTGTAAAAGGAAATTTTCTCTTTAATGATTTATAGAATAAAAAAATCGGACAGTGCAGTTAATAAATTTGCTGTTACTTCAGAAATAAAAATCAGAATAAATTACTATCACAATAACTATATTTATTTAAAAATTGAACACACAAGTACTAAAATAAAAGACGAGATAGAATTTAAGATGTATATATATTTCTTTTATAGAAAAGAGAAACAAGATGTATGGTTTGTGTATAAACAGAATTCGATATGCACGAGAGAAAAGTAATTGAATAATTATGTAAACTTGAAGACGTGCATAAGGTAATAAAATTTATTAAATAAATCATACAAAAAGAATAAATATTTACCTTAACTTATGACTAGATAAGTAAATAAATAAAAAAAAGAATATAAATAAAAATATTCTGAGACATCAGCAGTAGTGTTTTTTTTTATAAACGACAGCTGGTAATAATAGAATACATTCACGAATTTGTATATGTAATATCATGTTTCATAAACAGTAGAGAGGTTCTTGTACGGTTTTCGATAACCTACAAAATAAAAAGAAAATATAATGTAAACTTGGTTTGTAATTTATTACAGATAGACATACCTACGTTGGAGAAACGCTGTGCAATTTATAGGAAGTTTTTAAGTTGTAAAAAGACAATTCTTGGGGTGTTGACCTTTTGCGGTGAGGAACTGTCAAAAAGACAACAAGTGCGTGTGTGTGTGTGTGTTCAAATCATTACGGCAACTTGAAAGCCAGGAGCACTGAAGATGCAGGGTCACAACTTAAATGGTAGTTTCTGAAGATGGCGTTGAAAACGGTCACGTGTCTTTCCCGGAAATATAAATTGAAGACAAGAATCGACAAGATTCATTCATTGACTTTCATTCATTGACATTAATTCATGATATTAATTAATTGATATACAGTTTAGCTGGTTATATAAATCGTAGGGTTAGATACACCACGATTCATATTGATTTCTTTTGTATTAGCGTGTTAATTTTATTTTCATTCAAGTTTCACTTATTTTATTTTCTTTGTTTAATTGTTTTTGTGTAATTTTGTAAAAATAATGGAGATGCAAATGACCGAATTTGAAAAGTTTTTCAATGATTCAAAGTAAGTTAGAGGCAAAGACTTATCAATGTGGCTATACGAGTATTGAAATATATCGTGCGAACGTATATTCAGTATAACGTTATGCAACAGGGATAATAAATATTTTCCTGAGATAGTAATAAGCATTCTTTAGTTTCAAGTTTAAAAGAAATAAAATAATTAATGGTGTTGAGTGTTCAGAGGATATAGCGTGCAAATGTATATTCTCTGGCACAGTATTTGGCATCATTAATAGTTACTATAAATAAGGAAAGTGTTTCTAGGTAGCGGACTCTGAAATGCTAGCTATAACGCGTGCGAATGGTTATAGATAGTAATTAGATTCAAGCTTTTCTCCAAACATTGACCATAAAAATAAACAATATACAAAATTTAATTGAATTTATTTGTTGATAAACAGGAAAATATTTTTAGAGTTCTATTTAATTAAGTATAAGAAAATATATTCGTATCATAAAGAAACATTACAACCTAGAACAAGGTACAAACGTTTTCTTATAATTATGTTTCTTTTAAATAAATACAGTGAATACAGTATAGCGATGCTATATTTATTTTTATGTAATAAATATTAAATAAATTCGACAATTATGTTTTATATGATTTCTGGTTTTCATTTTAAATAAGCTATTACCTTGTCCCTATCTTAAATAAAAACAAGAGATTAGACCAAAAGGGAAGAAATTCAGATACACTGAAGAATTCACGAATAGTTATAAAGTACGTGCTGTTAAGATAAATAAAATACACTTAAGGATAATAAAAATTATCATCATCTTAATTATTTATGTTGCTGAAACAGCACACAACATAATTTATTTGGCAAGGCCAAATGTATGGCAATACTACAATTATCATATTCAAATAGTTATGTTGCCACAGCAATACGTATATTCATAATTAATACACAAAACTTATAGTTTTCGAATTATTTATGGATTAAAGACAGAATGTAACATTAGCAGACGGCTTTCAAATTGCCCAGTGCCATGATAAAACACGAACTAACTTGATATGACTTAAGGTAAGGTGTGCCAACTGCTACTTATTGACAGACATTGTTTAATATACGGAATGAAAATTTTAAATAACGAAAAATTTTATTTATGGAACAGTGAGGACTGTTCCTATTTTTTTATGAAAATTTAGATAGGCTTTGAACAATTTTTCATCTATATTTTTAAAGAGTGACTACGTTCTAGGATTCTAAAATAAGTTGGAATATCCCCTAAAATATCGGTGAGTATATGTATAAGTATAGGACATACTTCACAAAAAAAGTAGGTGCCTAAAGATTTTATATAATTTTATCATAACATATTGGCTGTTTTATGAAACATAAATATGATTCTTTTGAATTATGGGTATAAATATAACTTACCACACCAGTTGTGTGCACTGTACTAAATTATTTCGATGGCAGTCTTAAATTTGAATCCAATCTTAAACAAAGTATCTAAAAGGGTTCTATTCTTAGTACAGTTTTATATATTAGTTATACCTTTATGTAGTCTTCATACGTACCACACGTATTAAATATAAATGTATAAATAAATAAAATTACAATTAAATATCTCGGGAAGCATTAAAGTAGCATATAAACTACTTCTATACAAGGGTAACGCGAAATTTCTGGGAATAACAGTTAATTCTCAACTTACTTGAAAACCTGTCACTTAAATCGAAAAAATCCTGTATTGTTACATTTAAAACAAAATCAATACTTAATGTGCCGTTCTTATATACACTTACGAGTGCTTGTGCAGTGTGAAGAAAAATGCGTTGTGCTGTTGTTTTCTAAGTTTGAAACTCTACATTGTTATCACACGAGATGTAAACAAGATGATCAAGTGAAGCTATCTAATTTATTATTACATACTATCTTTTCATGTTTCACATATTGTAAAGTGGGTTAACATATGGAAACTCCTGATCATTTGTTGAAGGTGGTGTTAATACGTATCTATTCGCATATTCTGCTGAAGAGTAAATTTTATTCTTCCACGATAATGTGATTCATTCTGATATTCCTATTATGTTGCAAGTTATTATACATGACCTGCACAGAGATGTCTTTCTTTATGCTAAAGATGTCTTAAGAGAATATCCACATAGGAATAAAATTTCAACGCTACTTTTTTTTGTGTGTGTGGGGAAAATTCTTTATGGATATCAATCGTATTCGTTGACTGATAGTGTGGGACTCTCCAACTTGGCCTACCCACTAAAAACCCCCTATTACTTTCCTCGTGTTCCTCCGGAACTGCTGTTTGCGTCTCCTCAGATAGCACAGTTGTCTCTAATACTCTGTCCTCTTAGGCTTGCCGCTCTCTCCACTCTACTTCTCTTGTTTTCATTACACTCTCAATATAGAAGCTCACCCCTCCCCTCGCTCTTTAACATGCACTCAATTACGTTATGCTTGTCCTATACTTGGCGGATTTTTTTGAACAAAAGAGCCCTGGCCACTGTCCACCTATAGCATACAAACAGAGCGTGGTCTGGTGTGTCAACCATTCCACAATCTGGCTAAAGATCATTCGCTACCAGCTTAAACCTCTTTCAATATGATCTAAAGTGACCGTGTCCTGATGAGAACTGTGTCAAGTAGTAGTTTGTCACTCTGAACCCACATCGAACCCAAGCGTTTAGGTCGCGGATCAGGGTCCTAGTCCAGCCAGTTGTGGACTTCAGGTCATCCCAGTTCTTTTGCCACCTTTTCATTGTTATTTCCCTTTCCCTTGCCTTCAAAACTAGTGCTTGTCGTTTCTCAGCGGAGAACACACTCTTTCGCTCCTCCACCAAGAGGGAGATTGGTGGTATCCCTGCTATCACCTGCGTCGCCCCGGTGGACACTGTTCTGTAGCCGCTTATTACTCTCAGCAGCGCTCTTCTCTGGAGTTTTTCAGTATGCTCCGTCTTTCTCCATTTTTCTCCAGCGCATGTGCCTAGACTGGTGCTGCGTACAGCGCTGCGACTGTATTACCCCACACAGCATCATCCTTCGCTTGCTTGTAGGTCCTCCAACGTTGGGCACGACCCTAAGCAGTGCTGCCAGAGTGGAATCAGCCCTCGCCACTATTTGCTTCACATGTGGTCGGAACGTGAGTTTCTTGTCCAGGGTCACGACGAGGTACTTCAGTTGCTTCCCAGGTGTGATCGATTACCCCAGCACATAAAAATGTATACGCCCTTGTCTGTGAGGCCCTTGGGGTATGAGAGCTTCTGTATTTTCCGGGGCAATCTGCAGGTCAATATCTGTCATTCTTTCCACTATCTGCTCCAGGGACTCGTTAGCCCTGAACGCAAGCTCTCTCTCTCGTTTTCCGCTTCTACTATCAGTGCCAGATCATCAGCATACCCTATTGTCATAGCTCCAACCATTAGTCGCACTTTTAAAATTTGATAGTATAGGATGTTCCACAATGTTGGTCTCAGAACCGAGCCCTGTGGTACACCAGAATTGACCTCCAGATTACTTCCGGCCGACAAATACGCCCTCCTCTGGGAGAAATACTCCTCTATAATTTTGATGAGATATTGCGCCACTTTTCTTCTTCTTAATTCGGTAACTATTTGTGTCCAGGATGGGGATTTAAATATATTTCAAACGTCCAGTGCCACCATTGCCACCTATTGCAACGCTATTAAACTTAATGCGTTTTACTTAATTAATTTACTACCGCATCACCACAATTTATACAACTAGGTAATGACATAAATTTCTTCAGTATGCTCGTTTGTTTGTATATGTTTGCATATGATATTTCTTCATTTGTTTAATAAATTTTCCACATTTATCAAGAAACAATTATTGTCATGGAGTTGGTTGATTTTTAAATTATTTATGCTTGTTTGACGATTTACAAACTTTAATTAAATATTTATGGTAATACATCTTTATGATAAATAAACAGACCTAGATAGAACATACACAAGGCATAGTTCAAACATCGTTAACTAGAAAACATATATTTCACAATATTTGAGACAAATTTTCCTTGTTTACACTTAATATAAGCAAATTTTGATATGGAGGGTTCAGCCCCACATACAAATGTCGAAGTAACAGAAAGGGAGGAAATTTGATAGTTTGTATAAGACTCCATAGACTACGCGGATTATTTCGCTGTACATTTTGTTTACATTAGCAATAGAAACATGATTACCAAGTTTAGTCCACACAAACCACAACTGCAATCACTTTATTTGCCGGAAATGACGGAACATGACTTCTACTTCATTATAAGCAAAATTTCAAAGGATAAGGCACCTGGATTGCATGACATATTACTGAAGGATATACTGGAGATAGCGAAAACTTTTTGTGGTCCAATCGTTACATTGTTCAATCATTCCATGCAAGAGAGTCTTATTCCGCAAGGTCTTAAGACATCAATTAAAGGACGTATACATAAAAACAAATCACGATCGGACTGCAGCAATTACCGCCCTATTGCAATCCTCTTAAGCATAGATAATATATTCGAAAGATATGTATAGGACAAACTAATCGACTACTTAAACAAATACGACATTTTAGACAAATTCCAATTTGTTGAATTTAGTTGAGGTTAAATTGTATGTAATATTATTGTAAAAATGACATGAAATAACTATCTTTTAATAAATAATGATAATTAATAATACATCAATGACTCTTCAGAAACATATTTGCAATTTATAATGTCCACGTTCGTCAGACGATATATTTTCTATGTTATTATCTCGTTTGTATAGAGGTATGTGTGTTTAATTTTCATTGTACATTCACGAAGTTACATCAAAGCCTTTTAAGATGTTCCACAAACCGTAATTAATTTGTGAGGTACGTAGATATTAAGTAATCTACCGTGGGGTTAGATTAGAATCTGTAAATATAGGTTAGAATGTAATAGCAGTTGTGTGTTCGTGTGTAACATTATTTCTCATCTCTTATCTTAAAATCTCGTCAATAATTTATATCTTAATGTATTTGGCGCCTTTATGAATAATCTATACTTACTTTAGAAAAAAAGCCAGTCCGACGTAAAAATAATGTGTATTTCAATATTTATCAAGGCAAGTATTTAAATGTAAATCAATGGTTTTGATTGTACATTATTGCATAGCGTCTATACAACTGGTAAATAAAAATAAATTAACAGAAATCATTATGTAGTAAATATGGAAAATTGTATGTATATAAAACAAATATAAAGCTAAAGCATAAGTAAGTTAAATATTATACAAGTTAGTCAAGGATCTTTATATCAGAAATGTGCACATGCAAGCATTCATTCTGACAGCATAGTTTTTGGGATTAGTAAATTTATAATTACTTGAACTGTCATAAATTATATACAATTTATTGTATACTTTTGTATATCTGCTTAGCTAGTGGATGGCTTCGTAGTTAAAACAGACATGCCTTGCAGTCCGGACATTCACATGTGTAAGGTTGAAGGTTTCTACAGACATATTGCTGCCTATTCGCTTGAAGAGTATCCCTCCCGCTTGCCTTAACTGTTAAGGATACAAGTCAGCAGTTTTTGGCTAAGTTGTAAAGTAACAATGCTTTTAAACAAGTAAATACCTCTATTAGTCATGACGATCGTAAGACGGGCGTTTACCAACAAATAGAAACTTTTGCAACTTATATTACTCGCGGGACGGGTAGACGCAAGGGGATGTGAGTAAGTGGAGCTACACGATATTCGGTTTCCATCACAGCGCTTCGGTTTTATTCATAGATTAAGGAATACTATATATGGGAAACATAATGTATAAAGAATGAGTACTTACGGAACTGTTGATGTTGTTGATGTTTTATAATAAGCCAATTTTCGCTTGCCCATAACTGTCATATTATTATACACTCGAATATTATAGGTATATACGACATTTAAATGCCAGTGACCGTTTGTAATTAAACTGTCACTCGCATTTAAGTCTGCAATAGCCGACCGATTCCGATAGATTTTCGTCTTCGCTAGGACCGGTAGAGATACCGTAAAGTGGGGATAGATGACGCGAAAAACCTCGAGTGAAATGTGTGTAACAATGTTTATTGTTTAATGTTTTTTGTCTTCAAAAATAATTACATAAATTTATTTATTTTTATATCGTACATCAAATGTGCACCTGGCGCGTAGAGGTCGTTTTTTTTTCCTTTGTGTACCAGCATTAGTTAGTAGACATTAATCAAATTCATGCATTTTTGTGGTTATTTCTAAAAAAACATCACTTTTTTAAGAAAATAAATTAGTAAAAAAACTGACCTTGACATTATAAATGTATGCCTTTTGCATCACTAACCCAAATTTGAGATTCTAAAATTACAAAATAAGTTTAAAAAGCGCGAAACGGCGATGCCTTAGTTTTCGATAGGTAAACGCCCTTAAACATTTATTGAAAATTATTGAGACAATAATATTACTAGGTTATCTTGATTAATCATAATACGTTAGATGCAAACATAAGTTTACTTTTGAACACGAATATCTATTTTGTTGCAATTATTAAATGTAAAAGATAATCCTGTTTGTGTGCGATCGCTAGATCTTCAGTTGTTTTTATTATTTGCATATAGTAAACATTCCATTGAATCTTTAGTATTTGACACATTGTTTACTCAAACGTTCCCGACCTGGATCTTCTGCGCAATTGAAACTTTCATAATCAAGTTTTCTTCCAAATACCCTACGGCAACCTTGATTGACTCCCATCCACCAAGTTCTTGCAAATCTAAAATATCTCCACCGGCGTTAACAAGCAAAGTTGCTGAAGATCTTCTAATACAATGACCGTTGTACATAGTTGGATTTTCAAGATCGAGAAATGCAGCGATTTTCTCAGGTATTTTAGAGAAGAAATCGGTATCACAAGGCGAATCGTACACTTTCTATTTCTGTACGAGGACAACCCTTTTTATAGCAACTATCAAAATTTCAGACGTCTACTGTCAATAGTTGTTATTTAAGAGTGTGTTGTGTGTAGCAAGTCAGGCGGTTTCGCAAAAATGGATAAAATCGAATGTCATGCAGTGATAAAACACTTCTGGATGGCTGGGAAAATGGCCGCGAAAATTCGAAATATTTTGCTAAAAGTTCGTGGCGGATCTACTCCGTCATTTTCGACCATCAGCTTCTGGTTGAGCGAGTTCAAACGTGGCCGCACAAGCAAAAACGATGAACCACGCAGTGGAGGCCCAAAAACCGCTACCAACGGTGGAATGATCAACAAGATTCATGATGTCGTGTTAGCCGATCGCCGATTGAAGCTGAAAGAGATAGCAGAGACAACAGGCATCTCAGAAGAACACGCTGGCTATATCCTACACGAAATTTTGGAAATGAAAAAGCTTTCGGCGCGATGGGTACCGCGTTTGCTCACACCAGAGCAAAAACGAAATCGAGTGACCGTTTCGGAGAAGTGTCTGGCCAAGATTCAACGCAATCTAAGAGATTTCTTCACGCAATTTATTGACCCGATTCGATGCAGTATTGAAGGAGAAACGGCCTTGTTTGCAGCGGAAAAGGCGCTTTTTCATCACGACAATGCACCGACTCATTCATCCCGCATTGTCTTGTCCAAATTGAATTAGTTGCGCTATGAATTACTTTGTCATCCACCATATTCACCGGACCTAGCCCCCAGTGACTTTTTTCTATTCCCAAACCTGAAAAAATCGCTAGCAGGAAAGAGATTTGCCTCAAATGAGGAGGTCTTCTCCGCTACAGATGGCTATTTTGCAGACCTCGAAACATCCTACTTTTCCGATGGCTTGAAGAGACTGGAATTAGTTGAATACGTTTTGGTTCTATTTCAATAAAAAACAAATACTTCAAATTTTATAAATTAGTACTAACTACCTTCTTGTCTTATCAGAAGGCCACGTGTCCCTCTAAAAAAATTCTTATATAAATCTATGAAAGCAATAAAAAGTTTCGAGTAGACAAAATTATAGAAATAAATCAATTACTAAAGTTTTAAAGTTCAACTGTCTAGAATTATTCTTGATGAAATTTTTTGACCTCTAACAGCTCAGCACGCCTTATATTTCAGTTGTAAAAGCCACTTGTATCTTAAGAGAGATTCCATAATCAAAATATTTATAAGTGATGGTAAGAATTTTGAAAATATCTTAAGCCCTTATAAAACAATGTACAGAAACTATACTGAAAATTTATAAAGGTCAGGACATGTGAGAGGCTGGACAAAACGGTAACCTTGTGTCTGCTTATAATCTAAGCCTATTCATTGATATATTTCAGATTTAGAAAATACATCAATATTAATTTGCAAAAAGCATATTTGAGCTTGAAGTTGCTTTTACCCTCACAAAAAGTATGCGTCTATCCGAAAACACATTATGCTTTGCAGCTCACTAATCCTTTTACAGTTTTCACGATGGCATATGTACATCATGTGAGAGTGAGAAACCAAGATTTACTCACACCACCTTTACAGAAAACAGCTTTGTTTACACGCTACTTTTCATGCAGATTGCCAGGGTGTATAATTCAATACCAGTAGCCATTAAGGATAATCCATTTAACACCTCTGCCGCACGATACCGTGCATTCTTACTTGATGCTCAGAAAAAGTAATTTCCAGATCATTTATTTTCTTTTCTAATGCTGGAGATATTGATTTGATTGTACAAATGTGTGTATTAGAATACAATGTGTCATTATTTTTATTTGTTTATATTATATATAACATTAGATTAAGTTAGTAATAGGCAAAAGCAAAATTCTTTTTTCCTAACTATTCATTGTGTTCAAGGTGATAGTGGAAGATCAGGGGTTAATATCTAACCTTGAACTATCACCATATGATTGTTACCTCTACATTAATATCTGTGTCTGCGTTGTTATTATATTGTAGCGAGAATTGAAATAAAGCATCTTATTGTTATTATTATTAATTGTACAATGCTGTTCCATCGTACATGAAGAGTAGTTTTGTCAGAATATCTACTGGCTGTTTACGTTATCTAAAAGCATTGTCCGTTGTTAAGTATTGCGAATGAAAACATTTCGTGGCTTGAGAATTGTTATAAGTTAATTTTAGACTATTTAACTTCAACTTTAACATTAATTTTATGACATAAATGTGCAAATAATTTCCGTGAAATATTGTAAATGGATAATTTTGTACAATATCAAGAGATAACAACTATTATTATCATTATTATTACTCTGTATGATACTACATAAGAAATTGATAACACTAAGTTGTAGTCGCATTTAATAATGATTCTAGAATTACCTTCGTAGGAAGATGACAAGGATTTTCTGTTGGCAACTCTTATTTGATGTGATTCTGTGTGATTGAAAGATTCGGAATCAGAATCCCCAATCCGGTGGATAAGACACCGGACTAGAGACTTGGAGGTCGTAAGTTCCAATTTCACCTATGGATTAATTCTTATAACTTGATTTACCTAATTAAATTATCAGTGCCAAGCACAAAACATGTTTTAAATTATAAAAATTCCTTGACATTTATTTTCTATTGTTTTAAATAATAATAATTAAGTGTTATCGTTAAGCGTGAGATAACATTGACAGTGGTCAGGTCATGGTTTATTGTTCCTACAATAACTTCCGTAGATATAGTAATTATCTTTAATTTTTAAAAAAGCGAGAGGCGAGACCCCTTCTCTTCTGGTCCCAGATTTATATTAAGCGTTGTATGTATACAAAATTCAACTTTAAATAATAAAATATTTTCAGACAGCGCTTGAATTATGCTTTAATAATACAAGAAGACGACCAAAGGTTTCTTGTTTTTCTTGTTTAGTACTCACAACAATAACTTGTAATATAATAATAAACAGCAGTAATTATAACTAAAATGATTAAATTACAAGCTAGATTAGAAAATCTAATCAAGAATTTTATACATGCCATATACCGAGCAAAATATAATGGTATCAAAATAAATACTGACGGTTATTCCACTATTTAACTATTTTTAATTAGCAAGACATAAATTTTTTACTTTATAGATCTTTAAATAAAATAGTTTATGCCAGCTTCGTGTTTGTATTTTGGTTTGTCTGTTTTAACACTTTCTAAAGCTCTTGTAAACTCTAATTCTGTCATCCCAGACAGTAAATAATTTATTTCTTATATATTTATTTTGCTAGGCTTTTAGGTAAATCAACAAAAATGATGGACGATTTTATATCACGGCTTATAATTACTAAATTGCTACTTTTATTATTTATCATGCTGCCTATTGCATTATTTGCGAACAAAAATAATAGAAATATTATTATCAATAAACTCGCGTTATTCTTTCCCTGCGGGTGGTTCTGTATATGGAATGAGATTTCGAAAGTACGTAAAAAAATATTACAATATAAAGTGATGTTAATATCTATCAGATATATCAAACTGATAAAAAGAATAATGTATATACTAATGTACATAAAAATTTAAAACAAATACGTTTTCAGAAGTTATACTTCACATTTAATGTCTCACTACATGTACATGATACATAATCTAATCAGTCGTGATTGATTTTAGTTTCTTTCGTATACTATTACATTTATGCTTGGTTATTATTTTCGCTGTAGTTTACTATCGATAGGTATATACATAGGATATTTGAGCAAGTTTTCCTAATAAGTTATTTCAAATTTAAAAATATTCATTATGGTACAGGAAGTACTACACATTATTTATACAAATATGTTTTCTGATTTATATAGGAACAGATTTAAATTTCTTCATTTGAGTTTGCGAAATTAATATGAAATATTCTTTCATAACTATAACATTGATTGGCAATTACATAAATAATAGGTTTAATAACTTTTTATACAACAGATATAAATATGGATACATTTCACTATATAATGCTAAAATTAAATGCATTTGCAAAAACAAATCTTGTTCAACCGATTTTCGGCGATTTTAAAATTGAATAAAAAATAAATATAAGGCGGAAGATCACGTGCAACATGTTTTTTTATTCAAAATCTGTTTGTGTGTTGGATTTATTGTACTATTTCTGCAAAAACTGCAGAAATCAAAAAAAAAAAGATTTCCAATTTAATAGAAAATTTGATTTGACAACTATGTAATTGAGCTAATTCACAAACAGACTTAAAAGTGGCTTGCATACACTTATTCAATATATTATACAGTATATTACAGTAAAAACCCGTTTTCAGTTTAAACGAGTTTTTACTAGAAAAAAACTAGTTTTTACTAGCCGCCTTAGTTGCAACCAGTGTTTCCTAGTAAAAACTCGAATTTAGTGCTAAACAAATTTAAATGTTAGATAAAACTAGTTTTTTCTGGGGAAAACTGTTTGGGTGCAATTTATTAGTTAAAAGCAATCCAAGATGTTGATTGTGAAAAAAGTATTTGTATTATCTAGTATTTATTGAGGATACATCATATAATAAAAAGAGCTGGTATTGCTTTCCATAAATATGCCGAGATTTTGTTCGCAAAAGATTTTGTGAATTGCCTTCTGCTATTTTGCGAATCTCTGGAGCCGTGCAATTATTTATTTCGTTTATTTTGTTGATAATATGAAATAATTTATTACATAAATTAGACTAAATTTTAAACAAAATGACATATAACACCGCCGATATTCAAATATTTAAAATGTTTTACTAAAAAATCAGAGTAACCAACTTCAAAAAAACAAAATTTCTAAAATGTGTGAACAAAACATTTCTCTCATTTTAAGCTTTTTTTGAACTTTTAATAGCCGAAATAGAAAAAATAGTATAAAATACACGATCCATAAGGTATTTTGCGCACTTGTTCTTTAGAAAACTTAAACGCGTGCGCAAAAATCGTGTCTTATGAAGATTGTAATTTAATATACTATTATCGTACTGTAAAATAATAATAGTATATTAAAATACAGGTTTTGGCATTTTAGAAATTTTATTTTTAAATTTAGACTGTTTTATGCAATAAATTATTTCAAATTATCAACAAAAAGGACGAAATAAATAATTGCACGCTCCTAGAGATACGCAAAATAGCAGAAGACAATTAACACCATCTTTTACCAACAAAGTGTCGACATATTTATTAAAAACAATACCAGTATTTTTAAGTTGGTGTAAAGACAATAATATCGCGAAAATTACCGTACGTGTCAGTCAATGCGAAGCAACAGGAATTCAGACAGAACATAGTGTGTTACCAAAATCTGCCTGCAATATCCATTAATGCACACGAATCTTCTAGTGTTATAGGTAGTAAACTTTTACAACAGTTGCACCTACTACTCAACATGGGAAGTAAATTTCAATAGTAGCATCAGAAAACTCATCATCAAACTCTGCTTAACAATTTACATTGTTAATTAGACAATATATGTATATATATTCGTATGAAACTTCCTGACATATATAAATTATACAACAAAAGTATAAATAAGTTTAAAACGGCCATAACTGCAGGGACCCTTTAAAACACTGCACCATTTGGTCTAGGATGTAGGAAAAAACCTGCAGACTAAAAAACCTGCATCACAGTGCCACAAAACTAAAGGTCTTTAGTTGTTAATATCCAAGCAACAGCCTCTGGAGTTAAATTATGTAAATCTTCTTATCTTTTGCATCAAAAACCAGATGTAAGTTATTCGCCTCACACCAAGTCATTAAGGAAATTCCATTCATATCGCTATCACAATATCCCCACATTTCATGATGACAATTGAAATCTCCAACAAAAACAGCAGGATGTTGGTAATTAACTTTAAGATTTGTTGGCCATCGAATATTTGGTGGTTTATAAATATTTATTATAAATATTTCTGCTACTTTAATAGACAATAACATATTAGCATGTGTGTGTTTTATTCTTTGTACAATTTCTATTGCACATATTTGCTCCATTAAAGGCTTATATGTGACATTTAAATATGATTTGGTTCCATTTTTTTTAGCAACTTCAAAAAAATAGAATTAGCATGCGATAAAGTAGTACTTTATGCAACCAAAACGGGTGTCGTAAAGTGAACTTTATGGCACCGAAATAGAAGAAATACTATACCTGCCGCTAATATCTGCCAACGTAGTTATGATTGTATGGCAATAAACACAAATCCTTTGTAATAAAGTGTCATAAGTCATTATATCTTCATTTTCTAAATTACTAATTTTTGCGGTTGGCGATAAAATTTTGTATGCACCACGTCAGTAAACTGGGTTTATCGAACTCGTCTGTTACTCGCCTCGCTAGTTTGGTTCATAAATAGACTCGTTCGATAAAGGATTATTGTACTGACTTGGTACATAAATAACTTTTATCGCCAACCGTCAGTAAAGCGATGCGTTACCATAGCGTTTTACGGAGGTAAACAAACACTTTGTCGTACTGTACAATAATAGTACATTAAAATACAAGTTTCATAAGACACGATTTTTGCGCACGCGTTCAAGTTTAGAAAACGAGCCGCTAGGCGAGTTTTCTAAAGAACAAGTGCGCAAAATGTCTTATGAAACGTGTATTTTATACTATTTTTTCTATTTCGGTTATTAAAAGTTCAAAAAAGCTTCAAATAAGAGACATGTTTTGTTCGAATATTTTAGTAATTTTGCTTTTTGAAGTTGGTTACTCTGATTTTTAAGTAGAACGTTTTAAATATTTGAATATCGGTGGTGCTATATGTAATTGTGTTTAAAATTCAGACTGATTTATACAATAAATTATTTCAAATTATCAACAAAAAGGACGAAATAAATAACTGTACGCCCCCAGAGATTCGCAAAATAACAGAAGACAATTTACAAAATCTTTCGTCCACAAACTCTCTACATATTTATCAAAACAAACTTTTATAACAATTGTACTATTCAACATGGTAAGTAAATGTCAATAGTAGCATCCGAAAACTTATCATCCAACTCTGCTTAACAATTTATATTGCTAATTAGTAAGTGAATTGTTAGCATGTGTGCCTTTTATTCTTTGTACAATTTTATTGCACATTTTTGTTACTTTAAAGGCTTATATTTTGACATTTAAATACGATTTGGTTCCATTTTTTTTGTTACCAACTTCAAAAAAATAAAATTAGCGTGCGATAAAGTAATACTTTATGCAACCAAAACGGGTGTCGTAAAGTGAACTTTATAGCACCGGAATAGAAAAAGTACTTTACTGCCGCTAATATATGTCAACACAGACACAATTGTGTGACATTAAACATAAATTGTTTGTCACTGTCATGAAATGTCATTTATTATACCTTTATTTTTTGAATTACGAATTTTTGCGGTTGGCGATAAAATTTTGTATGCACCACGTCAATAAAGTGCCTTTATCGAACTCGTCTTTTATTCGCCTCGCTCGCTTGGCTCATAAACCGGACTCGTTCGATAAAGGATCACTTTGCTGACTCGGTACATAAATAACTATTATCGCCAACTGTCAGTAAAGTGATGCGTTACCATAGCGTTTTACGAAGGTAAACAAACACTTTATCGTATACAATAAAGTACTTTACCTGCCGCTAATATCTGTCAACGTAGCCATGACTGATGACTTTAAACATAAATCGTTTGTCACTGTCATAAACTGTCATAAGTTATTATATCTTTGTTTTTAAAATTAACAATTTTCACGGTTGGCGATAAAATTTTGTATGCACCACGTCAGTAAAGTACCTTTATCGAACTCGTCTTTTACTCGCCGCGCTCGCTTCACTCGCTTGGCTCGTAAATCAAACTCGTTCGATAAAGTATCACTTTACTGACTTGGTACATAAATAACTATTATCGGAAATCGGCAGTAAAGTAAATCATTATGGTACGATTTTGGTGTATGTTGGATTGCATAAGTTGTCACTAGTTGACAGTTGACAGCGAAACATGGTAATAATTGTACCCTCACAAATTAACATTCATTAAGTAAAATAAATATTCGTTTTGTCTGATTACGAAAGAGATCAGATAAAATGTAATGTGCACATACGCAGTAAAGTTATATTTCATCACTCAAAGTGGTTATCTAATATTCACATTCGTGATGAAATATTTAACTTTACTGCCTTGTTACACAAATAACTATTATTATTTCTGGAAAACTTTCTGGCGAAAGATATAAACCTCAAACGTAATTCTAAAATTATCATAATACGTTTAGAGTAAAAACTAAAAAAAAAAGGTAACACCAGGTTTACTTTCAACTTTACTATCTCCTACCATTAAGTTCAGTTCATTTAGCTTCTTCAATAACTTTGATAATAGTACGCCCGGCATGTCATAACTTCCGCATATCAAAGCACTAAAATTCAGTCACGACTAAAACGTTTTATTGTCTTCCCGCTCAAAGTTTATTACGCGAACTAAATTCTGAATACTGAACATATATATAAACACATAAGCGACAGCAGTTCCTTCTTATAGTTATGAAAATGCAGTTTCTAACTTGAGACTCAAGCGTCTGCCTTAACTTCCTTGTCTTTTTCTTTTGCGGCGAAACGACATAAGATAACATAAAATACAACGTCCCATAAAAATCTACGCCCACGGAATTTTGTCGAATGGTTTCGACCGGAATATGTAATTCGGGACAAGTCTGCACACAAGGAAATAAAATAAAGTAGAATTAGAGTTTTCCTTAAATTACTTAACTGTAATAATAATCAGATAAAACGCTTTATTTAACCAAAAGAATAGTAAATAATTTGTGTAGATTTTGCTTAAATCTTACATGATACTGTTTATGAATATAAAAGGCAATTTGAGTAGTTATTTAACGTATAAATGTATATTTATTAGATTAATAACTATTAAAATATCCTAATTAAACAATATTCAAAATTCAAATTAAAAATATGAAAAACGCATCATTTTCAATTTGTGGACATTTAATGAATCATGAGAGTATTCAAAATAAATGTAAAAATCACAAATATAAAATAACTGGAGATTCGAAAAAATAAATTTAAATTTCCCACTGTGAAAAGGGATACTACAGCCATACACATTAAGCAAAATCTAAATTTAAATCTGGGCTCTCTGTGTATTAGCAGAAGAAGTGCTAAATATGAACAAACACATTTAACAATGTACTGTCTACTAGATAGATAATCAATTACCCACAAAAGTAAATTAAAATCGGCAACCTCAGATGTCACTAGAAAGAATAAAAAGCATCATTAAAAATGAATCGAAACAAGAGAAAACCACACCTTTTATTTTTAATATCCATAAATATCCTGTCTTCTCAGACCACCTCCAGCCAGGTAGAGTCTATATATCTAGAAATTACCCGCCATCGGAGGTTTAGATAAATAACGCAACCCATCCCAGAAATTTTCCAGAATGGGAAGCCGTTTCTGTGTCACTAATGTCCGCTTTTCTTCAATGGAATTTAGATGGCCTTGTAAGTGTTATAATATTTTAATCAATCCATTTAAGTTATAATTTAAATTGCATTCAGTCAGAGATTAAATAAACGTACGTGTTGCTACAGCATACCTAATTCAGTACCACAGCCAAAAGAATACATTATACGAGGCATGTCGTCTAGTTTCACATATATTCCTTGTACCTTTGTCATCTAAACACGAAAAATAATTCTTTCTAAATGTATGCATTATTGAATCCACCACTGCATCCTCCAAAACTAGATCAAAAAGTTGTTAACCATTAATAACGTAAATATCTAATATTAAAGTGTTTTGATTTCTCCAGACTGTTTAAATTTCAAAGTGTTTTGAATTGAAACTCTGTTTTCGTGACAAAGAATAAATAAATCATCCAAAGCCTCGTAGAAAATTAAGTATTGACTTGTTATCGACGAATAACCGATTTTATCTCAGATATGTCTGTGCAAATATAAATAATCACTATAGATGTCACACGTACATCTCACCTACATCTCTAAAAATAATGCATATGCTTGTATTATTAAAATAGGCAATCCACTATACCAATCAGCATGCTCTGTAAAATATTTTTTATTTACCATACCAATTAGCACCTAATTGTAAAGATTTACGACACCCTTGCGTCCCTATAACAATATAAAGTTCTTTCTCATATCAAATCAATACTGGAGTACATTTGAGTTGCAGTCATTCAAATACGGCATTTATTGGTTTAGATGTCTGGATGGTACATTATTTTGATAGCACAGATTAGAAGTTAAAATATTCACATAATCATATTAATACTACTATTCAGCCAAATAGTAGTAATAATAATAATTTATTTTTCAGTTCGAGTAGCCACACGGCAATATATATAGCTATATATATGAAACAATGGTTTCTTGGGTTCTTGGCCGCGTGTGAGATATGTCCTGAGAAGGACTGTTGTCTCGATGTTGTTTCGACGAGATCGCACTCGTCATTTTCTAGAGATGTCTTCTGCTGCTTAGTGTTGAAAGATATCTGCTGTCCGCTTTGTCGTACGCCTGCTTTTATATTGCTGAGTTGGAAGGGGGTCAGGTGGGGGATGTTGTACTGTGGCGATTCTTCGTAAGTGGCTGCGTGTGATTGGTCCTTGTATTTGTGAATCCGGTTGTGGAGTGTTGAGTTTATCGTGAGTTCTAATTTGTATGTCGGCCACGAGCGGTTTCTATGTATACGGCAGGCGTTGGCCGGCGTCTCTTTTATTTTCACTTCTGGGCCTCTTTTCAATCTCAATCGCTTCTTTAGTGATTCTAGTAGCTAGATTTTCGTTCTTGGCTAATACTTTGTATTATCGAAGTCGATATTATGCCCCGTTATCAGACGATGTTGTGTTAGAGATGAAGGTGGTTCTTTCTTGAGCACTGCGTTTCTGTGTTCTTCTTTTCTTACGGTTATTCGCCTGTTCGTTTGCCCTATATAGTATTGGTCACACTCCAAGCATGGTATTTTGTACACGCCCTGATCTTCGAGTGGAATTTTATCTTTCGCGTTGATTAATTCATCAACTATTTTTCTGTGAGGATGTTGTGTTTTCCTAGTATTTCGCTGATTTTATCTGTGGTGCCTCTTACATATGGGGGAAAGGCTCTTGAACTAAATTCTCCTTTCTTTTTTTCTGTTCTCGTTGTTTTGTTATAGGTGGCTTTCTTTATTATTATGTGCAAGTAACCGTTTGCAAGGAGAGCGCTTCTATATATATATATATTGTAATGGTTTACCATTAACTATGACTAGGCAACAATATGGTTGATAAATAAATTAGAGGAATTTAATTTAAAGTGTTTTTTATATAGCAGAATTTTTATATTAATAAAATATTTAAAGTATACCAAATGTATAAAGAGTTTAATGTCATCAAATGTGTAGTTTATTCTGTTTTCTTCATGCATTTGCATAGATAGTTGTGGCAGGATACTTTGATGTTTAGTTTTCTTCATCCTGAAAGTAAAGATTTAAATATTACTTGATTTGTTTGTATATGTAATATAATGTTTGTGAAAACTTGTTTAATTAACAAAGTATATGAGAATAGTATTAAGTAATGAAATTTAAAAATATAAATGCAATAAAATAATGAATAGCTAACGCGCCAAAATTCAAATTTTGGAAGTGTCAGATTTTGACATTTATAAAACATACTACTAGAAATGGGTACTAATAGGTAGAAGTGGAGAAAACAAACTAAAATATTCAATTGAGATTTTATATAGTAAGATTGGGAAATTCTAAATAGGTATTTAAAACATTCAAAAATAATGTAGAAACTTTGTTGAATAAATAAACTGTGTGGAACAATATAATTGGTAAATGAAAATTAATTTATAATCGTCAAGGAAATGGGAAATGAAAAAAAGAACAATTCTAATTTTTTTCGGGAAAACGCGAACGTGTTTCTCGAGAAGAGAAAGAATTTTATCATTAAATACAGTTAATGTTCATAATTTTCGCTTCAAAGAGTAATAGAAGTGTTTAATAATTAACGGAGAAGATAGTGAGATTTTATTTCAGGAAAATATTTAATACTTAGAAATTTTCCATTAATATTACTGGTGGATAACATAAAGGAAGGAGGAAAGGATAAATATTTAGAACATATAGTAAAGAGAAGAGTGATTTATTACGAACTTACCTTATAAGCGGATATTTAAGAAGTATTTCCAATACAGCTATATACATCCCGTCAGAATCGTTTAGGAGTTCCTGCATATGAATCATTGAACCAGTTGAATTGAAGAATTAATATACGAGTGAGAATTTATGGTGCACAAGTTTGATAATCCAGGAGTGTAATAATCCGAGGCTAATAGTATTATAAACCGTCCCAGTTCGAGCATTCCAGGAACGTGGAAGTCCAGAGAACATCAAGATAGTGTGTGTTTATTACAGGTGTACAAGAGTGCCGAGATTTCATCCAGGTACGACAGGAAATCGTATTATAAACCGTCCCAGTTCGAGCATTCCAAAACGTATACGAGAGTGCAGAGATTTCATCCAGGTACGACAGGAAATCGTATTATAAATCGTCCCAGTTCGAGCATTCCAGAACGTGTACGAGAGTGCAGAGATTTCATCCAGGTACGACAGGATAACTGTTCGAGGTCCGAGAAATCCAGTTTGTTACGCTAGAAGGAAACACATTGAAGAATAAGAAAGAAATTTTATAATAATTATATCAGGTCGTATAAACATTGAAATTAATTTCGGAGTTAAAGTAATATTTATTGCATAATTTCTGAAGAGAAATTATAAATCGTTGTAATAATCGTGTGAATTATTGTATTTCATTTTTATTTATAGTAAATCTAATTTTTTACTTTCTGATATAAAATCATAATCAAATAAGAATTTGTTTGGAAAGCAAAAAGGCTTTTGTATAATCAAACTACATAATTGAATGACAAAATTTAGTTTTACCCGAAATATTAAGGTTCTGCTTATAAATACTTTATTAAAATTCTATAAAGAATAGAAACAAACAGGTTTCAAATATTGAAGTAAATAGTAGTAAAGGTTAATACTTACGTTATTGCATTTATAACCATTGTAGTCAAGTGACAATCTCGTATTAAATTCTTCTCATATTGTTGATTAGACGTGTTGAGGAAAAATTTCCATATGTGTATTTTGATAATTGTTTATAATTTTCTATAATTACTTCTATATAATTTCAACGAATTAAACAAATCTATACTGATATTTTCTTTTATTTGGCATCGTAAAATAAATGATTAGTTTGAGTGGAGTGGGAAAAGATACAGAAACGCTTATAACCTTAACCTAAAAGGAGAAAATATATATGTCAGTAATTGTAAATGGTACAAATTGTTTTTGAAATACATACCTTGTTATAGTTGTGCTAAAAATTGATATAATTAATCCTAATAGGTACTTGCACAATTACACATAGTTTTGGTATTATTTAATAATTGATATAAATTATTAATTTTAAAGATCGGTAATAAAGCTATCATATAAGGTTACTGAACACATTAAAATATAGGTAACTGCTTTAATTATATAAGCCACTGAAAGTCCGCAACCCATATAGCACATTTAATAGTTGCTTAAACATACAGATTACTGATAGTCAGCAACCCAATTAGTATAAAATATTTGCCTATTAATTTGTAAATTTTTTTAAAAATATAATATCTGAGCTAGTTTTTGGGATAAAATTATATAAAAGGTTTTAAAGTTAATTTATTTATCTGAATGTCATGATACTTTATATTAATTAAGAGTATTGTCACAATATATATATATATATATAACAAGAAAGAGAATAATAACGGGTAAATCCCGCTGTAGAGCAACCGTAGACATGTGTTTCTGACTATTGGTCGTCATCAGTACGGTGTAGCCAAGGAATAAGGTGGGATAACCTTGGAGATGTAAGCTATACGGAAGACCATTAGGTGACAGACTCCCATTTGTAGCTTCAGCTAGAAGATCCTCAAATTTGAAGACAACAACTAACTTTTTTTTTATTTGTAGCCATTTAATTTGTCCAACAAATATTGCATAGTTTGACCTTTATATGCCATTTTGTATTGTTTATTATAATAATCTGCAATGTTGTTGAACAAAAATGTTAAATTAATATTATTTTTACCGGGAATTTTAATATTCCAAAGCCTAGCTACTATTTCTTTTTAATACATATATGTTTAACATAATGTATATATACATTGAAGATTTTGTATATTTGTCTTCTTTTATTATTTTTAAAATTCGTTTATTCCAATTTTGACTTTATAAAATTTAGTCGATATTTGTTATTGATGAATTAACTACATCAAAAACCAACGTCTTCAGGTAAATATTGGAAAATGAGATGTGGCCACCACACGACTTTCTTATACGTATGAGCGTTTCAAACTATACAATTTTATAAAAAAATTTATACAAAAGTTATTCAAAATCCTATTCTAAGTAATTCCATTGTCTTAATAAATCTCTATAGAATGCATATTTTGCAAGATATTCGAAAACAAGTGATACTCGCTAAGAGTAAATGTGTTACTTCCGGTACCAATTTTTAAATTCTTTTTATACAAAAGGTATTGAAAATTAAGTTCTAAATACTTTTATACTCGTTACGTGCCTGTCTAAAAAGCATGACTTGCAAAATATTGGCAAAAGACTGATTTTCGATAAGAGTAAAAGACCTACTTCCGGTAGGAATTTTGAAAAACTTTCATAATAAAATTCTTCTCAAACTTAATATTGAGTATATATGAATTCTTTATAAATTTGTTTAAAATTAGTAGTTGACGAAATATTGGAAAGATTTGATTTTTTTACTGAAGTATACTACTACTTCCGCTCGGCCGATTTTACTGAAAATCTAATCAGTTCTCAACAGGGAGATTATACTCGTAAATACAAAATTTGGAATTTCTAGCTATAGCGGTTTGACCGCTATCGTGGTCACACACACGCGGACACACACACAGAGACACAGACATAGACATTTTTCAAAAACCACTTTTTCGGTATCAAGGGAGTTCAAAACGTGGACATCTGCAAAAATCTTGAGGTCGAAAATTTTCATCATCACAATACTTCCTGAAAAAAAAATGAGGTGTGGCCACCACACGACTTTCGTATACGTATGAGCGTTTCAAATTATAGAGTTTTAAGAATTTTTTTTTCAAAAATTATTGAAAATCCTATTCTAAGTACTTCTATTCTCTTAATAAATCTCTATAGAATGCATACTTTGCAAGATATTATCAAAAAAGTGCTCCTCGCTAAGAGTAAAAGTGATACTTCTGGTCCGAATTTTGAAATTTCATATGTACAAAAAATATTGCAAATTCAGACATTTTTGCAAAAAATCGCTTTTCGATAAGAGAGAAAGTGGTACTTCCGGTTTGAATTTTGAAATTTTTTTTATACAAAAGATATTGAAAATTATGTTTTAAACACTTTTATACCCGTAACGTACTTGTCTAAAAAGCATGACATGAAATTATTCTCAATTTTAATTTTAAGTATATATGAATTCTTTATAAATTTGTTTATACTTAGTAGTTGACGAGATATTGGCAAAATTCGATTTTTTCGCTGAAGTAAACTGCTACTTCCGGTGTACCGATTTTACTGAAAAACTAATCAGATCTCAAGAGGGAGATTACAAACGCAAATACAAAATTTGGAATTGATATCTAGAGCGGTTTGACCGCTATCGTGGTCACACACACACACCCACAGACACACAGACAGACAGACAGACAGACACACACAGACAGACAGACATTTTTTAAAAACCACTTTTTCGGTATCAGGGGACTTCAAAACATGGACATCTGCAAAAATCTCGAGGTCGAAAATTTTCGTCATCACAATACTTCCTTATACTAAGTATAAGAAATTAAAAGTAAGTATTTCACTACAAAAAGCAAATGGAAGACACGTTAATCGATAACAAATAAATATTACAAATTCCATTATCAAAAATAAAATAAACAGATTTTATAATAATAATGGAAATATAAAAAATCCAAATCAACAGATATACAAAAACACTTCAATAAATAAATTTTATCAAAAAAAATAGTCAAGTAGGTTCTACGCCCTTGGAATATAAAAGATGCCGATAAGAACCATACGAATATTTTTATATTTCCAAATTTAAATAAGTGATTATGCTTGTAAGAAATTGATATTAGGTAAATAAAGTTTGACGAAGATGTTGGGAAACAATTATCTTACGATTAAATTAGTAAAAACCTTATTACTTTGTTATTTATATACATATTTATATTTCAAATGAGAAACGGTTGAACCGATGCAATATTTCAAAGCACAAAAACAAAGTACTTATATTTAAGATCATATTAAGCAACAAAGAAAAGTACGTCCAAGTATAATTCAAAAATTACAAATTCTGAGAAAACTGAACAAATATTATGATCATCATTCTAGGCGGAATAAATCAGATTAGATAGCTAGATATGCAACAGGCACATTCTGCTAAATGCTAAAATGTATTTTGGCATAAGAAACTAAATATATAAATATTTAAACATTATCTGCATAAATACTCTATTTGTACTAAAGGACTTGATATCGCAAATACAGATTCCAGTAAATTTATTTCCTTTTTAATCTGTGCAGATCGAATATGTACCTACTGAATATGAAAATTACATATTCATGGATTAAATATGGAACGCACTTCTATCATAGATAGAAAACTCTGATGGATCCTATAATAAAATTATAATTATTTAAATACCTTTGCTTTGCTTTTATCTATTATACAGTATGTACATTGCATTTCGAAACTTAATTCATACACAAAATGGTCGATTGTTTTTAATTTGTATGTCTTTATCCTACTCTCTGACAATGAAGTTATATGAGATGGGGTGACAAAGTGTGTGTATTGGTGATCAATAAATCTTTTGAATCTGGGGAATATCCTGCGAATCTGAAGACTTCCAAGATCGTACCGATTTTCAAAAAGAAAGGTAATGAATGTAATGTCGAGAATTACAGACCTATTGCTTTTCAAAACCAAGTCTCGAAAGTTTTTGAACATTGTTTCTATAGAAGGCTGTACAGCTTCCTGGAAAAGTACGAGGTATTGTCATCGTGTCAGCACGGATTTCGAAAGGCTAAATCTACTATTACAGCTACGGAACAAATAATCAATGCAGCCTGTGAGGGTTTAAACAACAGACGGAACGTTCTAGGACTATTTTACGACTTCACTAGGGCATCCGATTCTGTTGACCATCAGCTACTGGCACAAAAATTGCATGGTATAGGAGTGAGAGGTGTTGCATATGAGTGGGTCCTCTCATATTTGGGGGGCCGGGACCATGTTGTGGTGGTAAATGGCTTACGCTCAGGAAGGAGGTGCATGGAGAAAGGGGTATTGGGTCCGCTGCTCTTCTCGATCATGATTAATGACTTACCATCAGTGTGTGCATCAACAGCTTCCATCAGTGTTTATGCGGATGATACCAGTGCTGTCATAACAGATTCTAGTGCACATGGTCTAGTAGTGTCAGCTTATAATAACATAAAAGAAATTCAAATGTGGTGTAAAAACAACGGTATCCTACTGAATACAAACAAAACGCAGATGATGCAGTTCTATCCTATAAATCATCATGTTGATAGAAGTTTGCTGGTTTACGTGGATCGGAGCTCGTTGCAACATGTCCACAGTGCAAAAGTATTGGGACTGACCCTGGACGACAAACTAACATGGAACGAACATGTAAGTCAACTTTCCAGTAAACTGAGTGGTGTTGTGTATCTGTTCAGAACAATAAGATCCACGATTTCAAGTTTGGTGCTTAAACACATGTACTTTGGTTTGGTACAGTCTATCATCTCATACGGGTTGGTTTTTTGGGGTAATACTGCGCAAGTAGAAACGATTTTCAAAGTACAGAAAAAAATTGTGCGGATTATGGATGGTGTACCTACACCCACTGACACATTGTGAGCCCCTGTTCAAAAAGTTCAAGATAATGACTATTTACTCGTTATACATGTACAAACTGATAATGCACATAAGAAACAGTGATATTAAGAAAATCAAAGACTATCACTCCTATAATACTAGGGGCAGTGAATTTCTACGACCGGCTTTTCAGCGACTGTGAGTATCACAACGTAGAGCAGACTATATGGGATCTTTGTGTTTTAATAAACTGCCTACGGACATACAAAATGAAAATAACGTTAATGTCTTTCAAAGAAAATGTTCACAGTTTTTCATGAATAATCCTTTTTATTCGGTCTCACAATTCATAGATAATTAATGTTTTGTTATATATGACATGCCTAATAATGTACGTACACTATTATTGTATCTACACTCGAAAGGTAAATAAATATTATTATTATTATTATTATTGGCAAAACAGACAAAAAGACCGTCAGCATATCAATGTTGTAAATGTTGAAGTACCGCACGCTTAACAAATAATTTAGCTTCTTATTGTCCAGGCGTTAAAAACTATATATATATATAATTATGTGTTCATTTCGTGGGTACTTTCGGCAGTTAAATGAAAATGCTCCTGTAGAATAGGGTGTAAATTTTTATTTTACGTTTCGACCTTTAATCATTGGTCTTCCTCAGAAATTTTATTACATTCTGTAACAAGTTAATTTTCTTATAAAAGACAGTACAGTTACATTAAATTGTTTTTTACATTCAGTGTATTAACAGTAAATCAGTCAAATTATTTTTTAAGTTGAATTTAACATCTAACATTAATCACAATACAAATAAATTAAAATATTAAAACTTTAAAAAACACTAAAAATGTATATATTACGTTATACGTCATGTTCAAAGTAATAAAAAAAATTTATAATTTTTAAAATAAATCATTTTTACCAAACTTTCTTTTTTAATAAAAGGGAGGGCCGTTTGTTATAGTGACTTAAAATAATTTTAATAAAATTCTAAAAAACATACCAAGACACTCACCTCATTAGTATAAGAATTTTTGTTTTGTTGTAGTTTCCATATTACACTTGACTTAAAATAAAATTCTCACTACAACACTAATTTAAAATGTAAATGGTTTCTGTAACGAATTTTTATTTTTAATTAATATGCTATTTGTGATGTAAATGAAATTTTTCATGCATTGCTGTTTTCGTTGGAATAAACTGGCTAGGCTCTAGTGGTGTCGAACAACTTTTTGTATTTTTTTATTTTTGTATTTCTTTCTGTGCATTGAATCGGTTTCTAAAAATTTTGTTCGTATTAGGTTTTAAATGTTTTTAAAAAACAAATGATTATTGCAATAATAGGGAATATATTTATTATTATTGCAATAATCATTTGTTTTTTAAAAAATTTTGAAACCTAGTACGAACAATATTTTTAGAAACCGAGTCAATACACAGAAAGAAATATAAAAATAAAAAAAAGACAAAAAGGTATTCGACACCACTAGAGCCTAGCCAGTTTATTCCAACGAAAAAAGCAATGCATGCAAAATTTCATTTACATCGCAAATAGCATATTAATTAAAAATAAAAATGCGTTGCAGAAACCATTTACATTTTAAATTAAAAAGAATATAGAAGGTTTAGTGTTGTAGTGAGAATTTTATTTTAAATCAAGTGTAATATGGAAACTACAACAAAACAAAAATTCTTATACTTATGAGGTGAGTGTCTTGCTATGTTTTTTTAGAATTTTATTAAAATTATTTTAAGTCACTATAACAAAAGACCCTCCCTTTTATTAAAAGAGAAATTTCGGTAAAAATGATTTATTTTAAAAATTATAAATTTTTTTTTATTACTTTGAACATGACGTATAACGTAATATATACATTTTTAGTGTTTTTTTAATGTTTTAATATTTTAATTTATTTGTATTGTGATTAATGTTAGATGTTAAATTCAACTTAAAAAATAATTTGACTGATTCGATCAGTGTAATATACTGAATGTAAAAAACAATTTAATGTAACTGTACTGTCTTTTATAAGAAAATTAACTTGTTACAGAATGTAATAAAATTTCTGAGGAAGACCAATGATTAAAGGTCGAAACGTAAAATAAAAATTTACATTCTATTCTACAGGAGCATTTTCATTTAACTGCCGAAAGTACCCATGAAATGAGCACATAATTAATAATCATCAGGCAACGAAGAAAAACCACAATATATATATATATATATTGCATTGTGATAATTTCACGTTCACTTGTTTCTAGTCATTAAGTTTATGTCATAACATTTAGAGGCAAAAATCCTTGTTAAGAAAATTGTAAATTGAATCTTAAAAATCGGTCCCCTACTTCTGTTTTAGCTGGACAACGATAACTTCTCAGCGCATACTTACAGTAAGATTATTCTATTAATGAATTAAATCAGTATTATAGTTTGGAAAGCTTCTTGCGTGATCCTCCTATATTAAACGCAAAACTAGTTGATACCATTATAAACTTTAGAGCCTAGTTTAATTTTAGTCCGTGATCCTTTAGTACCTATCTAATTGTAGTTCGTAGATGTTATCCTATCGCATATTTATTTCTATTGTTCTTGGTATTTGTGTACGATATTCTAAAAATCTCTTCAGCAGAATAAAATTTAAAACTCTAATAAATAATTTACATAATTTCATTCGAACTGATCTAAATTCCTAAAATTATTAAAATAGTGAATTATATAGCTCAAATAAATGTTACCGGAATGGAAAAATCGACGCTTCTGGGAATCTTGCTTTGATTTTTACTTTCTATTTATTTGCAAGCACGTTTTTCAGATTAAAGGAGACGCAAACCGACGAAAAAGACATTTACGTGTAAATATCACCATAAATAAAATAGCAAAGTGGTATCGTATAACATCAAAACTTGTACTCGAATTGTTACAACACAATCAATTCCTTTCAAAAGTTATTTGAGAAGAATTTCTAAACAAATCCCTTTTGCTATATTATTTTCAATACATACAATCCCTACACCAAACCCATATTTAACAAGTAAGATATCGAAAATCTGGATTTTTCTGCAATTGCTGTTTTTCGATAAAACTGGGCATTGTGAAAAAAAGATACCAATTGTAAGATCCCTACTTAAAGTTCTGAATTTTTCATTTAATCGTTCTTGTTTTTATTTACTGGAAAAGTATCTCACGATTCACACTGCTACATTGTTCCATTTTTAAGTTTAAAATAAATGTTGTTAATATTGTGATTCTGATTTTTGTTCAACACCCTTAAAAACTTCCTTACCTTCCTCTCGGGTGAGAATGCCATTTTTTAACTAACTGAGAGGTGGCGCCATTTTCAGTCATTGTTCGAGAGTATATATATTCGACCCACCCCTTTCCTGCAACGGGCATAGCGGCGACGAACTATCCTATATTTTAGATTGACAAGTGTGCTTCGATCAGTGTGATATCTGGGTAGTATTCACAGGTAAAGTATATCTAAAGATCGTGCCACAAGAGTTTTAGAAATAGAAGAGGATCGACTTGCGAAGCGCTCTATTTGCCTCTGCTTGCGGGAAGTGGTAGTACCAGGATACCAGATGGTAAACAAAAGAACAAATATAATATGGTACGCGGACAATTCACAGTACATTGAAGAAAGTAAAGACAATACGCAACAAGTGATGCATGAATCATCATCATGACAATATCAATAGAGAAAACTGAAAGCATAATAGTAGCAAGAGAATCAATCAGATATAGAATAATAAATGAAGAAAAATGCATCAAACAAGTACGTAAACAAGCTTCCAAAGCAACAAAAGTCGCAGGATGATTGAGGGATGTGATGTGAAATACGACCGACATAAATAAATGCAATGGTCACATTTACAAAACGTCCGTAAGATACATTCACAGTATAAGATTTTGCCTGTGGTGTCGCCAAATCTTGTATTGAGAAAGAAAATAGAACCAACTTCTGAATAGAATAAACGGAGATAGAAAATAGTAAAAATCCCAAAAGATGGAGAACCACTAGGAAGACGAATGCTAGTATAAAGACCCCAAAAAATGTGAAAAAATAAGTGCCAGTCTATATCCCAGAAAACGCAATGAAAGACTAGACTATGGTTTAAAATATGTATAAGAAGAATAAAAAAAAAATATGTGATATACCGGGTGACCCAAGTTTTACAGCCACCGCAAAATGGATCTCATTTATAAAGAAGAAAGAATCAATTTTTGTGTGAAATTAGATTGAAATGTACACTACATACCTACAAAATGTTTAAAATATGTCAGTTGCAGCCAAAAAAAAAACTATTGACAAAACTTACATCTTTGGAATCGACATTTTTTCATTATTATGATGCAGATATTGTTTAAGACATATTCATCTAAATTAAAATCAAGAATTTAGCTTAGTTGTCCTCAAATTTCAAATTTAGTGGAAAACATTTAAATATCATTTATTAATTTACAACCTGCCTGCGCCAATCGACACATGAACTAAGTTGCCCGCACATTGCGGACTGCCGACTCATCTTGTGATATACGGCTGATCGACAGTAAGGTTTGGTTATTTATGCACGTTTATTAACAAACACTCTCGACGAAATGTTAAAGATTTTTGGGGAAGATACCGGCACCCCAACTACTACTCCAGCGAGCCACACCCTAGGAGCCAAGCCGACCTTCGGCTGCCACCGGTTAAATAACCCTTATTTATATTTTTTTTTATATATATTTTACCTCCAGGAACGAAAAATTTTATTAACAGCACCTACTTAGACACACTTTCAGAATACTAATTTATGACCGTTAAATATCTAAATAATAATATTTTGAATCCTAATTATGTTTTCTCTGCTTTTAGCACTGATAACACAGGCCTACAGTGATTTTGATGTTTGAAAACTGTTTGCTAATTTGTATATGTTTGGGGGCCCTTATTCCAAAAAACGCCATATTTTTCCTCTATCACGTAATTTTTTTTTATAGCGCTGTATATCTTAAAAATGCTATTTTATTAATATAGATACCTATGACATGAATATGTTTGTTCCATGTTAGGCATGATTTTTAAATGAATTGATTTTTATAAAATTAAATGTGATTTGGCAACACTGGTTAGTATTAGATTTCTCAGCAAAGCGTCAGCGTCGGCGCAGAAGCGTCAATACAACGTTGAAACCTGCTTATGTGCAGTTTGGTTGTGTTAGTCGTCGTGCTACTGTGTCCGTGGTTGTTGTCTTCGTTGTTGCGTATTTTTAGTGTTCTAGAACGTATAAATATGGAAAGAAGACATTGTGTGAACAATCCGAATAACTTTTGTTATATCTGTGGTAGTTATGTCGTAGTAAAGCAGAGGCAAACTATAACGTCTTTTGTGAAAAATGTATACCAGCTTATTTTGGTGTAAAAATTGGCGACAAGACAAGTCCTGGGCTCCTCATACTGTTTGTTCCGTTTGCGTTGAAGCATTAAGAAACTGGCAAAAAGGTAGGAAGAAATGTTTAAGCTTTGGTGTTCCTATGGTATGACGAGAGCCTAGATCACAGTGATGATTGTTATTTTTGTTCGTGTAATGTTCAAGGATTCAACAGAAAAAATGAGAAACAAATTGTGTATCCCAATCTTGACTCTGCTATTCGACCAGTTCCTCATGGACCAGATATACCGGTACCTACCGCCCCAAAAGCACTAGAAAACGTCATATCGTCAGAATCAGAGGAATCTAATTCCAACCCAGATGTCTCAGATTTCACACCAGATTTCAGAGAGCCCGAAGTGTTTAACCAGAGCGAACTAAATGATTTAATTAGATATTTGCACACTCCAATGGATGCATCCGAATTGTTAGCTTCCAGGCTTCGTGAGAAGCATTTACTGGCACCTGACGTCACATCAAGCTTTTGCCGGGATCGCGAAAAAGAGTTATGTCAATATTTTACTCAAGACGGACCGCTAGTGTATTGCAACAATATTCCTGACTTAATTTCAAAATTAGGAAATGTGCCGTATGTAAAAGAAGAATGGCGCCTGTTTATTGACTCAAGTAAGTAAATGGTAACGAACTGGCCTCGGTTCCCGTTGCCCATTCGGTACATTCATAGGAAACGTATGAAAATTTAGAACTTCTTTTAAAGAAATTAAACTACCAAGAACATCAGTGGATGCTTTGTGGTGAGCTTAAAGTGCTGTGCATGCTACTAGGACAACAAGGAGGTTATACAAAATTTCCATGCTTTATTTGTGAGTGGGATAGTCGAGCAAGGGATAGACATTGGACTCAAATAGAATGGCCCTCTAGAACAAGCTTTACACCTGGTAGCAAAAATATCTTAAGAGATAGCTTAGTTGACTCCAAAAAAGTTTTACTGCCTCCTCTTCATCTCAAACTTGGCTTGATGAAGCAGTTTGTTAAAGCCCTAGACAAAAATGGACAGTGTTTCAAATTTTTGTGCGAGAAATTTCCAGCCTTATCCGATGCCAAGTTAAAAGAAGGCATTTTTGTTGGGCCGCAGATAAGAACATTATGCAAAGACAAGGATTTTCAACACACAATAACCAATGTCGAGAAAAACGCCTGGGTTTCATTTAAAGAAGTAATAGATAAGTTTCTTGGGAACTCTAAGTACGAAAACTACGAAAATATTGTTCAAAATATGTTACAACACTTTCATCGTCTAGGTTGCAATATGAGTTTGAAAGTGCATTTCCTGTTTTCACACTTGAACTATTTTCCTGAAAATCTTGGAGCAGTTAGCGAAGAACAGGGAGAGAGGTTTCACCAAGACATTAAGGAAATGGAACGGCGATACCAAGGTAGATGAAGCATAACGATGATGGCGGACTACTGCTGGATGTTAAAACGGGATATGCCCTTAAAAACACACAGCCGAATGTCCGGACAACGCAGCTTTCTGGCAAAAAGACGAAGATTTCGGTTAAAAAAGACTGAGTAAAGTATTTTTTCCACTTTTTTAACTTGTATTCCACCTTTTTACTTAATAAACAAATATTTTTTTTTAGATATATCGTTTTTTTTTTCATTAATATTTGCAAAAAAACCTTACGTGATACAAATAAATGCATAGAATTTTTGAAATCAGCCTACCAGAATTTATAAAATCAGTTTTCAAAATAAAAGCATCTGTCAAAAAGTTTAATTTTGTAGACCTGTGTAATTATTTAATTAGGTAATTTTTTAATTTTTAAAAATTACCCGCGGCTGAAATTCGGGGTCTCGGGTTCGAAACATAGCCGTGGGTAATTTTAAAAGAAAATAATTTTTTAAAATTACATTAAATTACATAAAATTAAATTTCATCATCTTAAGGTTATTACCTATATTTGTTTATATTATATATTTATAAGTTGTTTAATTTCCTCGTAAGGGAATTATATTTAAAATGTACCATAGTCATTATATCAGTAAAATCATTTTTCACTTCTGTTAATATTCTATCATATTGTTAGATACTAAATTTAAGCAAGTAATAACAAAAAACACACTTGGTATTGTTTCACAAATAAATATAATTAAATACTCGATGTACATTTCGCCTTGCGGCATCGTCAGGAGTTCTCGAGAAACTAAAGTAAAATTTAATATACTGTAACTATCTACTTCTAACAAAAATGTAAATAAAAATGTACAAAAATAGAAAATTATGAAAAGGTCATGGCTTATCTGGAAAGACCGTTTTTACAAGGCTAGGGTTTATTAGCGGTGAATTTATGAGTTCTGTTTGTTCATTAAGAACATTGCCTGGTCTTGTTGTTACTAATCTGGATTTTTAAATCAAGGAAATTTAAGAAGAAGTTTAAGATTAGTAACAAAAAGTTAGATTACAGTATTTTTAGAAAACCTACCTTTTGTGATACGTTGATACCAAATACCTCCAATCATCCCACTAACGTCAAACATGCTGCGTTTAATTCAATGATTTATAGACTATTGAAAGTACCGATGAACACATTTAACTTTAATAAAGAATTAAAAACTATTAAAATAATTGCACAAAATAATGGTTATAACTCATCTCTAATAGATAAATTAGTCAATAGAATGAACAAATCAATTACATTAAAATCAGCATTTCCCCCGTCCCAGGACTTGACATTAAAACAGTGGGTTGAAATTCCATATTTAGGTAGTATAAGTATGAAAATTAGTAATGTTTTAAAGAAACTGGATTTTAAAATAGCCTTCTATAATAATAACACTTTAAAATGTCAATTAACGAATAATAAAACAGCGAATCCTAAACTAAACAAATCAGGAATTTACAGAATTAATTGTAGTGATTTTAGTAAATTTTATATAGGTCAAACAGGGCGAAATTTCAAATTAAGATTCTCAGAACATATGCGAGCCGTTAAATTAAATTATGAAAATTCAAGTGTAGCTAACCATGTTTTAGACACGGGACATCAATTTTCAATAGACAATTTAGAAGTACTGTATAGTTTAAATAAAAGTAAAAAAATGAGTGTTCTAGAAGGTTATTTTATAAAAGAAAGTTTACTTTTACAACCAGGCAATGTTCTTAATGAACAAACAGAACTCATAAATTCACCGCTAATAAACCCTAGCCTTGTAAAAACGGTCTTTCCAGATAAGCCATGACCTTTTCATAATTTTCTATTTTTGTACATTTTTATTTACATTTTTGTTAGAAGTAGGTAGTTACAGTATATTAAATTTTACTTTAGTTTCTCGAAAACTCCTGACGATGCCGCAAGGCGAAATGTACATCGAGTATTTAATTATATTTATTTGTGAAACAATACCAAGTGTGTTTTTTGTTATTACTTGCTTATATTTTGACATGTTTCACCAAGAGATTTCCATTACTTCATTTAATTATTAGATACTAAATTTATCTTATTCAATTTTTCTCCCTTTATTTTAAAGTGGTTAACTCCCTCCCTCTTCATTTGGTTAAGATATATAATTGTGAACACTTGTATATGTTTTGTATTGTAATATTCATCACCTGATGCGATACTATCGTGGTGAATATAATCTGTTTGATTATGATCTCATTGCTAATCTTTATTTCATTTTTTATTTGTTATGAAAATTTATGTTTATATTTTGTTTTTCTTTGGCTGCTACTGACACATTTTAAACATTTTGCAGATCTTTTCATTAATTATATAGTATACATTTCAGTCTAACTTTACACAAAATTTGATTCTTTTTTCTATATAAATGCGCTCGATTTTGGAAGTGGCGGTAAAACTTGGGTCACCACGTATAGCTTATGTTATACTTTCGTTTTTTGACGTGTATTTTACTCTTAGCACTATTATTAAAACCAAAACTTAAATTTGTTTATTTTTCTCTTTAAATTTTGTTTTCCCCTTACAATAGCTAAATCTTACAAATTCTGCTATACATATTATGAACCCAGAAATATTATTATTTTCTATCTTACAACCTACATAATGAGAACTGTTTCATTTTGTTCATAATAACATGAAAACTTACAAATACAATTCAAACAGTATTTTTGGTGTCTGACGATAATTCATCTAGCCCGTAATTCAATCGCGAAAGTCTGTGTCAATAGCGGAAATTATTAAAATGAGAAAGAACTAAATTCATGCTGTATTATACTGCAATGCAGCTACTTAGGCGTCAATATAATCCGAACTTGGTCTCTGAAAACTTAATATTGTTGTACACGCAGCCATAGACAGATATGTTATTACACCTAATGAGAAATGAAATGCTGCAGTTATTGCTGTAACTTACATGTATACCTAATGTCATTAAAAACTTGCGACGAGCATAAAATGGGTTTGTGAGCCGTCAGCTCTTTCAAGTAAAGTTAAACAATTTGCTAGTTAATAGATGAATTTCCAAATCACCGTGTTACTGTAACGAAATGAAATTTAATTATAGGTTAACTAACACTAAATTAGTTTAAGGTTCGGTCTACTAAAATTGCTGAGATAACCAAACTGTGTGTTTGTGTTAAATGACTATGTACTTTGCACTTCAAACTGAAATTAACAGATAATTTTTATTAGTAGTGTAATTATAATTCGCTATCCACGGAGATTCCATTTAATTTTTAGTTCCCATATTTCAATGAAATACTTGATTCCTTTTTTAACCAGTACTACTATCAGCAAATAATAATAATAATAATAATAATAATACAGTAGAACCCCGATTATCTGTGCTCCACGGGACCGGACGAGGCACGGAAAATTGAAAAGCACGGATAATCCGAACATTTATTTCTTATAATATGTAGGTATGTATACATACTAAAAAGATAACAGTATAAAAAGCATAATTCTACATAAGTAAACTTTTACACCAAATAAGAAAAAATAAACTCTACATAGGTAGGTTAACTTGCATTTATGTACATAAAGCAGAATAAAAGCGAATGATTCTCAGGGATTCCCCTAGTAGACTACTGGTGATATCGATATTGCGTCATCATGCGTATGACACGGATAATCCGCAGCCCAGATAATCCGCACACGGATAATCGGGGTTCTACTGTAATAATAATATTAATAAAAATAATATACAGAATAAGTCATCCGCACGGGGAAGGACGATTGTGACATTACGAGGAAAGATATTTCCAAGCTACTCCTATATAAGATAACCACTCATTAGGAGCACCTTTTAAATTAATTTTGTATCATACGGAGTGTTACACAACTTGGTGACTGATCGTAGTTATAGTTCTTTTTTAAATAGAACACCCTATTATTACATTTTCTTATTCCCTGTATAATTCTTAGTCAAAAGTAATTATAATAATTATATTTCTCGAAAGAGACGTTAAATAGACGCCATTTTTAGTAATATTATTTATAATAAAAGGTCATAATACAAGCATGTTATTTATTTTTCAATTAGTAATTGAATTGCAGAAAACTGGATTAAAATTTCATGACATTTTTGCCTAAAAGTAATTTTTTTAATCGAATACGTATATCAGTACATTTTTGAATTGCCTACAAAAATATGCATCAAAAACAAGTAGGGCGTTATTACTTTAAAAGTGACAATTGCTGAGCTATTGTCATTTTTTGATATAATTAACTATAAAATCATCCTTTTCAACTTTTGCTTGTTGGCGCGCTATACTGCCGTGACATGCTTCTCTTATTCTAGCTTTTAATTTTTTCTTGTTTGCAAGTTATCATTGTACATTGTTACACATTTTAAGAAGTAAATATACCCACCAAAAAAACGAAATTGTAAGGTCATAATAATGACTTTTCTGTCCCGCTACATCACTCCAAATTTTATGAAAGATCTCCGAGGTACATGGCGGTAAAGGTTTATAATGCATTGCCGGCTAATTTAAAATCGCTAAGCGGTACAAATCTCAGTGCATTTAAGAAGCAATTAAAACTTTATCTGTTGGAAGGAGCCTTCTACAGCATTAACGATTTTATAGTTTGACAAGTGTTATATATTGTACCTGATCTGTGTATTTTTTTTTAATGACAATGTCAATGTTCTTTTGAATTTATGACAATAATGATATTATTATTATTATTATTATTATTATTATTATTATTATATGTATGGTCCACGGTAGACAATCCAGCTGTATAGAAAACTTTTGTCTAGGAGTTCAGTTATGATGACAATAATTTCGCTTTTGCATGTTAAATCAGCCAGATAAGGATCAATTTCCACCTGAATGAAATCGAGATATTTATTCTGATGTAAACATCCATCAATAAAAACTGGGCTTAGTAAATTGTTGCCCAAACATTCTCAGACCCCTGGGTATGGGTATGGGTTCTCTGGTGCCGAAATGCGTCCGTTTTGTTTATGTACTTTACCACTTAAATTAAATGCACACTCAACAAATAATAATGTGTTATTTAAAATATTTTGATTTTTTTATTTTTTTCTGTCCAAACTTCGCAAAATTCCATTCTTGAAATATAATCACGAGATAGCAATTTATGTACACTATTATTTTTTTATAATTAATACTTTTCCTCTTTCAAAGCTTTAAAGCACCTACTTCTGGAAATTTTGAATATTATGTGCCATACCATTTAAGAAAGAAGCAAAACACAAATCAGTCTCAATCTCCTCTGTAACCACCGACAAAATTCTAGTTTCTTGCTTATGGAGCCTGTACTGGGAAAGTTTCTGTACATTTTCAATATTGTCTCTTTGCTCGGATCGGGATGTGCACCGAACAGCAGCAAAATTATTTTTGTACTCGCTTATCAAAACCTGTCATTTGAGGATTCGATTTGCGTGCGTAAACAGTCACTTTAAACACGAGTGCGTAAAAGTAAAGTTTGTACTTCCTAGAACTTGATTAATTTAGTGACATTTTAAAATCATAAATCCCTAACCTTAATAATATGCTACCCAGTTCGTTGTTTTTCTATGAAAATAAAAGGAAATGAAATTGAAATTGTTATATTTGGAAAATATGTAATTCAATGTCAGAACAGCAACAAATATAATATAAATTACCATTATTCATTCTTTTCAGAAATTGAAACGGAACAATTATTAAAAATTTTGATTGGGCAATTTTGACAACCAGAGATTGATACCCCAGGGATTAACTGGTTTATTTGAATTGATCTTGATTGCGAAGGTAGAGTAACGTTGATTGTATTATTACATATATCTTGTATTTCAGATGTCGAACAAGTTGCAGCCGAAGTCGATATCTCTAACGGGGTCATTGTTTTAGCCAATTGAATTCTACTATGCAGAGAATTTTCGATATATCCTTCTGCAACCGTAGATGATTTCCATCCACCATGCCTTTTAATTGAAAGCAAGTCACCTCCTTGGTTTGCCAACAATGTCGCTGAACTCCTTCCGAAACAGTGACCTGTGAAGTTACTTGCACTATCAAGCTGAAGGTACGCAGCTATTCGCATTGGAATTTTGCCAATTGTATTAAGACCAACAGGTGAACAAACACACTTGCAATTGCGATATGTTAAAAAGAATCGCTGCTGGCTGTCCGGTCTTAAATTTGTATATCCGTTCGGGCTTAATGATTGCAACTGTACGGCTGTTACCTGTTTTAGTTTCTGGAATTGTTACGATAATTAAATTCGATTTAAATTCTATGTCTCGCAATGACATTTTGCAAAGTTCTTCAGGTCGACACACTCCAGAAATAACCAATATTAATACAGCCTATAAATACATATAGTATTGTATGGAATTTAAATATACGGAAGTGACTTTACCTTCATTAGTAGGAACAAAGAATTTGGTGCTTCAGCAATAACTTTAGTAATTTGTTCTTCGGTTAATACTGCTGATTTTTTAGGCTGATGTTGCTTCGTTATCTGTTTCAAATACGCTATGGGTTTTGCATAATTAGATATATCCGTATTATCATATATTATTAAGCATGATTTTAACATAGAATAAGTGGACCATAATGATTTATTTGATTGTAAATTTTGAAAATAAACTAATAAACAATTTTCGGAATATTTTTGTATATTTTTAGATCTAGCCCAAGTTACGAATTTAGTATAAGTGTTTTTGTATTTATGGGTAATAAATTATCCACTGTAATATTGGCAGCTTCGCGAATTTCAGGCGGTGTACATAGCATTTCATTATCAGAATTCATGTTGTTGGTGAGGTTTTTATTTTGTATGGAATTTTTTGAATTTGATAATTTTAAATTAAATGTCACTTCAAATAATCAATACTGCCAACTCAAATTTTTTTAATTAATATCAAGAGATTAGTAGTGTGTCATAAACGATAACGTATTTAACAATATGTATTATTATTATAGTTCTCGTACAAAAAATATTGTACAAACTCGTTAAACTGGTCACTCATTCGCGAAATATGATTTCACGCACTTGGTTCGTAAATAACTATTAGAATTTCCCGGCCAGGCAGACCTCTAATTTATGTTGTTATAAATTCTACTCCTTTTCAATACTATAAACGGGCATTTTCTTTTAAAAATGTACAAAACACGCTTTATCGAAACTTTACGATATTTATTATGTCAGTCACACTAATGATATTTTGGTCACCTTGATTTTCCTCCCTTAATGTTGCATTCCGTAGAAAAATGTTTGATGTATTAATTAAAATAGACATTTGATTAAAAATTGGACAATACCATAATAGGAAGTACAATTTTTACCATGTGAATGGTCACAGTTAACAAAATGCTCGGTATATATTTTTGAAATAATATAAATACTAATATGGATGGATAAGATTAATACTACAACAGTTTTTTATTTACAGTGGAAACATGCTTCACAGTATTAAATCTTTTGGCTGCACCATAATCATTTTTAATCCTTTAATCAAATTATTAAATCTGCGATGCGGTAATCTAGATACATCTATATGAATGTAATACAAGAGTGGAAACTTAAAGTTAACGAACAATATATGGACCTATATATATGTACATACTCGTATTTACATGCATGTACATATACGATCTCGATGAAAATGAATATATGTACTTTAATACCCATCCGAACAGAGATCTAATCTCTTAAACTAAACCGTCAAACACAGGAAGCTTATCGTTTCTCCTTGCGATAGGAACTGAACACCCAATGCATATATGCACGTAACAAAATTTCTATTACAGTTTACACTTTGTAGCTTCAGTACTGCATAAATATAATAATAACTTGTACAATTCGCCCAACGTTCTCAGTGCATTATAATATTTAGACGTTAAAGATTCAATTAGCAACGCTAAATTTAATAATGTTCGTGTCTTACTTGTTATATCGACATCAAAACAAGACTGTGCTACTCGACATTCGGTTAAAGTGGTGAAATACTGCTCATGCAGGATAATATGTTACACTTTGTTTTCTCAGCCCCTGTATATCCTCTAAAATTATTTAGTATGCCTTGAGTTTTATTTTTGTTTGCGTTGTAATATTTGTTTCGTATCCTCGGTAGAGTGAAAACATTTAGAGAATATCACATACGTCATCACAAAAATGCGCGAACAAAAAATGCCATTGGCGTAACTGATTAAGAGGGCAGGGGTATTAGAGATAATTTTTTAAAAACTTTATATTTGTAAAAATTATATTTTTACATAAAACTACAATATTAAAGAAGCAATTTATTATTTACATAAGTATTAATGTCCATCATTACATCATTATGAACATTGCTGCTTGTATAATTCGAATAAAATTAAGTCAAATTAACGCAATAATTTTTGCACTTCATAAACTTTCTTATTTTAGAGAATTATTTGAAACTCAGTGTCGCAGTTGAAGTTTTGTTTACATTTATCAAATCAAAATAATTATTATAATTTGAAGTCGGTATTGGCTTATTCCAAGCTACAATAAACATACATATATGGACATATTTCATGTCGTCTAAAGAGTATATTGTTATATTTAATACAAGTTGACTTATATAAGATATGAACGACAAAATTATTTAGAAAATTTTATTTTTGCCAAGTAATGTTACAATACATAAGCAATTCGAACAATAACAGTGTAATGGATGTATGTCAATATCAGTATATACAAAGTGATCATTTTGAACTGTCCTGAGTTGGCCATACTGATTTTAATATGGGAACACAGTGTAATTGGCAAGCCTTTTTTATTTATTTTTGTGATTTGGTTTATTATTTAGAATTTTTGTAGAAATATAGTAATTGCACTTTATTTTTTATCATAAACAATAATAAATACTCTCCAATTTTATTATTGTAAAACTCCCATAATTATTTCACAAAATGAATACATTTTACAAAAGTTGTTCGAAATGTCCACCGTTATTCTCAATGCATAGATTGACACGTCTTCTCATATTATTGAACACATTCTGGAGCGTCTCTGGTGTGATATTTTGCAATTCTATTCTAATTGGCCTCTTCAAGTTCATTGAGATTATGCAATCTTTTCCTGAAACACTTTATTTTTAAGATGGCCAAAGAGAAAAAAGTCCAGTGAGGTTACATCAGGAGAAATGTCTGGCCATCGATTTCGACTAATCAATCGGTCACCATAGTATCCTTGCAAATAATTAATAGTTTGTTGTGCAGTATGTGCAGTTGCCCCGTCTTGTTGGATATACCCCAGGATCAATTCATCTTCGTGAAGACTGTTAATGAAGGGTTCCAATATTTGTTCTCGGTATCGTACTGCGTTAATTGTATCATGGAAAAAAATTGGTCCAATACTCCGTCTCTTCGACATTGCAACCCAAATATCGACTTTGATAGGATGGAGAGCATTTTCAGCAAAAACATGTTGATTCTCTGTTGACCTGGTACGGTCATTTTGAGAGTGTATATCAACTCTCAAAATTGGATCCAAGCTTCATCCGAAAAGAAAGTGCGATTCAAGTCTTCTTCATGTAGTATTTCATTAAATCAGTTGCAATAATTCAATTTTTGCTCAAAGTTATTCGGCCGTAAATGTTGTAGTACAGAAACTTTATATGGGTGCATATGTAAGTTTGTTTTCAGTGTCTTATGAGCACTTTCATAGGAAATACCTAGAATTTAAATACATAATGTGCATAACAAATTACATTTAAGTTAATTAGATCTTTTTACCAGTTGGAGCAGACAACTTTCGTACAGATTTTGTGGGACTAACTTCCATTCGCTGCCTAATGTCTGCACTGTTGGTGCTTTTTCGGGTTAACGTTTACAAAACTTCCCGTCTCCTTAAACCTTCCAATCACTCAATTGCGATGACGAGTGAATGTGTCGAAGTTTATTTGCAGATTTCCATATTCTGTTACAAATTGTTGAAAACACGATTCCAATGAATATTTCCATAATCCATCTCGCAATGTTCCACTGCGAACATGCGACATTACAATAAAAGTGTCCTGTTCTGTCGTAAAAGGCATGGTATACCAGGTATTGTCTTGAAAAAGACAGAAAATCGACAATAAAACAATGAAAACACCAAAAACACAGCTAAAAAGTACAAGACACTTCAATACGCTATGATTTTAACATTTGACATGTAAATTTAGTATGGACCATTCAAGGAAGTAAATATTTCCTAGTTTTTGATAATACTGGGACTTTTTTATTGCCAACCCAGGACAGTTCAAAATGATCTCTTTGTATAATATACGGGGTATAAAAATAGACAAATTGTTTATTTTTTAATTTAAAGTGTTACAAAAGATTTAAGAAAGGTAACAGAACATCCAATGCCGCAATACAAGCGTTTAAATAAGCATAAACAAATAGAAAAAAATTAATATAATGGATTTTTTTAATTACCATACGAGGTTGTTACGATTAGGCACCTGTAAATAGGGAATAGGCAGGTAAACTAACGCGTCGCAAAACTACCCCTAACAAAAGGAAACTGGAAATATTCCCTATGTGTTCGATAATATCCGGATAATTAGCGAAGAAAGCGCATTTCTAAACAAATAATTTTAGCCTATATGCATTGTGTTATGGAATAGGAGGGGGTTTCGCTTGAAGATTTTTGTCTCGGTGAATTAAAGTCAACGCTGACACATATTGTGAGGCCTTAAATAAATGACGTTATTCAACTCAAAACAGAAGGCGTAAAGTGCAGAGTAGCGAGATCGAATACAAGTTACATGACTCACATGGTATCATATGACTACGATAACTTCATGAACCCTGTTCTACTGTCCAGATAGTATCCCCTATCATTGTACTTGAAGAAAAATCTTTATGATCGATATTACAACGATGACGTCGTCCGAAGGGCCGTACTAGAATGGTTTGAAAATGAGACGACAGATTACTGTGAAGATTGAATTCAGCAGCTGCTTTTACGATAGGAAATAGGTGGAAATTATGTTGAAAATTTTTTGCTTAAAATGGAATCCTATCAAATTCGTCTATTTGTGATCACATGTCTCAAAATAACCAATAAACTCATCATTTAACTGATAACAACCCTAGGGTAGTTTTCACTTCTGTCATCAAGAGGTTGCTACGCAATGGTTTTGACGCTTATTTAATTTAATTGTATAAAATTTTTCAAAATGTCACTTTCTCGTTTTGGTATTCAAAATAATGAGTCAATTGACAAAATCATTGAAGAAAATGTACCAAAAAATACTATTAATAGTAAAAAATACACATGGAAAACATTTATAGACTTTTGCAACACCAGGAAATATGAGTTGGATGGAAATCGTACAATTGAAGAACTTGCTTTAATACTGAAAGATTGGGCAGTTAATATGAAAAAGAGAGATGGCACGGACTTTAAGGAAGCTACAGTTAAAACTATGTGGAATGTGACAAGTAAATTACTACAAGAAAAATATTACGAGTATAATATCATGATAGACCCCTTTAACAGTGTTGCATTCAAACAAGCCCGAAATGCACGCGACGTAGCACGAAAAAATTTACAAATAGATCCCACTAAACGTAAAACGAGTTCAGTCCCATTAAGTTCAACCGAAATGAACAAAATTATAAACTTTTGGGATGAAAATACCCCTCTAGGTCTCCTACGCAAATTTTATCATATCGCCGCGGTGGAATTGGCATGGAGAGGTGGTGAGGCTGTTGCTTGCTTGGTTGAATATTTTCATATCGAGAAAAACAATGATGGCTCTCCAACTAACAGGGTCGAATACAATCCAGTTTTCAGTAAGACCTGCCAAGGAGGTTCAAAGAACTGCGCTTCTAGTAAATGGTTAGTTCAAAATAGTGACAGCAACGTTTGCCCTGTTAGATTATTTTTAAAATTATTATCGAAAAGAGGAAAAAATATCAAAACAAACAGACTATTTTTAAAACCGAATCGCCATTGGAAAACAGAAAATGATAAGTGGTACGACAATGTACCTCTGGGTAAGAATACCATCAACGGATGGACAAAATCTTCTGCTGAAGCAGTTGGTTTGGATACCAAAGAGAGGAAAATTACCAATCATTCCAATAGGGCAACTGCTGTTAGTACACTTGCTAAAAATGGAATTGACGAACAACAGTTGTTAAAAATTACAGGCCACAACAATGCAAATTCTATAAAACCTTATTTAAATATCGATCAAGAACATCACAATAGAATAATCAATAGTATGCGTGGAAACACATCTTCAGTAACCGAAGCGAATACATCATCATCGAAATATAATTTTTCGAATTGTTCTTTCAATAATTGTGTTTTTAATAAATAATTTTCATTGAATCGCAAAAAATTTTCTTACCGAATATCCCGCGAGCATTGATAAATACTCATAATTTTATCACAACTTCTCAAGCACGTTACTTTAGGTTAACAGCCCTCCGCCTACGGCGTCGGGCTGTTACCTAGTAACGTGCTTTCAAAAACTGTGATAAAATTATTTCGTACTGTTATCAATGCTCTTGGGATATTATAGGTGAAAATTAGATTTAGGTCCTGCCCTTCATGTTTAAAAAAAAATTTTGTTTTTGATATATCAAATCGATATTTACTAAAGAAATACGCCTCGTATATTATATATACATACTTCTCGTATATCTCCAGAATGTTCTGAATAACGGTACTTTTGTTTCAATTCCTGCAAGAAATTGCATATTATATATCACGTTATATTAAAAGAAAAAGGAAAACAATGTAATTTAATATCAAATAAGGACACAGATGGAAAAGATAAAGAGATAATTTCATTTAGTCGAATGCGAAAACCATTTTTATATTTTTATTTTCAGAAAAATTAGCGTCCTGTCATTTGCATAAAAGTCTAAACGATGTGAAATTAACTCCAAAATCCGGGGGAAACAAATTATACAACATAACGTTACTGTCGGTATGATTTGTCAAACGAAAAAAAGTGGATACGCGGACAATTATAACAGACAAAGGATAAAAAGTTAATTAATTAAAATGTAATTAGAGAAGTGCTAACCGTTGACAGCTTCTTTGGTATCGTACTCCCACGTTCGGCAAAAAGAAAGAAAGAATTTGATTGATTCTTTGAAACTCAAACTCACAATCATTTTCATTTAAGTGTCAAATGCAGTTATGCTGCGCAAAGAAAGAGATCAAAATATACTTAGCATCTTATTAAGATTAGAGACACAGATTTACCAATTTTGTATTAAGTTTATATTATTATTACGTAAAGAACTTTAGAAATTGACTAATCCTAATATATAATATATAAAATATAATATGCAGTACGCAGCTTAAAGTATGCGAGAATAGAAAATATGGATAACAAAGATTTGGGACTAAAGAGTACCTACTGCAGACAAAGAATAGTTTTGAGTTAGATATGATATACATATATGGTTATTATGGATATCAAAATAAAGGAAATGAAATTAAAACAACTGAACATATTCGAAGTGCATATATATTATATATAATTTTATTTCGGGTCTGACAACGTTTCTTGTGTTATTTCGGCCTATTTTTCAATGCTTATGACAAAAAATGATATTTAAAAAAAATTCTTTTGGGTCCGCTAACGCGGTATATCAACTTATGTACAAGTTTAGTACCGCCACTTTCTGAGAGAGGGCCAGGCGTATATTTGCAAAAACATTTACTGTTACGTTATCAAGCCTACCATATTATACCAACGTTCTCAAGCCCTATACTTGGCAACTACTTAAATGACGACAAACGAAACACCTTTAGGAATAATACTTGTAGAACAAACATATTGCCTTTCCTTTAATACACTTTATTTAGTGGAGTAATGCAAAACATCGGTAGATTTCAATCCACACACTAATTTATAATTATTTCGAGATACTTGCTTCTAGATTTTTCGAATGAATTAATAATGTGGAGCAATCTACTTATTTATATTATATTATGTTTACCTATCACTTAAAATCATATTTTCTATAAAACAGTGTTAGATATTATTTCACACCAAATATCTCGACTATTGTATTAATGATTAGAAAATGATATATATAAGAAAGTTATTAGATTATTTATTCTTAATAATGTGTCAAAATCGGAAAAAACAATTGTACATCAAATCATTCAGGTAAAGCAAAAAAACTTAATACATATTTTAAATGGAACGTACCCAGTATTATTACATATTCTACACGAATTTATCTTTACAACGGTATATCATATATTGTACTGAATTAATTTTCTGCGTAATACAATAAAAAAACTGATACACACATTAATAAAAAAATCTGTGTTGGAACCTGCATTACCGAATTTGATGACGATCCTCCGTATCTCAGAAACGATGATGATTGTTAGAAATACCGTTATTATTGAAATTACATTTATCATTCAAGTATACAAACACGATTTACTTCGTATATGAATAAATGTACGAATGCACATCTACACCAAGCTGGCACTGCGAAGAACAACGTACAGACAGCTGTTTCGGTCTTATATAGATCTCATCAGTATACGAGCGTGCTGTTACAATGCCTTACAAGCTTGGATTACCTGCATATCTAGTAGACTTATGTACAAATGCAGTGTAGTCATTTGAGGCATTTAGTTGTCAACATAACATTTACTTTGTTGATTGTTGATTTAAAATTTAATTAAAAATGAATGATAATTTCTCATTTGATGAACTTTCCGACATGCACCTTGCTTATGGTGCAGCACATTGTAATGGAAGAAAAGCTCAAACTCATTATACAAACTTGGCTATCAACCATCGTTACCTAAGAGAGATTGGGAGCTTAAGAAGTCCAGGTGGTGGTCGAGCAAGAAGAGCGCGTACGGTTCAATTTGAACAAGAAGTTATACAGCGCGTGGAAAAAACCAATCTACAAGTGTTTACGCAATTGCACACCGTATGAGAACCTCCAAGTCGACGGTACACCGTGTCATTCATGACCAACTTCTCTACCTATTTGCAACGCGTACGAGTTTTAAATCCTGAAGATTATCCGCACTGATTGGGTTTTTGCCAATAGTTTTTGGATCACAACGATCCTGATTTCGGGAGAGTAGTATTGTCTTCTGATGAGGCATGATTCACACGCGATGGTTTTTTTAATAGTAAAAACAGTCACATTTGTCGTAATAAAAATCCTCATGTGGTCACCAGTAACAATTTAGTGTTAATATGGGCACTGGTATTATTGGAGAGAATCTAATACTTCACTTGATGTCTGCTCGTTTGAACGCAAACAATTATCTGAATATTCAGCAAAATGTTTTGCCTTAATTATTGAAAAATATCCCTTTAAACATTAGAAATGACATGAGGTTTCAACATGCTGGGGTACCTCCACATTTTGGTTTAAACGTGCGCGTTTTTCGGTATGTTTTTGGGATATCCTATATATATATACATATAACAAATGTATTAAAATGTATTAAAAAGACAATTTGATAACAAGCTGTCATCTAAAAAATTTCAATGACTAATATGATGTAATGCAAAAAAATTGAAATGTATAATAGAGAAAATGTGAACAGTTAAGCATAGAGCTATCGTTATTATCAATGTATCATCATCAAATGGTATTGATTTATCAAATACAAGAGGCATTCGGTAACACCACACAATAATATCGATGCAAACTGCAAATTTAAAAGAATAGGTAATGTAATAATAGGAATAGGGCTGTCGCGTACCAATCATGTGGGTCAATCAGATGGTCCCGATTTACCAAAAACGAGCATCTAACATTTTCACACAAATAATACGGTATGTTAAAGATACAATTATATACAGGGTGAGTTTTTTTGAATGTTTAGCATTGGGATCTCAGAAACTACTGGAGATAGAAAAACGCTTAAATGGGGAAAGATGCGCAGTTTTACGAATTTGATTTAAAACTGCTTTTGTTTCTCCGATAACTTTCATGGCTTATTAGATATTCAAAGAAAACTAAATTTTACGTTTTTCTTTAAACATGCTTAGCATCGTTAATAGTAATTTTAGAGAAAAAGTGTTCAGACAAAAGTTTTAGACAATTTTACGCCAAATAAAACTATGAAGCTAATATTTTTTTTTCGTTCGCCATTATCGAGTTATGACACAAACTTGTGTTTTTTTAAATGGAAACCATAGTTGGTTTTGACATCATTAAAAAGCTTATTTTTTGCTGATTACAATGATATAAGGTTTGATATGGTTATTTTAAAAAATAAAGAGGATATAGACATTTTTATGGTTTTTATGGAAAACAATTGAATTTCGAACTGATAAAATACAAACCAAACGAAAACTTATTTTGAAATCTTATGTAGTAATAAAATGAAAACTATAAGAACTTTTATTAAGGGCACACAACATTATTAATGTTCAAAGATACCTCCATTATTATTAATACACAAATTGCATCTCTTCACAACAGAATTTGTAGCATTGCGTACTTTACGCCTACCAATGTTATTAAAAGCAACTAAGACAGCTTCTCTTAAATCGTCGATTGTTTCATATGTTCTTTTGTATACTGTGTCCTTTAGTACACCCCACAAGAAAAAATCCAAAACTGATAAATCAGGGGATCTAGCCGGCCATTCAATGGGTGCATTTCGTACTATCCATTGATTACGGAAGTTCAAATTTAAATAATTTATAACATTCAGTTGATTGTGCGGAGGCGCTCCGTTATGTTGAAACCATTGCATTGCTCGGGTTCTTAAATTTAAATTATCTAACATTTCCTCGAAATCTTGTAAAAAATTAAGATAACGATTGCCAGTTAGTGATCCATCAAAAATAAAAGGAGGAAGAACAGTTGATCCTATAACACCACCCCAAACATTAAACCCAAATTTAATTTGTGGTCTCCTATGTTCAACGTGAAGCGGATTTGTTTGAGACCATATTATGTGCTCATTGTGCCTATTAAACATTCCACAATTTGTGAAACGAAATTCATCAGTCCATAATATTTTCATTGAGCAGTGTGGATCGTTTTGACACTGATCTTTAAACCATCTACAAAAAGCTATTCGTCTGATGTTATCACCTTCATGTAAAGTTTGTGATACTGATAATTTGTAGGGACGAAATTTATGCTTCTTCAACACTCTGACAATAGTGCGTTGAGAGGAGCCCATTTCTGTTAAAATTTGTCGGGTCGATATAGATGGATTCTGAGCGACACATGCTAATATGTTTATTTCTCTATCTTCATCCATCCCTTTTTTTGATTTTGGTTTAACGAACGAACCATAATCTGCTAAATTATCCCATAATCTCTTAAAAGTAGGTAGCCACGGCTGACATCGATCAAAATAATTTTTAAAATAAACTTCAGCAGCTCTAGTAGAATTTCTCTGGCACTGAATGTAACATTCAACCATATCACGCTTTTCTACGTTAGAAAATTCCATAGCCAATGCAAACTTATGATTAACGGCCGTTTACACCGCTTATAGTTAAGTTACAATTAAATCAATTAATAGTTAATTGTCAATGTTTGACAATTAACTATTACCGTTTACACCGCTTATAGTTAAGTTACAATTAAATTAATTAATAGTTAATTGTCAATGTTTGACAATTAACTATTAATTAATTTAATTGTAACTTAACTATAAGCGGTGTAAACGGCCGTTAATCATAAGTTTGCATTGGCTATGGAATTTTCTAACGTAGAAAAGCGTGATATGGTTGAATGTTACATTCAGTGCCAGAGAAATTCTACTAGAGCTGCTGAAGTTTATTTTAAAAATTATTTTGATCGATGTCAGCCGTGGCTACCTACTTTTAAGAGATTATGGGATAATTTAGCAGATTATGGTTCGTTCGTTAAACCAAAATCAAAAAAAGGGATGGATGAAGATAGAGAAATAAACATATTAGCATGTGTCGCTCAGAATCCATCTATATCGACCCGACAAATTTTAACAGAAATGGGCTCCTCTCAACGCACTATTGTCAGAGTGTTGAAGAAGCATAAATTTCGTCCCTACAAATTATCAGTATCACAAACTTTACATGAAGGTGATAACATCAGACGAATAGCTTTTTGTAGATGGTTTAAAGATCAGTGTCAAAACGATCCACACTGCTCAATGAAAATATTATGGACTGATGAATTTCGTTTCACAAATTGTGGAATGTTTAATAGGCATAATGAGCACATAATATGGTCTCAAACAAATCCGCTTCACGTTGAACATAGGAGACCACAAATTAAATTTGGGTTTAATGTTTGGGATGGTGTTATAGGATCAACTGTTCTTCCTCCTTTTATTTTTGATGGATCACTAACTGGCAATCGTTATCTTAATTTTTTACAAGATTTCGAGGAAATGTTAGATAATTTAAATTTAAGAACCCGAGCAATGCAATGGTTTCAACATAACGGAGCGCCTCCGCACAATCAACTGAATGTTATAAATTATTTAAATTTGAACTTCCGTAATCAATGGATAGTACGAAATGCACCCATTGAATGGCCGGCTAGATCCCCTGATTTATCAGTTTTGGATTTTTTCTTGTGGGGTGTACTAAAGGACACAGTATACAAAAGAACATATGAAACAATCGACGATTTAAGAGAAGCTGTCTTAGTTGCTTTTAATAACATTGGTAGGCGTAAAGTACGCAATGCTACAAATTCTGTTGTGAAGAGATGCAATTTGTGTATTAATAATAATGGAGGTATCTTTGAACATTAATAATGTTGTGTGCCCTTAATAAAAGTTCTTATAGTTTTCATTTTATTACTACATAAGATTTCAAAATAAGTTTTCGTTTGGTTTGTATTTTATCAGTTCGAAATTCAATTGTTTTCCATAAAAACCATAAAAATGTCTATATCCTCTTTATTATTTAAAATAACCATATCAAACCTTATATCATTGTAATCAGCAAAAAATAAGCTTTTTAATGATGTCAAAACCAACTATGGTTTCCATTTAAAAAAACAAAAGTTTGTGTCATAACTCGATAATGGCGAACGAAAAAAAAATATTAGCTACATAGTTTTATTTGGCGTAAAATTATCTAAAACTTTTGTCTGAACACTTTTTCTCTAAAATTACTATTAACGATGCCAAGCATGTTTAAAGAAAAACGTAAAATTTAGTTTTCTTTGAATATCTAATAAGCCATGAAAGTTATCGGAGAAACAAAAGCAGTTTTAAATCAAATTCGTAAAACTGCGCATCTTTCCCCATTTAAGCGTTTTTCTATCTCCAGTAGTTTCTGAGATCCCAATGCTAAACATTCAAAAAAACTCACCCTGTATATACATATATAATTCTTACTAAAGATCCCACCTTTTCCTTAGAACGTAAGACTAACAAACTCATTAGTCATCTTAAAGCTAATAAATATATTACTGATGAATTATATAAGAAACTTGTTAAGCGTAACTCTGCCCCATCTAGGATATATGGTATACCTAAGGTTCATAAGCAGGGAGTGCCATTGAGACCGATTGTGTCTAACATAGACAGTCACAGTAGAAACCTTGCAAAACACATATCCAAGGTGATTGACATTTCATTCATGACTTACAACAAATACTAGTTGACAGACACTTTTGAGTTTGCGAAAAAGGTTAACAACTCTGCGATCCCTGCTGAGCATGTTTTGGTTTCCTTTGATGTAGTAAGCCTCTTTACTAACATCCCGACAGATTTGACTATCACTATTGTCAGAGATAATTGGTCTCTCATTAAAGATAACACTGACATCCCGTGTGATGACTTTATGGTTTTGCTTCGGTGGTTGTTTGACAGTGTACACTTTGTGTTTTATGGGCAGCATTTTCTACAGTTGTTTGGCACACCTATGGGGTCCTCGTTGTCACCTTGCATTGCTGACATTATAATGAACACGGTTATAGATCATGTGGTGACTCAGTCTGGTGTTGATTTCGCATTCATCTATCACTATGTGGATGATATCATAGCTCTGGTACCATCTAACAGAGTTAAACACCTGCTTGACACTTTCAACTGCTACAACAGCCACCTCCGTTTTACCTTGGAAAGTGAGACTAACAATTCGATCCCCTTTCTCGATTCTCTATTAACCTATGACCATAATACCATTAGATTAAGGTGGTATAGGAAACCATGAAATTCCAACCTGTTGTTGAACTATCGGTCAAACTGCCCGTTAAAATATAAGATTAATTTGATTAAATGCCTAAAGAACGGAATTTTAAACATCACACACCCTGAATTGCAGTATAAGGATATGATAATTTTAAAAAACGTACTCATGAAGAATGGGTTTCCCAGTGCAAGTTTGAACAAAATTCTTTTCTCCACAATGACAGTTGACTGTGACAACCTCCGCATTGCTATCGCTTCTGCCAGTAATACCGTGTCACATGATGTTGTGAAACCTGTTATTTTTAAAAAACTGGCATATGTTCCTGGTCTTACTAACCATATAAGGCAGTTGTTCAAACGCAATGTCTCCATAGCTTATACATCAGCTGTTCCTGTGCCCAAATATTTCATCCCTTTAAAAGATAAACTAAATGTCACATATCACAGCCACGTAGTGTATTGCTTAACATGTAAAGACTGTGATAAGTATTACATAGGGCAAACTGCACAAAAAGTGAGAGATCGTAATACCCAACATAGAAGTGATGACAGGAATCGCTCTCAGGCTTGTGGTTTGGCAGCCCATGTGTTTCACACGTGTCACACCATCGACTATGAGTTGACCAAGATTTTGTACCATCAAAATAACTTTACTAAAGGGCTGTTTTTGGAGACTTTGTGCATTAACGTTATTGAACCTAACATTAATTCCAAAACTGACTGCAGGAGTTTCAGTAACTCATACGTTCTTTTGAAACAGTTCATTACTGATAAGATTGTTAATAAGATCAAAAGTTAAAATAACTTTCTTACCCATATTCAATTTCTTGCCTAATACTTTATAACTAACCATAATATTTATTAAAATCATACACATTGTTTCAACAACATTTTAATTACTAAAACTTACACTTTCAATTTATCTGATATAAACAAAACAAATCTGAGGTTTCATATCGATTGCTGTCGATAATGCGCTCTTTTTGTATTTGCCATTTCGTGACATTTTTAGATGTGTTGTCCAAAATTTGTAATATGTTTGATTTACTGAATTCAGAGTGCTGTTTTCGATGTTTGTTAGCTATCTAGCTATTACAAATTTGATGTTTGACAGACGTTTTAGAATTAGTGATTATCAAAATACTCTTTGATTAAAATTAATGATAGATACTAAGATCCTTGGTCCATTGTGTGGCAATTACCTGATGAAGGAAATAAATATTTCCGAAACGTTATAAGCTACAATATAGTGCTTTCTTTATACCTACCCATACATTCTGTTTTCGGAGTTACGAAACAGTAATTAAACTGGTTTATTTGACAAAATTATCGCACAACCGCATATATTTTGTGTTATTCCAAAATATTGATGATTTTGTTTTCTAATTATCTTACTAGTAGGGGGTGGACCTACTGGGACAGTTCAAGGAAATGCTGTCAACAAGGGTTTTCTTTTAAAAGTACAATTTCAAATAAAAGCATTTTTGGCAAAACTTTATCCAAAATCTGAACGTAAATTTTTGCTTATTAAGACATGTTGTCTTTAGCCACCACGTTTTTTTATTGATAGTGTCAGTGCGAGTCTAATACATTTTAGTAATGAATCGTAAAACAAGTTTGTCAGTGGAGGAAGCAATAAGAGCATCAACTTTACTGTAGGAGGGATATTCGATGCGTCATGTTGCTTTTGTGATAGGATGAAATCATTCTAGCTTTAGTCGCATGGTTAGATTATTTAACGAGACAGGTTTTCACTTACGAAGGCCGGAACAAGGGCGAAAACGGTGTACTAATGCAATAGATGAGCGTGTTCTTAGACAATCCGCTCTCAAATACAGGAGAACGACTAGAACCATCCTAAAAAATGAGCTCATAGCTGCCCGCAATCTTCTTGTATCTTCCCGAACGATTAGAAGGCGCTTAAATGAAGCTGCATTGGACATCAGAAACCCAGCCAAGAAACCCCTGCTCACCAGAGAGCACAAAATTCATAGATTGAGTTTTGCGAGAAATCATCAAGATTGGACTCTTAATGAATGGAAGATGGTTTTATTTTCATACGAAACGAGAGTTAGCCCTAAACCACCTGATGGACGTCAGCGTGCCTGGCGAAAGCCAGGAGAAAGATTTTCAAGTTGCAATATCTTTCCAAGAGTCCCATTTGGTGGTGATTCTGCAATGTTTTGGAGGGGCATATCTGTCGGTGACCGCACAGAGTTGCTCTTTATACGTGTTAGGTCAATGAATGCAGATTATTATCTTGACACATCGTTGTTACCCATATAATGCTATTTGCTCCTATTGTGGGACCGAATTTCTTATTTATGCATGATAAGCTCGTCCTCATGTGACTGGGCACGTTATTCACAGCAAGTTAAATGCTGTTGCTATTCCGTTCATGGGCGGCCAGTCAATAGTTCTGACACAAAACCAATAGAGCATTTATGGAGCGATATTAAGAATGGGGTTCGACGTCGTACACTTGCATCTGCCAACCACAATCAACTGATAGATGCAGCAATTCAAGAATGGGAAAATACTCTTCAAGAAGTCGTTCAAAATTTGATCTCCAGTATGCCAAGACGCATGGAAGCAGTAACTAGAAGTAGAGGAGGACATACACAATATTAGAATAGCTCTAAGTCCATAAATTCTATTGTTTTTGTTTGTTTTTGTTTACATGTTTGCGTTGTTTTCAAGAAAATAAATTCTTTAGTAAAAAATTATTAGAAATAACACCATGTTTCGCTGATTTCATTTACAAGCTACTAGACAGTATCTGACAACAAGCTTTCATACATTTTTCTTTGGATTATTAAATTCAGTATTGTGTGTGTGTGTATTACAAATTGTAAGCCATCAAAATATGTATTCTTAAATACATCAATACATATATTAAATTTTGTTTTCTTTAGTAATGGGATGCTTTACCTAAGAAAATTTGCTTCCTACCTCTTCAGTATGTTTTCAATTACTAAATTCTGGAAAAAAGTTATTTTACTTAAATCGCTTAAATTTATAAAATAAACCTTCTATATCTATTCATTTATTATGTATTACAATTCATATTTATTATGTTTGCTTTTCTAATTTCCTTCATAATGGATATTACCAGAAACATGGTTTAATTTTATTATATCTATACGTACTACAAACACATAATTAAACATTCTTTCCATTTCCTGAATATTAAATACCTGCAAACTACTCAAAGCTCTTCCAACTGTGCATTAAGAAATTATAAATTATTCATAGTAGTAAATACGAATTATGCTACCAGAGTTCCTTGTAAGTTCAGCTCTAAAGTGAAATGTTTTTCTCGTGATGTACTCTGATATTGAAGTGTTATTAACGGTATAAATAATAAACGAATAGAGTATGATGTAAGCCATTGAGCCCTGTGCTAGAGAAAGAGAGTTAATACACTCCCATCTACGCAGCTGAAGAATACATGTATATAAAATCACAATCTAGTAGTAAGATGTACAATCGAAACAAAGTATTCTTCCATCTCTATATTTCCATTTACGAGTGACAGTTTTGAATAGGAAAAGTACAAAATAAAGTTGCGATTACATTTCTCGTATGCAACAGATCCCAGTGAAGTAGTTTTCAGTTCAGATTGATATTGATTGAGATTGCCTAGGACTTTGAAGGATAAACAGAGTAGATGGATAGATTAGAATTCTTTTAAAGTGCATACAAATGTACATTGAAATTGCTGACAAACTCAGGTTTCAGTATTAAAAAAGTTTAGGGATTTATATATACAGGCTATTTAAAAAATATGCGGCAATATTAAAGGGGATGATTGTCCAGGTCATTTTATACAAAAAAGTTTATAATATACAAGGTCCGCAAACGCTTCGTTACCGATCTACAGCGTGTTGAAGTTTAATTAAAAGAAACAGTAAAAATTAGATTTCTCCAAGACAGCATTAAAGATCATAATGAAATTTTAGGCGTGTTATTTTTCAAGAAAAAAATAGGACGCCGCTGATTTCTCTAAAAATAAAAATATGTTTCTATTCTTTGTTTAATTGTGGAGAAAAAAAAGCTCTCTTAACTTTCTATCATACGACGTACCGTTTTTTAGTAAAAAAACACATTTTAGTGCATGTACATTTATTACAGAATTTTTTTTTTAAATAACAAGGGTTTTATTTAAGGGAAAAATCAAATATTTTACCATACCAACAATTTTAGCAAGCAAAAATTACAATAACTGTGCAAAGTGACCACCTCGAGCTCGAATGCAAGAATCCAATCTTCTCCTCATCGACTGGCGAACTCTCTCAAAAACAACAGGATCGGTTTCAATTGAGTTGCACCCAGCAATGATTCGATTTCTTAAGTCTTCTACGTTTTCCAATGGAGTAACGTACACCAATGACTTCAAATGGCCCCACAGGAAAAAATCCAGGGGATTTAAGTCCGGGGATCGTGCAGGCCATAAGTGTGGTCCACCTCGGCCAATCCAGCGATTTCCGTATGCTTGTGTTAAGAAATCACGAGTTACTTGACTAAAGTGGGCTGGTGCGCCATCGTGCATATACCACATTGCATCTCTAATTGCTAATGGTACGTCCTCCAGAAATCCAGGGAGCGTGTGTTTTCCAAAAAGTTGCGATACACCTCTCCGGTTAGTCTCCTTGGTAAAAATACCGGTCCAATTAGGCAGTCACCCACAATCCCAAGCCAAACGTTCAAAGAAAACTGATGTTGAAAACGATTTTCAACAATTTCATGTGGATTTTCGTCACACCATACATGGTTATTATGGAAATTGCGTATTGCATTTCTTGAAAAATTCGCTTCATCGGTGAACAGAATCAACATCAGGAATTGAGGGATTTGAACCATTTTCTGCAAAAGCCATTGACAGAATGCCATGCGAGGAGGAAAATCAGCAGGAAGTAATGCTTGAACGCGTTGTATATGGAATGGGTACAACAAATTTTCCTTCAGAATGTGCCAAATAGTCCCATTACTTACATCTAAAGAGTCAGCAATTTTTCGAGTAGAAGTATCTCGATCTTCTTCAATCATGTCTAGCACATCCTCTTCCAACTCTACCGTTCTTGCTGTCCTTGGCCTTCCTGCTCCTCCATTTCGTCTTAATGTGCCTGTTTCATAAAGACGCCGATGAATACTTTCGAAAGTTTTTCTATCAGGAGCAATACAGCCAGGAAATCTTTCAGTATACAACCGCCTAGCTTCTAATGCATTTCCATCAGCAAGTCCATAAATGTAGTGCATGTCGGTCATCTCTGCATTTGTATAGCGATTCATGATAAGGAAATTCAACAAATTCGACACATACAAAATTATTAATCATATGTCATTCAATATATCAGTTAATAAAACAGGACTGTTTAAAAATATTTTTGTAAGCATGATAAATGTACATGCACTAAAATGTGTTTTTTTTTTTTTTACTAAATAATAAAAAGTTAAGAGAGCTTTTTTCTTCACAATTGAACAAAGAATAGAAACATATTTTTATTTTTAGAGAAATCAGCGGCGTCCTATTTTTTTCTTGAAAAATAACACGCCTAAAATTTCATTATGATCTTTAATGCCGTCTTGGAGAAATCTAATTTTTACTGTTTCTTTTAATTAAACTTCAACACGCTGTAGATCGGTAACGAAACGTTTGCGGACCTTGTTTATTATAAACTTTTTTGTATAAAATGACCTGGACAATCAACCCCTTTAATATTGCCGCATCTTTTTTAAACACCATGTATATATATATATATATATAAATAAATATAAATAAATATATATATATACAGGATGTCTCAAAAATAAAAAGACGGAGTAACAGAAATCGGAAGCTAGAGTGTGTAAAAACGTACCCTCAAAATATCAAGCCTTTATTCGTGCGCAGACGGCAGAAAAAAATAATAATAAAGAATTCAATTGGCCTTATGCCGACCCTGGATAAATATCCACCTGCTTCACTTCCACAATATTACTTGTGTTAAAAAAAGGAGGAGGAATAGATACTTCATAATAAATATCAAACAATTAATCACTTTAATTTTACACCTGCTAGAAAAAAGTAATTAAATACTTGATATTTACTGTAATAAAGGCTAGAAAAACTACGATTTATTGAATATTCTAAAATAATAATAATCAGCTGTTTCCGACCACAAACACATTGAAGAGCAACAACCTTCCTATTTTAAAAATAAAACAATCTCTTATTGTCTGCAATAAAGTGGGTCGCCTATCTGGGTCAACAACCGACTACATAGCTGCGTTATCTAGACGCATTCCCGTTTTATACAAATAAAAGCATATTTTTCTATGAATGCGTGTTCGTTTCTATTTACAGATGAGCATTCTTACGTGTATTTATAAACACACATTCTGTGCCAGGACCTGTTTCTGTTCGGACTTTACATACCTGCTACTCTGTCTTTTTATTTCTGGGACACCTGTATATATATATAACTTTCATTGTTTAGAAGCTGTCAATAAACTTGAACATTATAGAAATTAAAATAGTTCGGTAATATTTATATTATCTTTTTCAATTAATTACCTAAAAACCTTAACTGTGAAATATATTGTTTGACAAAAATTGGTTGCTATTGCTGATAATTCAAAAAATAAATATGTTTTAAGAGTGCGTTAACATTAACAATGCATATATTCGACACTATAATCTTGAAATAGATCACATGCAAATCAGTAGGAAAGATGAACAGATACTTGAAGTATCACGCATTTCCACATCAGAGACAAAAAATTTAAATGTAATATGAATTTGGACCAGTAGAACTTCAGAAAAAGAGAAAAATTTCAGAAATAGATTTGCGTATAGAGAGAAAAAATACAAACTCAATGAAAACTTGCTTATTGAACTTCAGTGAGCATAGTTATACATGTTCAGATAAGATTCCATAGTATTATAGTTAAGCAGCCTAATCTTAGAGGTTTGCAACAAATACCTATCTATTGCCTATATTCTTTCTACTAAAATAATTTTACTTGAAAGTGGTCGTCAATAAAGCACTTAAAACTCATAGTTGTACTCAGTCAAAATCTCCTAAATCGAAGTGTTACAAATGAAAAAAAATAATTGAAGTTTGAAGAAACAAATGTTTTCATCCGCAGATTATTTTTGTATAAAAGGGGAAAATTTTTGGATTTATGAAAATGAAATTAGATCTTTCACAATAATACGTAATTTTATCAAATTTATTTTATTGTTTTTTCCAAACCTGTAAAACGATATTTTTTCAAAGTAGGTGGTTTTTCAAACCAGTATTGAAAAGTGCTTTACATCAAAGAAGGAAATACTACTTAACATGCCAAAATGCTTCAACCATTTTAAAAATTATAATAGCACTTAACACAATGCAATAGGGAAGTATTGTGATGACGAAAGTTTTCATGTCCACGTTTTGAAGTACCGACATATTGGTTTTTGCAATCACCTTTCTCACTCTCTCGCTCTCGCTCCCCCTCTCTCTCGCTTCCTCTTAGTCTTCTTCTCCTTTTCTCCCTCTCTCCCCCTCTCGCTCTTTCTCTCTCTCTTTTGCGAAATTTCTACCGGAAGTAGGATTTTTTGTATTACAAGAAACAGTTTTTTGCAAATATCTTAAACTATGTATTCTATGCCAGTTTATTTAAAGAACAAAAGTATTTATAGCTAACACTTTTACTTTTATCGAGTAGCAGTTTTTTGGAAATTATGTATTGTATACAGATTTATTAGTACAAAAGAATTTAGAGCTCGAGTTGGAACAATTTTTGTGTATACAAAGTTTCTAAATTCGGACCGAAAATTACACGTCTACTCACATGTTTATTAATAAGATGAAGGTATTTGAAACTTAATTTGGAATAACTTTACATACATACAAAATTCGGAAAGGACATGCGTATAAGAAACTTGTATAGCACTCACACCTCATTTTTATAAATAGACACATTTATTCATGAAGAGGTTAATAATGAAAGTTTAATTATTTTTAATACATCCACCTCTAGGCTTAAGGTATTTTGACTACACTAAAGTGAATTGCATAATTTAAATACAAACGCCTAAATAATGTTAAGCATTTCTGATTATTATCTCACATTTCGGTCTTACCGCTGAGGAATATGTTATATTAAAGTGGATGGCGTATTTCAACGAATACGCTATCGCCGCTATTTCAGGTAATAAAATGTAAGAATAAAACATAAGAAAATATTTCAATTTCCATGGTACGAGCGACTAGAATACATTCTGCTTTTCTCTTTAGTCGTAAAACAAAATTATTTTTTCTCTACCTGTCCTATTTTCATAAGTAAATTATTTAGGAACGAATATATAAAAAAAAGAGTGATGTCAAAAACAAGTAGGACATACCGAAGACATGTATTAAAGACAGCATTTCATTTCTTCTATCCCGCCCACTGAAAATTAAGGGCCTACTGCGTGAAATGTCTCGAAATTGTGTTTGAAATGAATTTGAAACGTCGGAAACGTGTATGTATTTTTTTATTACTGAAGAAATGAAATTCTTACAAATCTTGTCTCTTCCGAAATTGCGTTATATGTATATGAATAAATATGAAAAACGAGAATTGAATTGTCATTCTACATCTGTATTATTTAGATATTTCCTATATGGAGACGTTCACTTTTTTATAAAGCTGTGCAACTGTTTTTTGAATTTCAATACAATGTAAAATATTGTCCTATCAAATACTATTCAATTTATTGGTATTTATGGGTGATATTTACTATAACTATTTCCGGTTTACGGATCTGATTGAAAACCTAATCTGATCTTGGGAAGATGATGATAATTTTAAATATAAAGTTTGAATAGACAGCTTTAACTATTTAACCATTTTTTGGAGTTTGCGGACATCTATAAAAGTATCGTGGTCAAAAATTTTGCGTCACCACTATACACAATATTACTAAATTACAGGTATGTGAGGCTCGATTATTTTATACAAAACTTGTTCTAAATTTAGTTGTAAACACTTTTATCGTCATAAATCTATGCTGAAGCCATAATAATAATAATAATAATAATAATCCTTATTGTCTTAGATCACAAAGCATTGACATTGCCGCATCTTACACTATAAAATTCAATACACAATACACAGACTGAAGTTTCAGGGTCACTCATGAATTCCTTGAAAGAGTAATAACTTTTCATTAATAACATATTTTTAACTTTGGTTTTGAATAATGGAACCGACAAATCCCCCAAATTGCTAGATAACCTGTTGAAAGCCACAATAACTAAATAGTGAGGATTCTTCTCACTGAGTACTAACCTATGTGAGGGTATTTCAAGCATACCCGCATTTCTAGTGTAGTACGAGGTAGGCGCCATAAATTTTCGGCCTGACAGGCTTATACAGATTCAAACGAGTTCAAACTCCGTCACGTCATGCATGCACATACGCGAGGTGTACACTATAAATCTGACGGTTCAAAGCCTAGTACTTTTTAGCAATCAGCCAACCAACGTGACTACCGCACGAAAATATCTGAAGTAACGAAAGTTGAGTACCGCGCGGTCATTAAATTTTTAACAAAAAAAGGGCATTTACCTTATCACATTAAACAACGTTTAGACAGCGTTCACGGTTATTCAACTCCTTCGTATTCACCTGTAAAAAAGTGGGCAAAATGTTTCCGTTTAGGACAAGAATCCCTGGAAGATGCTGATCGGTCGGGTCGACCAATTGAAATGATAACGCCTCAACAAATTTCAATTATTGAACATTTAGTGCTAGATGATCGTCGTTTGAAAGTGAAGGAATTAGCAGTGATAACAAACATTTCCGAAACAAGTGTTCACCGAATTCTCCATGACAATTTGGGTATGAATAAAATTAGTGTTAGATGGATACCGCAACTTCTTTCTGTTCTCCAACGTGAACGTCGCGTCGAATGTGCGCAGTCGTTTTAAAACTTGTGTGGAGACGACCCAAAACCGATTTTGGAGACCATTGTCATAGGGGATGAAACAATGGTCCTCTATCAAAAAGGGAGTCCATGGAATGGCGGCGACCTGATAAACCTCGTCCCAGAAAGGCGAAAGTTGTCCAATAAACGAAAAATGTGATGGCCACAATATTCTGGGATTGTGAGGACAAGTGGCTCTCAGTTTGAAATCAATAAAAACAGTTTTCTTTATATTCATATGTAAGTTATTGTGTGTAAAGTAGTTTTCCAATGTCACCATCGTGTTAGTTAAAGCTGCGCACGGTCCCTTTGTATTAGTGCTGGACACAATAAATTTTATGTCGTCCGCAAACATTACAGACATTTGTAGCTTCAAATCGTTCATATATATTATGAATAACAACGGTCCATTTACGAGGTATTAGCAAAAATACTTTTTTGATAAGAGTGAAAGTGTTATTTCCTATCCGAATTTTGAAAATGTTAGTATATGAAACTGGTTGTAAGTCAAGATCAAAATACTTTTATACTCTTAATCCATCAGTGTAGAATGTATAATTTTCAAAACCGGTGTTACTTGGAAGATATTCTTTTACAAACGTTGTTCCAAATTATGTTCTAAATATTCCATGCTCTAGTAAATCTCTTTGCAAAAATTTGGTTTTCGATAAGAGTAGAAGTGAAGTTGTTCTCAAATTTATTTTTAGGTACCTTTACATAATTTCAAATTTTGTCAAAATTTTTATTTTCTTTTGACTAATATAAACTAGTATTTCCAGTATACCGGACTTCACTAAGTATCTAATTAGGTTTAAAAACGCAGATTATAACTTTAAACGTAAGGGTTAACAGTGATAACTGAAAGAATTTGGCCGGTATACAGACTAACAAGCAAGCAGACATGCATGTCTTTAAAAACCATTGACATTAGCAGAAATCTCCAAGTCCAACATGTACTTCCACATATTGCACATAAATCGTTATAACTAAAAAATGTAGTTTACCACTATCCAATAAAACCGATAATACCCATCTAATGTATACCTCTATATGTAGGAACTTACTAGCAAACCTAAAAAAAAAGCCGGTTTGATCGAATTTTGCAAGATACTGAATATGTCTTTGATTTGTCACTCTTAGTATTAAGCTGTCCTAAATTTATGTATTGGAGTTTGACGTGAAAATACACTGCTTAATATTTTATATGGTTTAGCTACAAAATATGTGGTTTTTGGTTATAGTTCGTGTAGATGGACGAAGATTCAATGTTATTGACATGGAAATGATAATTCGAATGAGTCTTGGTTTAGTACATTGTTTGTGCATAACGTTGGTATTCCCTTGTTAATTTGTGTTTTCTCCTCCTGCACAACGTTCTAGTACTCGTGTACGTTCGTTTGCGTATCTAGTACACACGTTGCAGTTTACCCACCATTGTTCGTAATTCTTTGCTCCCGAGACGCTAGTACCGCCATTACGTATCGCACGGCCTGCTGCGCTACGTACTTATAAGCAGCTATCTGAATTGGCGCCTTGCTTTCTACTAGCTTCCTATATGTGTTTATGTGTATATTATATGGTGTCAGTGTCAATTTTCTTGTATAAATTGGGGCTTAATTCACAGAATTTTCATGTATTAATTGGAGCATAATTAACAGAACTTTTTGTATTAATTATTCATCCATGCTATTGAGAGACAGTTTTATTCAGTGGTTGTTTGAATGTTTGTTACTCAGTACTTATGCGTTAACTTAGAATGTAATTTGTAATTAACGAAGACAGACATTATGTGTATTTCAGATGTGATTTTGTGTAATTTGGGTTACGTTTAATAATTGTTTTAGTCTAATTTTAGTAAATTACTTTGCATATACTGAGTGACTAACACTGCACATACTATTGACTCATTACTTAGATGGTTTAATATGACCTTATGTGCGACTGAAGAGACTTCCTACGTCTTATCACTTATTACGCCCAATTTTCAAGATGTGGTTTTAAAATTTTTACGTTTACTTAAACTAGTTTTTTTTTTGATTTTCCGGTACTATTCATTACTTCATGTGTATTTGAATTGAACTCTTACTTATTGAGTGACAGTTGGCATTATTTGTTTAAATTAATTACTTATAGCAATGAATGGACTTTTATAGACTTTGATTAACTGGCCTGCCTTTTCCTTTATATTTACTACCCAAATAAAAATAAATATACTAGACCTTAATTTAATTATTTCTAAATGTAATTACTTGCCCTTTTATTTACACTGTAAATAAACTTGTTGACTGTTGAATGTTTGATCTTTCTGTTATTCTGTTTATCATCTCCTCAGCACCTCCCGGGCAGGTGTGCTGCCAGGAACCTGACTTATTAACGAGGAAAGGGGGGGTGGAAGACGCGCGTTATTATTTAATCGCCTGACAGATTTTGTCAGACCTATGCCCGTCTTCACTAAGCAAAGCGGCGACAGACACCTCAATGTATTATCGACAAAAGAGCGGAAGAGAGACGGCAGGTAGTATCATACGTATTTTGTATTGAGTCACGTGTAGCGTAATAAGCAGGGGTTTGGGTAATAGGCAATCCTATCCTGAACTTCGAGTACTTCTAAAAATCTTAAGCAAACAGATTGAATTTCGTTTTGTTGCGCCATTTGTTTGGCCCTCGTAATTACAAGAGACGTAACAAAGTATCGCACATATTTCTAAAACTTCTAATATTAAAAAAAAATAATTTGAACAATTGAACTTAAACATAAAGTAACAGAAGAAATCTGGTAAGATTTTAGTTTTTTTTTAAGTGCAATTAAGAATAATGGGGCTGCGACTACAAAGATGTACGCTAAGGAATAAAGAAATATGTGAGTTGTAGCTGTATATTTGAAATAGCGATTCCGTAGAATGTTAAATAGAGTAGTTCAACTGACGCAGCATGTATTTCACTTAAAATAAAAAAGTACATTATCCGTTGATTTTTTCCTAACGAAATAATAAATGTTCAAGGCGGATAGGTACTTAATCAGGAACTGCCAAGTCAGCTGAACCAACTATTTATTAAGTTAAGTGCACACCAATCCTTACTGCTTTTTGTTAAGAGTAATGTTTCTTTACTGAGAAAACGTAAAGCTAAATTTTATATTACATTATTTAAAGCTAAATTATATTTCTTCCCCAATTTTGATTGCTGTATTTTCAAAGTATTTAGGAAAACATCTTCCGTTCTTTGCCATATTGTTTCGAGATGTGCCTGTGTAATAAGTATGTTATAAAATTCCAACTTGAAAAATGTATAAGATTAGCCATGCGTAAATAAATATTTATATCCATTTCTCACTTTAATAATGTGTGGCATAAAGAAAAAAATAATTTTATAACTTATCGGATGCAGGATATACGTGACAACATTAATATTAACATTATCGGTGTTAATTGGAAAAATTATTTCTTCAAATTATAATCCTCTTCTAATTTTTAAATATTTCTTTCGCAATGAGATACAATTTATTTTCCAAAATAAAATATTTAATATAATACTGTAAAATTTTTCAGGACTTTTAATGTTATTAATTATAACCGGAACGTTGCGCGGTTAGTCTAGAAAATAAATAAATAATAAAACAAATAAGTAATACGAAATTTTAAATCAAAATGAAGATTCTAAATTTAAATTAACGTACATACACTGTTAGAAATATTGTCTTGATCTAAGAAAGTATATTTTCTTGCGTATATACAAAGCTTTAATTTATTGTAAGTAAATATTTCCAAACCGTTTTAAATCAAGTAAATTAAGGCTTTGTATATACGGAAGAAAATTATATTTTCTTAGATCAAGACAATATTTCTAACAGTGTAGGCTTCCAAAAATAATAGGACAAAAAATTAAGACCTAAAAATATCAAATCAAAATTTAATATATAACAATATAGGTTATTCTTCTAATAATTTAAAAACTCTCATAGGTTTTTCATAATCCTATAACAATGAATCTATTCCAAGTAAAGCCGTTGATAAAACACAATCTAAGAGTGCACATTAAGCTTTCGAGTAACTATCACTTTCTCCAGTATATCGATGAAGTTATCGCCTACCAAAGGAATCTTGATTGTTCCTGATATACTAAAAATCTTTCAGCGATCGATATAAATGACATATTGTTATATCATTATCGATATAATATGTCGTTTCATCAAGAAGTAACATGGCAAATGCATTAAGAAAAGCTCCTTTGAGTGAGTGGGAATTCCTTATTTAGAAACGATAATCAGAAAATGTATGAAGTTTGCTTAAGACCCACACCCTATAAGCTTAGAAGATGAATCAAATTTCATCTCATGTATTCTTTCGTTCTTGTGAGTGTTTCAATTACACAAACACAAATTTCCAATGATTACTATTGGCCGCGTTTTCTTCTATCTCTCCCTCTCTTTCTCCCTCTCTCTCTCTCTCTCTCTCTCTCTCTCTCTCTCCTCCTACCCTTTTTCTTCTCTCACTGTGTGTGACCACGTTTTTGCCGCAATCAGAACGACTTTGTGTGCTGTTTCCTTACCGTCGATGTCGATAAACCTGGATCCATCACTACACTCCGGAAACCAGCAAACAATCAAAACAATTGAAAGGTTCACCGCCACCAGAGAAGGCAAAAACGATTTTGTCAGCAGAAAAGGTTAGCAACTGCTTCTTGGGATTCTCATTATATCCTCTTGGTCGACTACTTAGAAAAGGGAAAAACAATCAATGGGGAGTGTTATACCAATTTGTTGCAACAACCTAGCCACAAAATCAAAGAAAAACGCCCTCATTTGGCAAAGAAAAAAGTGCTTTTCCGTCAGGATAACACACTTGCTCACAAGTCTGCAATATCAATGGCAAAAATTCATGAAATTGGAAATGATTTAGTGCCTCATTCGCTCTATTCCCCAGATTTGGATCCCAACGATTATCATCTCTTTCCAAACCTTAAAAAATTGTTCGGCGGTAAGAAATTTTCATCTAATTCCGTGGTAATCGCTGTTGTAAATAGCTATTTCGAGGACTTGGATTCATCGACCTACAATGAAGACATTAATAATTTGGAATATCGTTGGAATAAGTGTGTTCAGGAAACAGGAGACTATATTGACAAATAAAAAGTATTTATCAAAGAAACATTACGTTTTTTTTATTAGGCCACGTATTTTTCCGAACCACCCTCGTATTTGCAATATACATTGGTTTAGGGAGAAAAAAGAATCACCAAATCTGGACCCGCTAGGTAGCACTATGAAAAAGTTATTATATACGCTACTTTACGCTATGGTCGTTATTAATGAAACTCCTGACTAATATGGCATTTATAAAACTTGATACATAAAATACTATTAAAGCTTGGTTTTGAATACTTTTATATAAGAAAAAACTAGGATTTGGTCCGTAAGTAACACTTTTACTCTTGTCAAAAAACAATTTTTTTGCAATTATCACATAAATTATGCATTCTATACAGATTTATCAAGAGTATGAAGGTATTTAGATTTGTGCTTGTAATAACTTTTGTATAATAGGAATTTTAAAATTAGGGCCTGGGGTACCACTTTTACTCTTATCAAATACCAATTTTTAACAAATATCTCGGAAATTATTCATTCTATAGACATTTATTAAGAGTATAGAAGTACGTAGAGCACAATTTTGAATAATTTTCCTTAAAAATAAATTAAAATTCTGATCGGAAGTTACAATTTTACTCACAGTTTTATTTTACTAGGAAGATAAAAGTATAAAAATCTTAGAAAAACGTTTGTATAGAGAATTCTAACGGACGTACGTATAGGAAGTCGTGTGGTGCCCACATCTTATGTACTCAAAATTAAATTTCAGAGAAAAATTGTGTTAAAAAAGTTTTTCGAAATTCCTACCCGAAGTAGGTCTTTTACTCTTATCGAAAATCAGTTTTTTGCGAGTATCTCGCAAGTCATGCTTTCTAGGCAGGTATATTACCAGTATATAGAACATAATTTGAAATATCTTTTGCATAAAAAAATTTCAAAATTCGTACCGGAAGTAACACTTTTACTCTTACCGCATAGCGACTTTTTGCAAATATCGCGTACAATATGCACTTTGTATATATTTATCAAGAGTACAAAAGTATTTTGAGTTAGATTTGCAATATTTTTTTGTATAAATGAAATTTAAAAATTCGGACGGCAAGTAGCACTTTTACTCTTAGCGAGTAGCACTTTTTTTTATATCTTGCAAAGTACGCATTCTATAGAGATTTATTAAGAGAATAGAAGTACTTAAAATAGGATTATCAATCATTTTTGTATAAAAAAATTCTATAATTTGAAATGCTTATACGTATATGAAAGTCGTGTGGTGGCTACACCTCATTTTTTTAAAAATCATAGCAACGTATAAATCACAGTGAAAGTTCTGAAATAATAGTCCTGTATATACTCAGATTTAAGTGATTTTTATTGTCACACATAAAGTACAGAAAATACATCTAAACACCATTAGGAACTGCTTGTAAAAAGCTTCTGAGAGTTTACGCGGAAGATACGACCTAATGTTGTAAGATATATCATATCTACATGTTAGATATATTACAAACGTCAAAGAATATTTCGTCCTATCATTATATGTAGCAACTTGTAATTTTTATAGTTACCATCTTAACGTCAGTCTACTGTACAGTAGATAAAACCGACCTGAAACTCCAGAATTACAACAAGGCACGTCAGAACACATTTCCCGTGAACTTTTTTTCCCTATTTCGTGACAGAAACACCGTAATACTAAGGATATTTACCATTAGTGCCTAGGAATTGAGTGCCGGAAATATACAAATGCACGCAATCTTTCTTTCTACAAACCACAAAAAGGGCCCAGCTATAAATTAGTAAATGCTCATTTTATAAAGTAGGTACGTTATCTGAATCAAATAATACCCGTCCACAAAAAAATATGGTAATTTATTTTGCTTACATTCTTTAATAAAATTATAAAAAAACGTAATTCTTTAATACTTTACTATTACAACAATAAGTACTAAGTTAGTTTGGAGATAGTTGTATTGTTGTACATACTTGTGTTTATAAATTTACTCTCCTGTTGCAAATTTGAATCACTCCTTCTTATTCTGAGACAGAGTATAGAACATATGCATGCATAATGTACATACATACAGCTTGTTACCTATTATTATTACTACTATCACTGTGCCCAATTTCAAATTACATTATTAATTTAAGTCCAATCCTGGAATGTAACCTGACTTCCGCTTCCTACTCAATATATACATTTACTATAATAGTTTTTGGATTAAAACTGAACAAGTCAAGTTATATAACTAGAATAGTTCATAAATACAAAATTCAAAATTCCTTTATATATTCAACCTCTTGTATAAGATCAAGTGCTTAACCGATTCCGTATTACGTGTTCAGCATTTTTGTAGTCAGGAAATCTAAATATGTTGCCGCCACTTTGTATCGCATGTAATCAATAAAGTTCAGGTTCACGTAGATTGGCAAATAGCTTCATCGGCGGATGGCACATAATTTTCTGCAATATATATTCCACAGAATATGGTAGCGAGCGCCAAAAATATTTATGATAATATTTTGCATAAGAAATGCGAGGCAATTTGGGCCGGTGTAATCCTTAATATATTTGCATTCATATATTTACATTTTAAACCGTAATTTTGAAGGAGTACCAGGTGAATTAACAAGTGAATAAATTTCGTGCGAAGTAAATTTACAAGTTATAAATTAGGTTTAAGGTGTTGAATTATAATTAAATTTCTTAATAAGAATATATGCAAGCAGTTAATTAAATGAATGCTTCCTTAGAAATATTTTATTTTACTCTTACAGAATTTCGGTGGCACTTATTAATTCTCACACAAAATTTATTTTATGACTCTGCCGTGGGGTAAATTCGCAGATAGCGTGTCTCATGTTGCAATATAAAAGCCGCCTAAGTTGTAGTCTCGACTGTATACAGCGCGAGTGCAAAACCATTTGCTAGGTACAGAGTTATCCATATCAAGTGAAAGTTAATGAACCAAATTTTTATGTTACAAATATTTTGCAAATTACGTACTTTTACGCATTTATTAAGAGTGTACATAACTCTTAATTTATAACACGTTTTATACAACATTTCCAAAATTCAACTTTTATATAAAAATTGAGACGGACGCACAGTGGGGCCATATCTCGAAAAGATGGCCAAAAAAAAGAAATCTGTGATAAAAGAACTCAGTACTCGGGGGTTTTGGAGGTCGCTGATCACGAATTTTAAATCAGAATTTAAAAAACAAAATGGCGGATCCAATATGACAGATATGGTCTTTTGTGGTCATTGATTACGAATCAGAAGTTAAAGCTTCATGAAAATGACGGAACCAATATGTACATCTAGAGAAAAAATTGTTCATTCAGGCTAAAATTTGAATTTCGTCTATTTCAATAGTCTTTCATCTAAATTATGAGTCTAATTGACAATTGATGGACTGGTCTTTGGAGTGCTCTCAGAATTTCAATATCCAAATTCACTAAAAACGTTTTAACGGTTAGTCATATGGTGATGTATAGTCATTGTCAACGGAGAAATAAAGTGAACTATGTAAAATAAATTTATATTATTTAGTAATCGTCATCAGATGAATATAACTAGGGGAGAGTAGGATGTAATGATCCCTCTCAGACAAAACACGTTGTAGGGGAAGTACGGTACGATCAAAAAAATTAAATTTATTCTAAGAAAGAAAGCATATTTTTCTTAAAACTTTAGTATGGTCGTGAAGGTTGAATCATTAAAAAACATTGATAGAAATGGATACAATGTATACTTTGCAAAAGGATCGTTTTGCCCCAAGGGTAGAGGTAAAATGATCCCATAAGGCAGGAAAACAATCCCACCCTCAGTAAAAGCATTTTTGATTGATAAACTTACTATAAGTACAGCAACACATTAGATTTTTGATAAACTTGTGTTTACTGCAAATACAAAAATAATATATTTTCTCAAAAAATAAACTTAAAGAAACATTCTGTAGGAACTCAAAAACTTTGGCATAAAATAATGATTAAACTAAAATTAAATTTGTAGTTTAGCAGGCGCTACTTGAGTATGGAATACACATCTGGTACATGTATAATCCGCATCATCGGTAATAGACCTTCCAGGGTGATTGTTCATCTATTTCCCTAGAGCTTGGTCCAAGTTGGTATTTAAGGGGAACATAACTCCAACGTCTAACGGCTGGAATTTATGTGTTGTGAGTAGTGTCAGATACAACAAAGAAAATCACATTCAAATTTTTGGTATGTGTTAGGTGTCCATCCAAAACAAGTAATACAGGTAATTTTTAGAGAGCTTAAAAAAACTCGCAAAATGATCGAACCACTGTTTAAATAAGTCAAGCTTCATTCCACCCACTTTCGTTACATGCGAAAATTGTTCCTGGTTGGGCCCCGTCTATTAATTCAGCTTTCATACGTTTCCTGCTGAAAATCAGCATGGATGGTATGAAATTTCCAGCTGCTGAAATACAAATGACCGCTGTTGTAGATATTCCACGTTCAGCTGACGTAATGCGTGCTACTTGCTTTCTTCCTTTCTTCGCAAGTATCCTGGAATTTTTTCCATGAACTGTGAAAATTGATGTCTCATCGACATTGAATATTCTGTGGGAAGGATAATCATGTCGTTCTCTTAAGTCTTTAAGAAGACCAAAAAACTTCGTCACCACTGGTTTATTGAAAACTCTTGCGCGAATGGCAAAAGTAGACTCTGGACTTCGCAGACTAATATCTGGATGTTTTGTTTGAAAACCAGATAGCCAGTCTTTTGCGGCGTCTATTTTTATTCGTGAAAATGGATGTGGTACATTGTTCTTTGGGCCAACTCAAAGGTCAAACGACGAAGATCTAGGCTTGTAATGCCATATATTCTTGTTTCCAGATCAAGAATGTGTTGTACCAACCCGTTCTCTTGATCTGGACTAAAGACCGTCCTCTTGCTGCCAAGTTGTTTTATACTACTCGTAGCAATTTTGTTTTTATTTTTGGCTCGACGTTTTAATGACATAATAAAAACATTGCGGTTTTGATAGGCATTCTATTTTTAACCTCATCCAGAGCATTTTGCATACTCTCTGGATCCCAACTTTGTGTTTGTGTTTTTCGTTGGTACTGACGTGGCATTCTAAAAAAAGTAAAAAACCAAATAACAATAACTGAAATAAAACTAAAACAATAAATGGAGGTAAAATAATCCCGGGATTATTTTGTACGACCCCTAGGGATCGTTTTACCCGAAACGCACATTCTGACTTTCACCTAACCTAACAATTTTCAGTGAGAAAATAGGCCCTAACTGCTTGAGGATTTAAAGTCCAACTATACCATTACAAGTTGTACACAAACTCGATTCGATAAAGAACAATACATAGATTTAATACTGGTTCTACGAAGCACTTACCTTATATCGGAAATCCACACAACACCGAAATGCAAACCACGAGCTTTTAACAGGTTTGAACTGATTACATGGCGTATCTGTGAGTATAGAACGCTAAATTTCAACACTCTGTCAGTGTAAACCAGATGGCACCATTAGTTTTTGCAAAATTAGGTGGGATCATTTCGCCTTCAGGGATCATACCCCACTCTTACCTACTGCTTTCCTCACTTACTTCAACTATGGAGGAATTAAGGGGGCTTACGCAGAGGTGCCGACTATCTGCCGTGAGGTAGGACGTAAGGGGGCGGCGCCATATGCGCTAATGTAAATTCCGCCGATATAAGGTATTCGTTAAAATAAAACAAACAGCAGACATTTTTGTTTTTCTTATTATGTTTTTGCATTAAATTGAATACAAAGGATTAATTAAGGCTTCGTTGGGAGTACTCTTTTATAATTCAAATTATTTACTCCTACATTTCACTCTCAAAGTTTGCAAAATTTACAACATAATAACACAGTTTCAGAAACTGTATCTTAAAAACTAATTCCATTCGAGCATGCACTGAGCCTTTGTTTCTTTATGTTTTGAATTTCGTTTTGATATTTCGTAAATAAAAGCTGTGCTATTGTTTTAACGAAACTTTGTGAAGCCCAGAATTTATATTAGCGCACATGGCGCCACCCCCTAAGGTCCTACCTTACGGCAGTTAGTCGGCACCTCTGCGTAAGCCCCCTTAATAATATTTGGACTTCTGGCAGCAACGATCTTAATTGTCTTCAAGGTAATTTGCGCAAACTAGAAATACATGGGTCAGATGTTAATGGAAAATTATTAAAAGTGAAAAAGTTATAGTTTCCCATAACATAGGAAAATGTTCAAAGTAGTAGTTACCAGGTTCCGAGAGACTTATTAAAGGTAGTAAATTATCATGTATTTTTCATTATGAATGTCTATTGTACGCTTTACAATAGAAAGAGTTTTGTCAATTAATTTTTCATGAAAATGTTGGCCCTTTTAGAAGAGCCAAAAATAACATAATACAAAATATTTCTATTTGGAGTCGTAGAATGAAAATTTGCAACGAATAAAGCACTTGTCCCTGACCAAGACCACAATGTACGGTCATGTGAAATGAAAAGTAAATGAGTGATAAGTTACAATGTTAAGTCAAGCTGCAAGAGAATATCGTACTACTTTAGTGACTGCAACGTCCTTTTAAATAAAATAAATAAGACAGTTTTTGTTTCATATACTCGTATAACGCAGCTGTTCCAATGCTTGATATACATGGCTGCGATGGAACATATTTTTAAAAGTATGGTATATTTAATATTTCCATTTCTTGTGAGTAAAGACAAATAAATACTGCTTGATTCGTCATTCAAAATTTATTATACATTACAAACTAATTAAAACAAAATTTTTATCAAGTAGAATTTTTAAGCCAATTTTTTAATTTCGCTGATGTGATAAATTAACGATAAGACCAAAATTAAAAACTTTAAAATTATAATTTTTTTCCAGTCAATATAGTCTGTATTTTCTAATACTTACTTACTATAAAGTCTACAAAACTATACTTAAAGATTAATATTATTACTGCTTGATAATTAGTTGATTTTTTTCAATATTTTAACTATACAGATGTTGACGCAAAGCACTTTTTTTGAAATCTCATTTTAGTTCACTTTCAAATTATTTATTCTACCTTTGTGCACATGGAAATATAATTATTTTTAAAATTATCTCATGGTAAACTCTCTGAGATGCGAAGTCAAGGAAAAGGCGATATAACACAAAAAAGAGTATTTATTTCACAATTTTAAATAATAAAATTAATCTTTGGCCCTTGAAAACGTGACTAGCTATAAATTAAGTTTAGAATTGAATTTGTAATGTTTTTAAGACAAATTTCGCGAGAACAGAATAGCTTTCCAGAAGTCATAAAAAACATATCGGTGTCCCAGTATGGTCCGAAATAAACAGTACTGAACTTATAATTATTTTTTTTAATAAATACATATAATTTAGACTTCATTTTACATGTTCCAAGTGAGCACCTTCTCGTTCAAGACATACTTCATAACGAGGTTTCTTGTTGGTCGGCATGTTATCGAATAAGAGTTGTCTCAGTTGTGCGAAGAAAGCTCGAACGGTATCTTTGGTCATGCCCCAAATGTATGCGTCTGGAGAGGTAAGGTCTGGCGAATGTGAAGGATAAGGGAAGTTAGTAAATCTTGAAATAATTTTGGTTTGAAAATGTCCCTGAAGAAATTGACGAATCGCGCCAGCAATATGACAAGTTGCCCCGTCCTGCTGAAAAACTTAGTACCGCTGGGATATACCAAATTACGTGCACTACAGAATTGACGTAAATCAGAGATAAAGTGTTAAAATTTGTATGTACAGCTGTTGATTAAGTGTGATTTGTGTACCATTCTCTTCGATAAAGTACAGACCAATGATTCCGTGTGTCGAAACTGCACACCTGACTCACGTTTGCACTATGTAAAGGAACATATTGAATCTCATCGGGTCTAGCAAATCCCATAAATCAATTTGTACGGCGATTCACATAGCCCTACAAATGAAAATGTGTTTTGTCCGAAAACCATACATTTTTTTAAAAATTCATGGTTTTTATAGTGTAGCGCGGGAATCCTAACGCAATATTCTACTCTACTGCGATAACCCCGAGGATGTAGCTGTTGGTGTACTTGAATCACATACAAAAATGCACCCAGCTCCTTCAGGATTGTTTTGCAAGGAAGTTTTCTTTACACCAAGTTGCAATGCTGTCCTTCGCTACCTGCCTTTCGAATTTTCTAAGATCTGCTCAAAAACACTTTGAAGGTTTATGTTAACTGTTTTGGGACGACCCGATGTTCCTTTTCGTTGGCACAATATACTGCCAGTATTTCTGAACTTTTCCACAATCTTTAAAATTACGGCATTACTCGGAGAACATTTATTACACTGTTGAATTTATCACACATGTATCGCATGTCTTGAACCTTTGAGTTGGCCGATGGCGTATGAACGAAAACATTGCTCCACTAAAAAAAAACTCTCTGTACTTAACACCATGTTTAACAATTAAAAAGACAGCATACTACTCCGTATTTTTATGAAGTCCGTAACAATTTAGCAAAAATATCGCAAAATCGCTTCAGTACTCGTTTACTTTTTACTGCTGATGACTGTATATACGACCCTTAATAGAAACTTCAAGATAGTACAACTTTCATAGAAACTACTTCCTTATAGTAATATTTCTTTACATTTCAGTTAGCGCCATCTAGCGGGGAATTTGTCGTCCCGCTAGGAAGCGCTAACTGAAACACGAGAACACAAAAACCAGTGTTGTTTATAGGACAAGTAAAGCTTTTTTAGATGAGAAGCTTATTAATATCAGTTATACAAAACCGGAGTAATCGTAGTTTATTTAAGGAAACACTTGAATTGCACCCACTACTTCATTTTATTAGATAGTAAAAATGTGTATTAGTAAAAATACGAAGAAATTCATAATTTTAATATTGATCATAACTGTTACGCGCCCTAGCAGACATTTTACAAACTCGAAAATAATTTCCAGCATTTCCTCTTGGATACATTTACTTGGGTAAATCTTACCCGACGGCAATATGATTACTAGTTTCTGAGATGTAGCGCTCGCCATTCTTGGTTGGCCACCCGGTACAATTATATGTACAGTAATGTACATATAAAGAAAATATGTTTATGTCCGCAATCTTATTAATTCCAGCAATGCATTAGTTGTAAAACGTACAACATTAATCGAACTGACAAGTACTTCTCTCTAGACACTTACGCGGGCATCACATCAATGTTTGTGCTTCATATACACATTTCGCTTTATAGTACTATATATACAGCACGTGTCAATTTTCATTAGCCATAGGCGATTAATTCATGCAATACGTGACAACATGGCACCCCCTACTTTTCTCTTCAATGCGAGCGCGACCGATGCAAGCTCAAGTTAGCAGTAGCTGTTGGACTATTGACTTGGATGTTTGTACTGCGCTTAGAAATAATATTTACGCCTTGCAAGGATTTTTCTTTTTCCTTTCAGTAAATGCAGAGAATTATTAAGCATGACACAAACAAAAGCGTAATTCTAATAAAATTAAAAATAAGGTAAATAAAAAAGGATTCTGAAAATAATAATAAACAACTAGATCGCGCCGGCCATTTGATGATGACGGATTTTATTGCAGACTATATCTCGGAACGTGTTCGCAGCTAAACATTTAATGTAGAAGTGGCAAGATCGGAGAAAGTCGCTGTGATGTCGATTGTTGCCGGGAGACACACGTTGCCACGTATTATTTGTATACGTATAAATCGCATGTAAACATTGAATCCCTATAGCTAATGAAAATAGACACATACGGTATAGCGTGGACCACTTATCATAATGAAGCTCAAATATTCATTGCGGTGTCTCTAAATATAATGCAATAAATACACCTATTACCACTCGCAATTATAGCACTTATTACAGATTCCATTCGTCATAAGTTATAGCTTGTGGTAAAGCGCGTAGCGATAGCGCTAATTAAATTACTATTTATGTGTTACAAGGGGTTCAGCAACAGGTATTACCTATTTTCGGTTACCATGGAGAACAATTGAATTTGTAAATTGTCTTTGCATGTTTATATGTAAGTAAATGTCGAAACGTTCAGTTTAATTCGGAGGAGCACCTGCTTCGCTAAGTTTATTAGAAAATGACGAGAGGTGCTGCTCTTGTTATTGCTTATTCTCCCTTGGCTGTTTATGTGAATAAATTCGAAACGATTTAAGAAACTACATTATTCTTAACGTACCACTTTACTGAACTCACTTAATTAATAACAAGTACTTACACTTGAATAATTAATTAAAACAACAGAGAACGCCAGGCATGTTGTGTCCTTTGATTGTCGTCTTTCGGTAAGCTTTGTTCGACGGGGAATATCTTGGTTTTATACCTCAAAAAAGATTAACATAAATTATCGACAGGTACTGTAAAAGGCGAGAGGATCTATTTCAAAACAAAATAATTGTTTATTTACAAAAAAAAATTCTTCAGAAAATTAGAAAAATCTTTAAATACACACATGCCGATTTGTTTTTCACTTCTTTTCTACAAACATGTACAAATCACATAGTACTAATTTATCTGCAGACAAAGTGATTTTTTCGACTTACATATGAATTATTATACTGCCGTTAAATTAATTTGGAAAATTAACTGGCATTGCTAATTGGCGAGACGTTGACGCGTTTCTATTTCTTTGAATCTCATCGTCACGCTGTACACTTTTTGCAATGGCAATTTTATAACTTATCGTGTATATACGAAGCGGTGGTATGTGTGTGTACGAGCTATTTCGTAAATTCGAAAAGAAAGATGAGATTCAAAGAAATCGAAAGCATCCACGTTTCCCTAATTAGCAATAGTAAATAATTCTTATTTGTTCTATCTACAAATAGTGATTACTGGGAAGAGTCTTCCTCGTACTAAGAACTTCATTTACAATAAAGTATTCTATTCAGGCGATTCAAATATAGCTAGGGGTTTTGAGACATAATTAGAAATTGTATATAAGTACACAATACAAAGCATTACATACTTTTGAGTGTGTTAAGATTGATTTTGGATTACACATAGACGTCACTGTGGTGATGGACATTGACAATGATTTAACAAGTCAACTAAAAACCAATAACTCTATCAGAGCGGACCATATTCTTCCTGTTTCGTATAAAACATGTTTACAATTCTTAAGAACACCTTCAAGGCACATATTCAATCTTTCATTATCAACAAGAGCATTTCCTGATTAACGGAAATTGAAAGAAATTGTTTCTGCTTTTATAGCAGGTCATTGCTCATTTATCTGTGATTTCTGTTTTGTCATGCTTATTAGTAATGGATCAAAATTGTATGTTATTTATATTGACCTTTCGAAGGCATTGGCCACAGTTTTTCGAGATTTTAAAGGAGTCATTTGCTACGCGCCTAACAACGTCGCTTCGAAAATATAACTAAATATTAGGTAAACTCCGGTATAGGGAAATCACTGTAGTGAGGTGGAAGTATTTGAAAAACGCAGGGCCGAGCTAACTCATGTCGCAGATGGCGTGACGGTTCAAGAAATTATAATTAAAGAAATGAGCGTCGGTCGGCGGCGACGCTAGCGACGTTGTCCGGGCACCAGTACACTACGCTACCTTAGGAGGTAACCTACCTGCGATTTCTATATAACGCCACTGGCTGTGTCCCTCCAGCGGGATACACCACTGGATCACCCTGTATGAGGATCAGCTACACAAACCTTATCCATGCGCTAGTTACGACACAAAATTATAGGGATAACCAAAGCAATAATAATAATAAAAAAAGATGGACAGTACTCTATGTATTTAATTAAGTCTTCCAGTTTGGTATTATTTTTTTGTACTAGTAACAATTAACCACATGTAAATTTATCATATAGGTAACAATCAACAGCTTAAAATTAAATTTAAATTTGCAATATATAACTACAATACTATATTATTCAGTCAAAAGGAAAACAAAATGATCAATAATAATAAATTCTTGAAGTATTATTAAGGATAATTTAAGGAATTTTCCATGTAGATAAATGTGTAGAATTTTATAGTTTATTATTACATGACCTCTAATAACGTCATAACCTTAACAAAATAAATTAAGAAAAGAAAGAAAATTTGACATAACCTCCGCACTAATTACCAGAGGTAGGTCGGCAGCAGAAACGTTTCATAAGCCTCACAAACTTATTACATGCGATTTTAGATAAGTCGCCAAACAACGGCGATTCAATTACAATAAAAGATAATTAAATTGTTAAATTTATATAATCAAAATTCCGAGATAGGTATTTACGTGATTCGCAAATGCTTATGTTTTCAAATGATATTTAATTAGCACATTATAGACTTAGGTAAAATAGAATATCAAAAGAATTAATGAATTTACTGTAAAGAATTTTATGTTTACAATTGATATTTAATTATCACATTTAGACATAGGTAAAATAGTATAACAAAATAAGAGAAATTAATGAATTTACTGTAAAGAATTAATTCCAGAAAATTAGACTGAGTCGCACCTCAGGTTGTTACAAGAGTACGTAATCAATGAGAGCCTTAACATTTATTCTACTTCTGGAATCACCCAGAATACAGCGAAGTCAAATTTTAAAAATAAGCAAAATTTAAACAGCGGTAATTGAGACCTAGCACATGAAAAGGTGGTTGTAATAAAATTTGCATTTCACTAGTTAGATCTTAAAACATGTGAAATGACCAGCTTAACTGGCACAAGATCCTGGCAAATTAGTCGTGATACAAAATCGTAGTTTATAATTGGTGCTGTACTTAACTTGCAAAATCAGGTGAGAAGAAATGCTCACTAGCTGGTGATGTGGTAACGGAGTTCTTCTGGACTTTCAGGTGATATTCCTCGCAGAAGACTCTGAGATGGTAGCTTCACACCTCTTAACATGCACAAGTCGTTTGCAGAAGGTACAACAGGTAATTCAACTAAACTGGAATCAGTGATCCCTCAAACAATATTGTACGACCGTGATATCGACGGCAAATACCGTAGAATCAGTACCGTACTACGGGTTCCCCGACTTTCGGAGAACACGGTATCCTTACTTCAAAAGACACAATAGTACAAAAGCACGTAAAGCCCAAACACGTGGTACAGCAAAACTTAGGGTGACGAAAATTAAGTAAACACCCACGAGAATTTCATACGATAAGGTACGGTATTAACTACATATCTCATTAGAGCTGCCGAAGCAATATTGTCTACCTACACATACAATATAAATTAGAAAGATAATTAGTTTTGCACTTTGTGTTCTTCCTAAGAAGATTGACTTAGAAGTGTCCTCTAAAACAGCGTGCTTCCTTAATCCAATGCGTCCAAGATTTTACGTAGGCTTCTAGAACACGGAAACTAAAATCGAATATGAGCGGTGGAATTTGAAATTTAACAAACACAAAATTATCTTGCAAGAGAGACCATCAGTAACATGACCTTAATAATTAAACACAAACATCCTCAGAGCTCAGAAAGATGACAAAATTCACTTAAAGTAACTTTTACAGCACACAATTTTCCGAGTTATATAATACGGAGAAGGAATTTCACGTCTCGACAGTTGGCACCAATGCACTGTCAGATAGCTAACCAAGTTCGTAAACAGATGCACGAACATGCTTTGACAGAGAAAACACACCACGAAAATGGCCTAAATACCAGGTAATTGAATTGATTAGGAGAAAATAACGCATCCAAGACAACGGCGGAAGCATTCCGACCTATAATTGCATTTTCAGGCAAATAAATCACGCCCAACATCCTATTCGCGGTTGAAACAAAGTCGCTGAGTTCATCGCAAGGCTTGCATTCAAAACACCGGCTTATTCGCACAAAAAGGAGAACAAGTATGATACATTACATAGACCAAATACATACTCCAAGGAATCCTTTCTTTTTTAGTGAACCGAGAAGTCAGAAGGTTATAAAATCTACGACAGACACGCACAAAATACAACCAGCCTACAATAAACTAGGCATGGAAATAATGTATCAAAGGAATGTACATATTAGGACAGAGTTCTCTTTCACAAGACATGGTCACACGAGAAGTAAACAAAAAAACTAGAATGAATACAAGCAACAATACGCAGATATCGTAACCTGAAAGTGCAATAAATCGACTGTAAAAATAAGCGTTCATCCAAAATAAGAACAATAGGGTAAAACAGGTAGGCTAGCCTAAGCAAATGTTTAACAGGCTCAGGAACTATCCATTACAAAACGTAGTCTTAAGAAAACTCAGAAATGTAAAAAAAATTAACGTCTGAATGCATGTAAAAGTCTAAAATTAAATTCTCGATAAATCTAGCCTCATGTAAAAGAGAGTGTTCATGGGAACGGTACAGATCAAGTCAGTATTTACCCATTCCAATTCGTACTCTTAAGAGAAACGCAATTATGCGGTCTAAATGATTAAGTGCCTAGCAAATTTATAACCTTACTCTGAGGTGTCTAGTTTTAAGTAAGAGAGTGTGTTCATATCAGGCATGAGTCACGTCAAATTTAGATAACTTAAGCATACCAGGTACGGTCAATAAATAAAATTATAGTATAACACATTGCGATATGCTAAAATCTTAAGGGACATTGCAAAAACGAAAATAGAGCGTAACACATTTTATAAATATGTCCAAACACATTCCAAAATTTAAACCAGAAGTAATATTTTTACTATACATTTACAAAGTTTTCAAATTATACACTACATACACATTTATTAACAATATGATAGTATTTAGAACTTGATTAGGAACAATTTTATATAAGAAAATTTAAAAATTCGGACCGTAAGTCAAACTTTTGCACTTATCGAAGAACAGCATCTTGCTCGCAAATATTTTGCAAATTAGGTATTCTTTACGCATTTATTAAGAGTATAAAAGTACATAACTCTAAATTTGTAACACGTTTCGTATAAAATTTCAATTTCACCAATGTTCCTATTATGCATTGTTAACCCCATCGTTGCTATGGTTACGTACATGCTGTTTCTATTTCTGTGCTTAACTATGTTATTGTATGTATGACGCAACGCGCGGACTCTGTGAGTCAACTTGAGTATGGTGGACCGCATCTCGAATGTTCCAAGGTCGAGAGAGTTCGACTTCCAGAGAATTCCATGCAGTGCGGTATATATAGCGAAGTCATTATTCGCATGATTCATTCTATTTACGATAGTCAGCGATAACGTTCGAACAGAGACAAATATTCAGTGTGCGATAGTTGTGTGATTAATTAACAGAGTGTTAATCAAAAATATTGTACATTTAGCACACACGGTTCTGTTATAAAATAAACAATATATATTTGAGCTGAATTAAAACTAGGTAGAGCAATTTTTATAATCGAAAACCGTTTATTACAGGTAATAATCATTTATTGATGTTGGTAATGTTTTTAATAACTCAAATTATTTTAGAAATCTAACTTATACAAAATACTTTAATTATATTGCTCCAACCAAAATTGTTTAACATTGTTTAACATCGGTCTTTTTTACACGACAGCAATGGCCCCTCCAGGCAAAAAGCAGAAGGTGGTACGCCAGTATTCGGTCGACTATATAGCCTTCGGTTTCGTACCAAGCCCAGCGGATCGCACAAGACCGATGTGCCTCATTTGTTCCAATGTCTTCTCAAATGAAGGTATGAAACCCTCTCGTATGCGTGACCATCTAGAAAAGATGCATTCGGACAAAAAGGACAAACCCGCAGAATACTTCAAGAAACTGCGTGATGACAGGGAGAAAACTACCCCGTCCATTTCGTCTGCTTTTGCCAAGGTGACAGAGATTCAGCGTGATGGCCTGCTGGCATCGTATAACATTGTATATATGATTGCAAAAGCTGGCAAGCCGCACACTGTGGGGGAAACACTGATTCTGCCTGCCGTGAAAGAGGTGATTTCGACTGTCTTACATAGGAATGCGACAGAAATAGTGAAGGCTATCCCCCTTAGCAACGACACGGCCTCCAGAAGAATAGATGAGATGGCAAGTGATGTCGAAATCCAGTTGGTGGACATTCTCAAGAAGACCAACTTTTCCATCCAGCTTGATGAATCGACTTTGAGTGATAACACTGCCCTTCTCATGTCTTAAGTGAGGTACTTCGACGAAACTGGGGAAACAAAAGAGGACATGTTGTTTGCAGAGTCCTTACCCCTTGACACAACTGGTACATCCATCTTTGCTGCTGTCAAGAAGTACTTTGAAGAAAAGGAAATCCAGCTAATCAACATTCACTCCTGCGCAACAGATGGAGCACCAGCAATGGTTGGGCGATACAAGGGGTTACTTGCTCTTCTCAAGAAGGAGCATCCAGATATCATCTGCATACATTGCGTAGCGCACAGAGAGCATCTTGCAGCGAAACAGCTGACCCCCAGCCTTCATGACTCTCTCAATCTCGTGATCACGGCCGTGAACGTAATAAAAACAAATGCAAAAAGTGATCGACTATTCCGCAACCTCTGCCAGGAAAATGACGAGATCTACAATCGGCTGCTGCTTCACACCGAGGTGAGATGGCTCTCTAAGGGCAACTGCTTGGCTCGATTCTGTGAAATGTTCGATTCAGTTGTCACTTTCCGGCAAGTCAAACATGAGAAGTTGGCCGGTGAGATGAAGAAACACAAATTCGACATTTTCTACTTGGCTACAATCTTCAGGAAACTCAACGAGTTGTCTCTCCAGATTCAAGGTAAACTGGTGACACTCATCGACTGCAAGAGCGCAGTGACCACCTTTATCGACAAACTGGCCCTTCTCCGCAGTAATATCGTTAGGAAAGAACTTTACCAATTTAGTGAAATTAATCAAATGACAGAGACACCCACAGATGAAGATCTTCTTCGATATGGGGCTCATCTTCAGCAACTAAAAGAGGACCTTACATCGCGCTTCCAAGACCTCATCGAACTGGATGTACCTACCTGGATCACTGACCCGTTTGGAGTCGTGCTGGAAGATGTTGACGTTAAATTGCAGGAGGAGTTGGTGGAACTTCGCAACAACGAGGATTGCAAAGTCCGAATCAAAACAGGCTTCAAGAAACTCTGGCAGAACCACAGCATGGCAGGACTATTCCCTACAATGTGGGGAATTGTTCACAAGCTTCTTCTCACGTTTCCGACTTCATATTTAGTGGAAACCGGATTTAGTGCGGCTACATTTCTGCACTCAGACAAGAGAAAAAGGCTGGACATGGTCAACAAAGGGGACTTGCGGCCTTATTTGTCTCTGCTGACTCCTCGCGTGAAAGAGCTGGTGAGCAAGCACCAACCTCAAGGATCGCATTAGTGAAGACTGCATGGGTTGGGCTCACAAATTTATTAATTTAATTTTGTCAAATAAAATTCAATATTTCAATAATAATTTTTGTTTGTATTAATTAACATTTTTAAATAAATTTAGAGGTAGAATTTATTACTTCTTGTTTTAATTACTGTGCCCAGGATAACTAGTCCATAATCCATAGTCGTAGTCCATGACGTGCCCCTTCGCGATTTTCTGCAGTGGGCGCTGGGATCTATACAAAATCCAGTAAGCGGGCGCTAGGCGAAAAAAGGTAGAGAACCACTGATTTAGAGCATGAGCACCACTGTAGGTCAACATAACTTGTGTTGATGTATAGGTGTGAAAGTCAACACAGGTACGGTGTTGAATATCTATAATATAATGTTTGTCTTTACAGATACTTAAAGAATAACATAAATTTTTAACATTGGTAATTCTTTTACTAATTTCTGGTCCCATATTCCTTGCGAAGCTATTATAGATATCATATACTAAAATTTGTTTTATATTTCATTCCAAATATTAATATTAATATTGTCGTATTTATTTTAAGTAGTTGGCCCAGCAGACATTGTTCTGCTTCTATTGGATCCAGATTTAGTAATTTTCGTTTTTGGCACTAAACCAACATATATTGTAAATATGAGTCATTTTGATCTATAGATTTAAAATTTGTTAGTAACTTGATTGTAGCGCCATCTGTCATATCCTAGCATAGTCATGTATAGCCATGTATAATATGTAGTGCATTATTGTATTGTTGTTGGTAGATATATTATTATCTATTATTATATTTTTACATTAAGGTCATCTTATTTATTGAAAGAAATTAGAATATTACGTGACTACTAAATACCTACTTAGCCGTATCTGTCCTTTCAAGTTAATATTACCATTAATAATATTTTATTTTGTCTGTATATATAAAATCAATGGATCGTTTGTCATTCAACCAACGTACACATCGGTACATAAATGCGTGCATACATGTTCGACCACCATTAATTATCATTTGATAGCACCATATTCCATTTCATTACACATAAGGAATGACTAATACACTCCCTGCGGTTATTGTGCACGTACTTGTGCGATGATGCATTACGGATTAGTAATGAGATATGCCGTACAATAATTGAAACGGAACGGATGCTAAGTACGAGTTCACGTTTTCCCTGGTGCAATTGAAGTTTCTATCCCTACAGATTACTCAGTTTTCATTTAAGTTTTCTTTAAATCCCATTGCGATACTACAAACTTCATCGCGGCACTTTTGTCGATCCGATGCCATAAACTCGATTCTTTATATCAGGAAACGCAAAGAGCTTAAATAAGAGCATGAATCTATCTTATTTTCACTATTGTACAATTTATCTATATTGTAAGATAAACATTTGTAATCTGATATAATTTATATTGAATACTTAACAATACACAAAAAGAACAATCATATAACTTCACCAGAAACTATATCTATAAAGTGTTTGCGTGCGTGTGTGCGCTGTCTAGAGGAACCTATCGCACTTACAGCCGTGAAATTTGGCACACAGATAATCAAATAATGACTCAAGACACTTCGAAGCCGGAATTTTAAAATTTAATTTTTGAAATGAAAACTTCTATGTTGATGCATTGATTGTTGGGCACTGAACGAGACTGGGCCGTCACGCTCGGCTTGTAACGCTCGTTCGGGTAAAGTCGGCTCGAGTCGAGTCGACTAAGGGAGCGAGAGACTAGCGGTATTTAGTTTCAATTAAATTGAAATTTAGAATAAATACGCGAAATATTGTACTTTTATTTTCTGAAAAATTCTTGTCCGCGTGCAGATGCGATCCCGAGCCCTCCGGGTGTAAGGCCGTCACGTTACCATTAGACCAGCGCGGGTACTCGTATGAGAATTATCATATCGTCTATTTGTATATATACATGCGTACGTATGAATTTTTGAAGTGAAAACTTGATCAGACCGAGCGAAATGTTCTAGAACAGTGGTTCCCAAAGTGGTCCAGGTGGACCCCCAGGGGTCCATAGGAGACCACACGGGGGTCCACGTAGACGTGAGAAGAAAACAGGGGTTCACAAGTTGTAAGTGGGGGTCCACGAAAAATTTTCTAGTTATCATAATACAACACAAAAATTGTGGCTTGGATTTACATATCAACGTAGGCAGGTAGCATCATTCACTAGGTAGGTACTCAAAAATATTCGAGACTCAGTTCAAACACAGAATTGAATAGAACAATAGATAATAGTATACCACATGTAGAGAGTTGCAAAGTGCCGCCCGTGCGCCCGCTCGTCCGGGATGCTTGTTTAGACCTGCAAAGGGATGAAATGCGACTTGAGCTGTGCTTGCAATCTACATTAGTATAAATACGAATGCCAAGAACAAAACGCTACTCATTTATTTCGGGGATTTTGAACATAAAAGTGTGACTATGAGTGAATCGATGTCAGTGCCGGAAAAAGTAAGTATCTGCCTATTTGTTATATATATTTTTATTGTATATTGTAATTTATCAATCATATTATATTTGTTTTACTATTTGAGTGTAGTAGGTAGTTATGTAGTAAAAATTAAATACTAGAGATTATTCCAAACTTTTATAAAAGAACAAAAAGCCAGGGAAGATTAAACTTTAGGTACCTAGGTACTTTTTTGTTTAAAAATATTTATTTACGCAACGACGGCGATTAATTAAAAGAGCGGTGTTTCCGCGGGCATTTTGTTTTTTTTTATTGCAATAATTCTATTCTGTTTTGTTATAATAGCCATATTCTGGTAAAATCGCCTCAAAAACAAACATTTTTTATAGGTCACAATTGATACGGAAAATGGCTGAATCTAAGAAGAAATGTCGACAGTACAGTGTTGATTATTTGAAATTTGGTTTTCTTCCAACAACGGCAGACAAACAATTGCCCATGTGTCTTTTATGCAACAAAGTTCTGAGCAATGACTCTATGAAACCATCGAAGCTCGAAGACCATCTAAGAAGGTGTCATCCTGAAAAAATAGGTAAAGATCTGAAATGCTTTCAAACATTGACGGAAAAATATGAAAAGAGACCTACCGTAAACAGTATGTTTGCTTCAACGTCTCAAAGTAACGATGATGACTTGCGAGTATCTTACAATATTTCGTTGCTTATAGCGAAATCTGGAAAACCGCACACCATCGCAGAAGAGTTAATTTTACCCGCTATTGAAGAGGTTTTAAAAACTCTTCTACACAAACCTCCATTTGACGTACTCAAAAGAATTCCTTTAAATAACAACACTGTACAAAGACGTATTGATGAAATGAGCTCTGATATAGAAAGCTTCTTGTGTAATTCTGCAAACCATTCATTTTTCTATTCAATTGGACGGGTCTACTTTGCCTGGTAATGAAGCATTATTATTGGCATATGTTTATTATGGACGAAGAAATCCATGAAGAGCTGCTATTCGCAAAAACTTTGAAGTCGGACACTAAAGGCGAATCGATATTTAATGTCCTGAATGATTTTTTTACAGAAAAATCTATTCCATTTACAAACATTATTTCGGTGGCAGCAGATGGAGCTCCTGCCATGTTCGGGCGATATCGTGGGTTTATAAGCCATCTTAAAAGAATAATACCAGGACTAATTGCAATTCACTGTGTCATCCACCGACAACACCTTGAAGCGAAAAATTTGAGTGATAGATTGCACCAATCGCTTCAATTTGTGATTAACGCAGTTAATAAAATAAGAAGCAATGCTTTGAATACCCGTTTATTTGCACTGTTGTGTGATGAAAATGATGAAGTTTTCCAACGACTGCTCTTACATACTGAAGTACGCTGGTTGTCGAAAGGTGCATGCTTATCGAGATTTTACTCACTTTTCGAATCAGTGATAGAGTGTCTGGAAACTAAAGCGCCAGATTTAAAAGAAAATCTGATCAAATATAAAGCGGACATTGCGTACTTAACAGATTTGTTCATAAAATTCAATGACGTTAACTTGCAGTTACAAGGGGACAGCCTTAATTTAATAAAAACAAAGGGTGTAATTTCGGCTTTTCTTGGTAAATTGAAATTAATGAAGCAAAATATTAGTCGGCGCGAATTCTCCCAGTTTCCGCACTTGTCACAGATAGAATGTCTTGATGAGGATATGCAGACATACGCTCAACATTTAAATACCCTGCATGATGACTTCAAAAATAGATTTGAGGATATTCTGACGATGGAAATACCACCATGGATCATAACCCCATTTGATGAAACGGAAGAGGCGAATGTGGTATTACAAGAGGAGCTACTTGAGCTCAACACCAACGAGGAACTGAAGGTGAAATTTAAAAAAGACTATCAAACATTTTGGCTGCAGGCAGAAATCCCCGAAAAATATCCTGGGCTGTGGGAAATTGCGAGAAAATTTTTGATAGCGTTTCCCTCGTCATATCTTGTCGAAAGAAGTTTTAGTGCCGTTACCACCCTGTTAACAAAAAAAAGGAGCAGATTGAACATCACAGAACGGGAAGATTTGAGAATACTTTTTACAAAACTGAAGCCAAATATTGATAATTTGCTGTCAATGCATCAAGTACATTCGTCTCATTAAAAGTATGACTATTTTTTATTGTTGATTTACATTTCAGAGTTCATTGTTGATTTTTTGTCAATTGTTGATTGTTTGTAATAACAAATGTTTATAATTTTGTATAACCACAAGTATTATTTTAACAAATAGGACACAAGAAAATGTGCTATCCCCAATTTAGGGTGATATTTTTTAGGAGTTTTGGGAATACAGTAGAAATGTAGCAGCAGGGGGTCTACCGAAAATAGTAAAACTTTGAAAGTGGTCCACGAGAAAAAAAAGTTTGGGAACCTCTGTTCTAGAATAATGTATACACAATAATAATAAATAAAACAAGAAAAAGAGAATATTGGGTATATTCCGCTGTAGTGCAAACCGTAGACACGTGTTTCTGACTAATTGGTCGTCATCAGTACGGTGTAGCCAAGGAATAAGGTGGGATATACTTGGAGATAGAAGCATACACGGAAGACCATCAGGTGACAGACCACCATTTGCAGCTTCAGTTAGAAGATGACGACCAGTCAGAAACACGTGTCTACGGTTTGCACTACAGCGGAATATACCCAATATTCTCTTTTTCTTGTTTTATTTTAAGTATCCGCGATAATTCCTTTATTGAATAATAATAAATATATATTTTTGAAGTGTAAACTTCTTTAGGCGCGTTGCGCTGATTGTAGGCAGTGAACAAGACTGACCTGCAACGCTCGGATATGTAACGCTCTTCGGGTAAAGTCGGCTAAGGGAACAAGATAAATAAATATATCATATAGAGGTATTTAATTTCAATTAAATTGAAATTTAAATGAATAAATAAATTCATGTCCCAGAGCAGATGTGAACCGGAGCCGCCTGGGTGAGAGGCCAGCACTTAACCATTAGACCAAGGGTGGGAGTCGAAAGCCAGTATTCATATCGTCTATTTATATATATACATGCGTCCGAAAATCTCCTTAATAATGCTTGCGGCCGAGGCAAGACAATCTCGAGTACGTTAAAGTTTTTCGCGGACAAAATATACACACAATTTTTTGGGTAACCGTTAAATTTTTCAATAGATTTAATTTAAATTTAGACACAATTTAATTTAATTTAGTTCTAAAGGTGCTAAATTAAAGTGGTTTACTTGCTTTACATGCGTTACCATGGAAATGAGACGAATATAATAAACTACAAATACTTGATAGTTGTCAAAATAAGTCGCAGAATGTGTGATTAAACATGTGTCAAAATGTGTATTTACTTTAACGGCCGCTCTCATAGCAACGGCCGCGAAATTGTATTTCGCGAACTGTGTTGAGTTCGCGAATTGGTAACTTCGCGGACGATTATTTAAATGTAATATAGAACGAAAAAAAAAAGTTGTATTTCGTATTATTAACCTCGCCTTGATGAAGTTTACACTTCTGCTGTGTGGTTTTAAGCACACCCATTTTCTTGTTTAAATGTAATATAGAACAAAAATGGAAAATGGAAAATGTAAATGTAAATGAATATAGAACGAAAAAAAAGTTGTATTTCGTATTATTAACCTCGCCTTGATGAAGTTTTCACTTCTGCCATGTGGTCTTAAGCACACACATTTTTTTTTTATTATTTAATGTTTTCTATTAATTCGGGTAGTCCGAAAACGGATATAATAATAAACATGTCAGGGGCAACGCCGTGCGGGTACTGCTACTAGTAAATAAATAATAAATGTAAGGAAGTATACTAGCAAGGATCCTTTCTTAATATACGCCATACCTGCTGCGGTATGTAAAAGCGTTATGATGTAATATAGGCGAAATTTTACTAATTTACTAAAAATAAAGATAAAAAGTGTGTTAATAAGGGTATTTTATGTAGGTACTTCACAATGCATCTTTTCTTCTTTTGCTCTGATTTTGTACTTATATTAGGAATCTATAAAACATTGATATTTGTTTGACAGTTTTAAAATCATAATTATGAATTGTGAAAAATTGAATATTTTAAAATGGAAAATCTTCTAGAAGCAGCTAAAACGAATAAGAAATTTTGTATCGTTCAACTATATAAATAAAAATAAATCGCTGTTCGTTGGTAAGAGCATCACTTGAGAGCCGCTGGATCGATTTGGCTAATTTAAAAAAAAAAGTGTCCGTAATAGTTCGAATAAGATTTTTAGAGACAGAAAAATTGGAAAAGGTACCGGGAAAATTGGAGAGTTCGGGAAAAACTGAAAATTATTTTGTCAAAAGAAGGATATGCGCAATTCTTTCTTTGTTTTGTTCATTATGTCCTTGGAAGTGTTTTCGGGAAAAAAATTCGGGACATTTGCAAAGGAAAGTTAGAAAATTCGGGCAAACTACAAAAATCATAATTTTGTGTGCACGCTTAACCATAACTCACAATAGGAACGACATACTGATTGATTTTTTTTTGTTTTATTCGTTATGCTCACAAGATGGAAAAAACTCAACTAAACGTTCTCAACTTAAAAGAAGTCTGGAAGATCTGGAGAAAAATCTGAATAAATAATATACATAATTGTTGGTGCGTCTGTTAGTGATCGTGTAACTTCTGACCGAAATAACCGGTTGAGGTCATAGTCATACAATGTATTTGTTTTGTCGAGACCGAGGTGCTAGGATCCAATATGTGGCGTTGTAGTCAAGTCATGAGCAAATTCTATAGTTATGGACCAAAATTACTCATATTCATAATATATGTTGTTCTAGTGCCAAAAGAGACAATCACAAAATGTGGACCCGATAGGTGGCGTTGTGGTCGAATTATTAATTTTATATTTGTAGACCAAAATAATTTATATGAACACAGATACATATTCGCTTGTTGAACAAAATTGTTTCGGTATATGCTGCTGTCCGTTAGATGGCCCTATTGTTTTATTAGAATGTATACTCATCGCTTATATACTTACCGGGAAAGAAGAACAACGTCTGCAAGGCCAGCTAGTAAATATATAATTCTGAGAGTGGTCGAAGCGTTGATAAGGAAAATGTAACTGGTTAGTTGTCATATTTTCAAACTAGCATATTTAAGAAATAGAAAAAGATTCAGTTCAATTTCTTCATAGATATTACTGTGAACTTAATGCCAATTAAGACATCAAGTGTGTGCATACTGCATATCATGACTTTTTAATTGCAATGTATAAAAACACTTAATTTTATTTAATTTTATTACATTATCTGTATGTGGTAGAGCATATTGGCGTGTGATTTTTAAGCATACACTATTTTATTGATCGATTAAGACCAGCGATATGGAACGTACACCTGGTCAACTGCAGTAAATTTTAACACCAAAGAAGAGAAAATCAATTTTTTAATACAAGAGAATATTTATATTAAAGTGATATCTATGTACTTTTCTAAATAAGAATTTATCGGTGGCCAGCAGTATGCTTTGTGTAATATTCATAGAATTGATAAGCTTATTCTTAGGCAAAACTCTGACTAAATATATGCGTTATCAAAAACATATTCTATATAGTAATTACATATAACAAAATATCAACAAGGTTATCAACATAAAAAGAGAGACATATGTCTTTGTGTTGATGATATTGTTGTTCAATGCGCATTGAATATAATTTTACTTAAAGAACGAAATCGTCTTGATATCGTGATATAAATGTCGCCTTCCTTTCAGTTTAAATTAAGTTTTAATTAATTTTTAATTGCTGTATTTTTCGTTGAGTTCTTTCGGGTTCGCTATTTGTTTCTCGTAAAGTTTGATTTTAAACACGTCCATAAAACACCTGTTCCTAACTGATGTTTCGCTCATTTGGAAAACTTAATATGCGCGATACGTCTAGTTTCATGCTGACTTTTTGTTTTTGTTTGTCCGCAGTACTGGGTGCAGTGCAGTCTGGCGGCGGGGCTGCAGGTAATTCCGTAAGCGACAGTTCGTCGAACAGAGGGCCACATTTCGACACAAGCGCATCGAAAAATGTCACCGCACTATTAGGCAAAACGGCATACCTTAATTGCCGTGTAAAAAATTTAGCAAACAGAACGGTGAGTACAAATTTACTTTCGTAAATCAATTCCAACCTCTATCGATCTTCCTATTTTAGAGCATGCTGTCAATATTCTGATATTTTCCGCATCTCTTACATTCAATTATATACATCATATTACACTTTTTAATTTTCTGTATAGTCAGTAAATAAAAATATAATAATTTAACAGCAATTTGATAAATCAAACACATGACAAGCTTGTCAGTATAAGGATGAAACTAGCTAGTATTATGAAAATATACACAGTTACATTAGAATCAGAAACAGTGGAGTCCACTAAATTTTTAGGAATCTACGAGGCTCATTTTTAAAGTAAGAACCGTTTGCGCATAGCAACCGCGCAGGCTGTCATGTGACGCCGCTCAAGGTCAGCCACTCCTGCCCAGTCCCCAACTACGCAGTTAGTTGATTTCATGTCTCTGCCACTGTTAGTTCTATCGTACCATTGCTTTGTTTGTCGCCATGTCAATCAATAAACCCGCCGATTGTGAAGTGCGCTCGGTTATTCAGTTTTTAAACGCAAAACAAGTTCGTCCCGCCGAAATTCACCAGCAGCTTGTTGAAGTTTATGGTGAAGGTGTAGTGAATGACAGTAATGTGCGTAAATGGTGTAGGCTTTTCAATGAAGGAAGAACAAATGTTCATGATAAAGAACGATCTGGGCGACCAACTGTCATTGATGAAGACTTGAAAAAAAAAGTTGATGAGGAAATTCGCCAAAATCGGCGCTTTACGATTGACGAGCTTCATGGGAAATTTCCACAAGTTTCAAGATCGGTTGTTTATCACATTGTTTCCGACAAACCTCATTACAAAAAAAAGGTGTGCGAGATGGGTGCCAAAAATGTTGACAGAAGAACACAAAAAAGAGGCGTTTGGCACTTTTTTGGAATTTTTGGAGCGCTACGATAAGAGTGATATGAGTTCTTGAATCATATTGTTACCGGTGATGAAACGTGGGTAGCGTACTACACTTCAGAGACTAAACGTCAATCCAGTGAATGGTATCACTCAAATTCACCGACGAAACCACGAAAATTCAAACAAGAACCTCCAACACGGAAAATCATGGCCACGGTCTTTTGGGATCGGAAAGGCGTTCTTCTGATTGACTTTCTGCCAAGAGGAATGACCATAAGTGTTGAGAGATATTGCGATACACTAACCAAGCTTAGGCGCGCTATTCAAAACCGCCGGCGGGGACTTCTGTTTAGCGGCGTTGTGCTGCTTCACGATAACGCTCGGCCTCACACTGCAGCAATGACAAAGACGCAACTGGACAAATTTCGATGAGAATTGCTGGACCATCCCCCCTACAGCCCTGAGCTGGCACCATCACACTTTCATGTTTTTCCTAAACTCAAAGAATATCTTGGTGGAAAGCGATTTGAAAATGATGACTTGTTGAAAGAAACTGATACTAACTAGTTAAATGCTCAGGCGGCAGAATTCTATGGTGGAGGGATACAAGAGCTAGTGCCACGGCTTAACAAATGCTTAGATATTCTTGGTGATTATGTAGAAAAGTAAAAATATGTTCATACTTCAGTTTTTGATACAATTTATATTCATAAATAAAGTTGCTGTTACTCCACTTAAAAACGGTCTTTACTTTAAAAATGACCTTCGTATATTGATAGTGGTTTTGACTGGTTTGTATATATAAAGCTCTACAGACCCTCAAGGTCCTTGCCTCGGCTGGCAAATTGTTTCTAAATTGCTCTGTCACTTGCTTTTCGTTTCTATGGTGTTACTCCTATTATATTCAAATCATTCTCCACTTTTTCCAACCATTTCTTCTTTGGCCTCTCCTCTTCTTTCTCTTAATTTCTTCCTCTATAAATCGCTTTATTTGTTAGTATTTCTTCTGACATTCTTTCCACATGTCCTAACCATCTCAATCTTTGTTCTCTGATCCCTTTCAACATTATTGGTTCTCTAAAAACCACATATTCTTCTCCCTTAGTTTTTCTTTTACATTGGTCTTGTGCTTTTACACCACCCATTATACTTCTGAATATTTTCCCTTCCCATACTTCTACCATATTATCACACGTTTGGTTTAGGATCCAGGTTTCTGTACAATAATAAAGTGCTGTTGGTCTCATTACTTTCCTATACATCTTTATTTCTTAGTAACTTGGTTAATATTCCAGACCACCTCTTTCCTTTAATCAGTCTTGTTTGGAAATCCCCTTTTCGTGTCGATCTGTTACTTTGATACCAAGGTAAGTGATACTTCTCATCCTTTCGATGCGGTACATTTCATTATTTATTTTTATTTTTAGTTTTCCATGGTCTTGTTTTTCATTTTTCTTAGATCTCATTTTCATATACTTTGCCTTGCTTTATTTAATCTGAGTCCCAATTTCAATGATTCACTTATTTTTTTTTTGTTACTCCCTAGGTTCTCTAGGTTTCGTATTACCATGACGTCATCGGTAAAGGCAAGACACTAGTGTTGATTGTATATCATCACTTTCGTCTTTTAACTTAGTCCTAAGAGCTGTTGCCAATATTGTATACACTATATCTAACAGTACTACTCCTCTATAATACTGACCTGATGACTTGTCGCCTTTTTATAAATAGCGCTTTCCCATTTCGCTGGAGTTTTAAGATTATCTGCGATTTCTACATGCCACTTTCAGTAATTATTTATATTGGACAGCTTTCCTGTTACCTTTGCTCACTCCAAATTGACTCATGGCCTTTCAAGCTTCTATCTATGGCAGCTAGTTGTATGTTTCCGTCGAGGACGGTACCCTAAATAGCAAATCTTCACTCCTAATCTTAGAAGTAAAATATTAGATAACGACTGTGGCACAACGGCACCTTAAGCGCATGTGTGAATGTGCTTAAAAAGGTTTAGTCTAGTTTACAGAAATATTAGTAGGTGTTATGTTAAATAACACTAAATTTTATTATAAATTATATGAAATATCGCTCTTTCTAGTGTAATAAAAATGCTACCAATACATGACCATGAAAGTACCTACACCTATTTTCATGAATCATAATTTCATTTAAATTCTTTTATTAGTTTTTCTAATTGCTACTGAACATCATTTTTCGCCAGATTACACAAGTGATGTGTGGAATCTAACAATTAGGTGGAATACGTCATATCTCCAATATAACGTATGTCACATAAGTTTTGGGAAAAATAATTAAATTCTTTAAAGTAAGTGTAACGTAATTTATTCAAATGACCACTTTACCAACATTTTACCTTATATTTAAGTTAATTAAAACTACAATTAAAATAATGACAAAGGGCCATGGTCCTCAATGGCACGCAGTTTTTGTCTAACTTGTCCCATCATGTTTTGGACGATGTTTATATCAATTTCTCTTATCTTTTGATATATTCTTCGCCTTAGTTGAGCTTCATTTTGAGCTTCCCATCCATTATCATATAATTTTCTGGTCAATAGTCCCCAAAAATCTTCGATGGGTCGAGCTTGTGGCACATTTGGCGGATTGTCTGCTCTTGGCACAAAGGGTATGTTGTGAGCTTCTAACCATGTTCTAGTCGTTCTTGCATAATGGCAACTTGCTAAGTCCGGCCAAAACATTATTTCTTCACGTGGATGAGTCGTAGTAATAAACTGTAGCAACTTCGGTAGGCATCTTTCGGTATAAATGTTGGTATTAACTGCCTCACCCCTCACATGCCCAACATAAGGTCGTGAAACTCCTCTCTCCGATATGGCACACCAAACTAGAATTTTATCTTCAATTTTTTGTTTGTTTTGTATTTAACATTATCTGGACAATTTTCTATATTATCGGTATAAAAACCATCATTGCCTTTCATTTCTGAGTGAGAGAACGTAAAATATTTTTCATCGTCCATGATGATCACTTTATTGTTTACAAAATGAGCTCGGCGTAATCTACGACATCACATTGGAATTCTTCGTAACTGGTCCTCTGTATAACGTGGACATTTACGTCTTTTACGAAACTTTAGGCCTTTTTTTTCAATACCCTTCTTACAGTTTCATGTGAAACATTAAATCTTCTGGATAACTTTCGGCATGACGTTCCAACGCGGTCTTTTGCACTTTCATAGATTAGGTTGGCGCGATTTTCGGTCAACATTCCGGGACGTCCGCTTTTTTGTAAATTGAGGCATGGTATACCTTGTTCACATTCTGCAATTGTTCTATAAATGGCTATCTTTGAAATATTTTGATTCCAAAATATGTTTACAATTTGTTGCTTGGGTACATGTCCAACCAGGTTGTAAATGCTTTTCCGTATTTCAAGTTTGTACGACATAATTGGACAAATTATTTGACATCTATGAAATGTCATAACAAGTTTCCATGGTTACTAGATTGCAAGTTATTTACAGTTATGTTTACGCCGACGAAAATTTTCCCAAAACTTATGTGACATACGTTATATTCAGGAAAACTTGAAAGATTAAATTAGAAAATTAATTACAAAAACATGTGATAAAATACAAGCAGATTTTAGCTTTTATTAAATTACTGTTACTCAAATATTGATTGACTCAGAAGTAAAATCATTATTCTTTTCATAATATGCAATCTCCTTTATTTTTTTGTGAGGAAGAAAACAAATCAATTTTATTTATGGCCCTACTTTACCTCCAGTAAACTCAATTTGGACTGATTTTATGTTACACAAAAACATTAAGAAGTTTCCCTAAAGTTTTTATATTTTCTCCGTAAATAAACAAATCGTTGATCTTTTAGACCAAAACTGGTCTTTTATTAATGTCTTGCCAGGCAGGTATTAAACGTAAATGTTTTTTTTTTCTAATTTATTAGAATTAATTGTAATGCTTTTAGGAATAATACCTGTTAATAATATCCATGCGATTAATAAAATAAATTAGCCAGTGGAAAAGTTCATCGGAAAACAAAAACTTCTTTTTTTGTGTTTATTTTTCTAAATTTTTTTAAGGCAACTGCTACGAACATATTCGTTATTATCTACTGATTTCATACTGTCCACCCAGCCTATAGGTCTCCGGTTCAATTCCTGGTTACTTGAACTGAAAATTTCCAATATATCATATTTCTCTCATAACTATTGTTTTAGGTAGGCTCAGCGCACATAAGATTTTCTTGCGTAATCTAAAAACACCAAGCTGTTCCAAAAAGGTACATGAATTATTGATATACAAACTCTTATTGGAAAATCTCAAATGGAGGCAATACAGATCTTGAATAAAGAATATTAAAAATAGTTAATGAAAGTAGTGTATCCGATAACAAAAACACAACATAGAATTACGTGGGTATTTCCAGATGCAATAAACATAAATCAATTATAATATATTGAATAGTACATAGACAGTAAGTAATGGATGTTAATCAATTCTTCCAAACATTTTTCAATATGAAATTATTTTATTTGTTCCTACTCTCGCTCACTTAACGAAGCTCTCACTAAAGCTGATGATGAAGGCAATCATTGACGAAATGTTAAAAAATACTTTGTTGGGCCAGCATATACCGTGTTCTGATTTTACTTGAACGTGTCTTACTCTAATGATGACGGCACTGACTAGATCAAGTGTGACTGTCCTATCTTTTCAGTATACCTACAAATTGCTGCCTATAACAACAATTTCAAGTAACTTCCTGCTGCTGTCTGGTGCTTGCAGTCTACGTAAGAAACTCTAACGTATGAAATCACT